>CM060682.1:60948149-61548149 GCA_030686995.1 Artemisia argyi | reverse complement strand
TGAAGACTCAGAAATCATCTCAAGCAACAGAGGGTCCTAGCAAGTTGACTGAAGAGCAAGTTACAAACATGTTGTTCATAGAAACTGATGTACTTAACATTGAACCTCTACAAGCAAAATATCTAATTGTTAATTGGGAGATCTTTTTTGATAGTTTTGGTGTTGCTTGGAAGATCATCAGAACTGGAAGTGTCACAAGCATTTGCAGAGATTTTGAGGATATTGTTAGATCTTGTGATAGAGAAGATTTGGATACTTTGTGGAAAATTGTTCAAGATCAGTTTAAGAAGGATGAACTTATTGATGTCAAAGCTAAGGAGTTATGGGTTCACTTTAGAAGACTATATGAACCTGGCCCAAGTGATAGATATTGGAGATTTGAAGCTCATGATCAAAGAACCTTGTGGAAATTCTATGATTCAAGTTCTGTGCATCATGTTTCTACTCAAGATGGAGTTGATGTCTTTATGCTGGCTGAGAAAGAATATCCATTGAGAGCTGGAGTATTGGATGTGATGAGAACTGTGAAGCTTAGGTGTTGGGAAAGAACTGAAGTCATAGATGATTTGCTACAAAGGATTTATGATCAAAGTGTGAGAGCTGATAGAGAGTTAAGAAGAAAAAGATAAGTGTTTGGAAGAATTCCCATATCCTCATGTTTACTGAATACTTGAAGAAACTTATTGATTTATGTATTAATCATAAGTTAGGGGAGGATTGTTGGAAATTATACTAACAGTTACCACAGCTAAGTGAAGATGTTACAACTGCAGAAGAGTGTGCTTGCAGTGGAAACTCATTACCACTGCAAGAACATATATTACCACTGCTTATTAGATAACTGTTAGGAAACGCGTCTAGATAAATATAGAATAGATCTTGTGTATATCTTATTCTATGAGCATTATACTTATCTTGTAGAAGAGGACTTCTTGTGCTATAAAAGGAGATCCTAGGTTAAAGGTTAGATAGAAAACTTATATACGTTTCTAGAGCTTCAAGGTGTAACCCTAATGATATCAAGATCACTCGTATTATTATCATTAATAATATTGGAGCTAATAGTTTGTTTACATACATTGTTCTTATTCATATACAACTGTCTTACTCACAATCAAACTTCTAAGTGTTACTAAGTAGATTCCGCATACTTAGTGATATAACTCAAAGTATCAATCTAACACAAGTTCAAGGTGTTTAGATCCATCAATTTAGGAGTGAAACTTTAGCCATAGCAAGCATCTCATGGATAGGAGATTGTATGACTAGCACATAACCGTACTTTCAGAAAAATTTTCCACCCAAATATGTAAGGTTCGCCTTTAGATTTGATAGGAAAAGCATTTACTATTAGTGCTTATGAGTGTACCGGTAGCATTTAGATTCTAGAACTTGCGTTAGTGATGCATCCCGAGACTGCTAGTGAGACTACATTCGTGTGGTAGGATTTACTACATGATAAGAGGCATTAGGATCACCCTTGTGTTAAACCCGTATCATAATTACTTGACCATTTAAGTCATATTACTTGGCTAGTTAAGTCAACTAATTTTTCCCACACCTTAGCGTTGTACTCATTTTTAGTACACGAAACCCCTAGTACACCCCTCCGAGCCTATCTTTTTGTTTCTAACTTTAAGCATTTTACTTAAAGGAAGAATTTGTTACACCCCACTTAAATGTACACCCAAATCGCCTTAGCATTCGGTGTATGCACTCATCTTTAGTGCATTATTGTTATTTGTTAAACCCTAAGTTAACTATCTAATTGATTACATGGTTGCTAAGTCGAGTCATATCCTTGTACATATTGTTTTGGGACGATTGGGACTCATGGGTAAGTACTTATTTTATGGAGTAATGGGGAAGAACATCATTTATTACCCCCATATGTGCGTTAATCTTAAAAGTGCTCCAAGTGTTTTGATTTTCTTAATTCGAGTCATTAGATTAGTTTATTGTAAAGTATGTAAAAATTCAAGTGTAAGGGGAATGTTCATCCCCTATGATGTATTATTTTGGATGGTAGGGTAAGAGTGTATGCAAAAAATAAAAAAATAATAATAAAAAATAAATAAATAAAAAATAAAAAAAAAATCGAAAAAGAAAAGAAAAAGAAAAGAAAAAAATAGAAAAAGTAAAAAAAAAAAAAAAAAAGAAAAAAGAAAAACCATACGGACTACCATCCCTTTTTATTCTATGTTCATTTTTATGCTTTTGTTATTTTTCATTTATTAGCTTAAGTCGAGTCTAGTCTTGGCTTAGCAACGCCATATTGTACATGTAATTAACCAAGATTGTTAGCTCACCACCAGTAAAAACTTCCTTTATCCAACAAAACCGTGTATTTCATATCCCTACACCTAACGTTACAACCCTTTAAAAGACCTCTTTGATAGTTTATCCTAGGTGCTTACGCCATGTGGTGGAGGTTTGATCCTTTCCCAAGCCTATGGTAATCTATTTTGCTATGACATGTAGTGAGAGATGTTTTCCATTTCCATATTGTAATTTATACTTTATTACACCCGAGAGATGTGAGTATCTAAACACTATTTGTGAGGTGCTAGTATATGACCTCCATGCTTGTCTTTGGTCTTTAGTGGAACGATTATTTGTTGTAATTATTTTTATATTAGTGTTAAATGACCCCTAACTTGTATTTTGAGTAGAATAAAAGCGCATTTGCTTGAGGACAAGCAAATCTCAAGTGTAAGGGTATATGATGAGGCGAAAAATGAACCACTTTTAGAGGGTCATTTAAGCCCGGAATTGAATTTATTTGATCAAATATTGCCCTAAATCGTTCCTTTTGTGATTTTAGGTACTTTGGGAGAGAAATCTGGAAAAGGAAGCAATTCGGACGTTTTTAGAGCATAAAAGTGAAGAAAACGCCAAAGTCTTAATCTTCCTTGCTGGGAACAGTGGATGATGGCGTCAAGAGTAAAAGTGGTGACAGCCCAGAAGAAACGTGAAGGCGTCACCCAAGGCCGTCACGTGTTAACTTGTCAAAACTTGTGCGCGGAGTAGCTGATATTGTTTTGGTAATAACTTTTGCATACGAACTTGGATTTAGGTGATTCAAAAGCTCACGCGAAGAGGACGAAGAGATATACAATTTGGTTAAAAAATGGTCGTGACGGCGTCAAGAGTAACGGGCTGACGCCGTCAAGATGGGCCGGGCAGAAATAAGCCTATAAATATAACATCATAACTTCACTTTTTGTAAGCCGTAAACCCTAAGGTCGATTCCTGGATTTAGGTAGGTGTTTTTCCAGTAACTTAGAGGGTTTCAATCACTCATAAACATCATGTATTGGTTTGTTGATTCTATCTTAATTATGTTTTCCATTATCATTGTTGATTGCTCTTCTTTGATGATGTTTTGCTAATTCACCTTGTGTCTACTTATGATTGTGTGAAACTTGTGAATAATTAATTAGATCTCATTGATTTCTTGTTGATGTTTGTGTCTATCTCCATCAATGAGGGCTTGTTGATATGTGTGTCTATCTCCATCAATTAAGGCGTGACAACTTCAATAGATCTAGTTGGTTTAGTTTATAATTCTTGTTTCCTATTGATTCTTGTTTTGATTGAATGACTTCAATGTTAGGCTTAAGAAAACTGGCAGATCTCCATTGTGTAACATGCTTGAACGTCTTAGGAAACATGAACCGATGTGTACTAGGTTTTATTGGTTGTATTTAATGCATGAGTAAATTCTAATGATCCCATGTTAGGAGCTTCTAGCAGGCTCGACATAGGAGTGAAGTAGGCACTCATAGGATTGGGGAAGTAAGTACGCCACCCCATGAATGGTATTAAGGAATACAACCCGTCAATTAAAACAAGGTGTGAAAATTCAATAGGTAGAATTGGATAGCTAGCAAGGAGTAACATATCATGGGTAGACATGCTTCACTTATCTTGTAGAACCTTAGTTTATTTTCTTGTTTATTAGATTAATTAGTAGCTTTTGGGCTAGTTGATTAGCAACTAATTCCGCCCACTCTCCCAATACCCGAGATTTTTACTTGCTTTTCATAAAATATAAAAACATAAAAAGAATCATCCTTCACCTTTAGACCTAGTTAGATTAATTTCAATCCTAACGACACTATTCCTAGCTGAACGATCAATCCCCCGGTACTTGTCACTATACTTTACTACAACGATCAGGTACACTGCCTGGTGGGGGTTGTAAGCTTCTCGAGATCCCTCGAGAGGTAAAGCCTGGTGCAATTCCCACGCATCACTATTCTTTGGTCATCAACTTACCTGATGTTGACTATTCCATCAAAAGGTTGACTAGTCCAAAGGGTACAGCTTTGATAAAGACACATCAAATCTGTTGATAGCTGTAATGGTTTGCTCAAAACCATAGGGTACTCAACTCACCCATGCTTCATTGCTGAGAGTTGAAATGGTTGTCAATTGACCATGGATTTTTCCTTTATGGATTCCAAATAATTGGCTATCCCACATGTATATGGCTTGTGGTAAAGGCAATGGAAAACCATATTTGGTAATCAGTTAACCAAGATGATTTTTCATCAAAATAAGTGGCTAGTCCTGAGCAAATGGCTACAGGTAAAGACATCTCAAATCCGTTTATAGCTGATGATTTGCTAAAAATCATGTGGTTATCAGTGTACCTTAAAACATTTGGCTACTCCAGTAGTGATGGCTATTGGTAAAGAGACATCAAATCCATTATTTTCAATGATTTACCTCTCACAGGAGTTAACACACCTGGATGTGATGAGAATAGTATGAAACTTATTTGTTTTGATGTACATTTAGTCATTTGTTGCTGCAAAGAATGGAGTTTTCAAGTATTTGCTGATCATAGAGATCCTGCTGATGGTGATTCTTTGCCGATGATGTTCGAATTCAATCCTCTTGGTATGTAACTTTAAAGATCTATCAAGAATCTTGAACTTAACCATGTCAAATTCAAGATTAGGGGAAGATTGTTGGGAATCCTGCTAAGTAAGTATTCTTCTGATGGTTACTGCTGAAGCAGTGTATCTGCTGAAGTCTAGTTTCAGCATTATTAGTTTCTACGGATATAGATATTCCGTGTTTTATGTAATATAGTTAGGATATGCATGAGTTTATTTAGGAAGTGATAATGCATATCTTTTAGAAGTTTTAGAATATACGTTTCCTGGGAAACGGATTAGGGTTCCTTGTGTATAAAAGGAACACACGATTTTGTATTGAGTTACGTTTTTTAGAAAACACTTTCATTGTTATTAAAAGATCCATAGAGGATCAACAGTTCTTAGTATTAAACTTGTGTTTGTTTCCGCTTTAAAATACAAGTTACAGAGATTATCTATTAGTGTGTTGGTGATTACATTAACATAACTAACGATTCTAGAGTGCTCAGAAGATCTATCAAGGTCTTTGTTTCAACAATTGTTTATCAAATGGATTTTAAGACTGCCTTCTTGAATGGAGACTTAAAAGAGGTGGTTTATGTTTCTCAACTTGAAGGTTTTGTGGACCCAGAAAGACCAAATCATCTATATCGCTTAAAGAAGGCACTCTATGGTCTCAAACAGGCTCCTAGAGCTTGGTACAACACACTTTCCAAGTTTCTTCTTGCAAATCGATTTACCAAGGGTGTAGTTGATCCTACCTTGTTCACTAGGAAGACTGGGAACAACCTTCTTCACATTCAAATCTATGTTGATGATATCATCTTCGCATCGTCTGATTCCAAGGAATGTGATCACTTTGCTACAGAAATGAGTTCCAAGTTTCAAATGTCTATGATGGGACAAATGTCTTTCTTCTTGGGGCTACAAGTTTCACAAAACCCGAGAGGCATCTTTATAAATTAAGCAAAGTATGCTAGTGACATCCTCAAGAAGTTTGGTTTTGATTCAAGTGACACAGTTGATACACCCATGGTTGAAAGATCCAAACTCGATGACGACTCAGCTGGGGTAACAATTGATCAGACCAAATACAGAAGCATGATTGGATCTCTCATGTACCTCACAGCAAGTAGGCCAGACCTTCTCTTCGTCGTATGCATGTGCGCCAGATATCAATCCAAGCCCACCAAAAAGCACTTGGAAGCTGTCAAGAGAATCTTCAGATATCTCCAAGCAACAATCCACATGGGTCTCTGGTACCCTAAAGACAATGCAATGGCTCTCACGTCCTACTTAGATGTTGATCATGCGGGGTGTCAAGATACTCGCAGAAGTACTTCCGGAGGTGCTCAATTCTTGGGTGAGAAACTTGTCAGTTGGTCATCCAAAAAGCAGATGTGCACTTCAATATCATCCACAGAAGCAGAATATATAGCCATGTCCTCGTGTTGTGCTCAAATTTTGTGGATGAGATCACAATTATCTGATTATGGGTATGATTTCAACAAGATCCCAATGTATTGTGATAACAAAAGTGCCATCGCCCTGTGTTGCAACAATGTCCTGCACTCCAGAGCCAAGCATATAGACGTTCGTCATCACTTCATCAGAGAACAAGTGGAGAAAGGGATAGTGGAACTCTACTTTGTGAGAACGGAGTTTCAGCTGGCTGACATATTCACAAAGGCTCTTTCTCGGGAAAGATTTCAGTTCATTCTCCCACGACTTGGAATGAAGAGCCTCACTCCAAAAACTCTTAAGTCTCTCCAAGAAGAGTACGATGATTGAAGGATTGGCTTCACATATTCTTTGTACATAGTTTAATTCAAAAAAAATAGAAAAATATAAAACATATAAAAACCATAAAAATCGGAAAAATCATAAAAATCCAAAAATACTCTTCTTACGACATGTCTCTTGTGTAATCAATATTATGTACGTTTCTAGAAATGTCATTTAATAATGACACGGAATCATACATATGCTTGAGCAAGAGTTTTTCGGTTTTTGAAATAAAGTTTTTTTCTAAAACATGTCGTATCTCAAATCATTCTTCAAAATAATGGCTTGTAGTCATTTCAGGCTGCAACCCGGACTTCAAAAATTTGCCTTACTATTACTTCAGATAGCAACCCGTTTTTCAAAATGGGGAAAACACGTCGCCAAAAAGACGGTTGTTCCTTTCACCGGGTGAAGTTCACCTGGGCATGGATTACTTTATATCCATGTTTCCTCGATCTAATGTACGCTTCAATGCATTATTTCTTGATGAAGAAGAGAAATCTTCTTTTTATCGCCAATATTTTCCCTTCTATGATTTTTCCGGAAAGTATTTGTGCAAAACTTGGTGGTACCATGAGATTTTATTTGAAAATCAATTTGAACTTCAAATTTTGATAAAATTTTTCACTCAATCAATGACTCTAATATTTTATGAAAATATTTCAGTTTTAACATCCGTCATTGATTGAGGGGGAGAGTGATTTCTTAAAATTTTATGTATCATCAAAACTCTCCACATTTTGTACAAAATAAGCAATAATACATTTTGTGATGGTATGTGTCAGAATGAGAACTTTTTCAAAGAGTTTTGGTTAAAACTTCAAATCTTTTGTAAACTTATCAAATCTGAAACATAACAACCTCCCTCACAGATTGAGGGGGAGCAAGAAAAAGGTTCCTATTTTATCAGAAAATATTAAAATTGACCGCATATCTCTCTTAAACGTTTTCTAACTTATTTAAATCAATAGAGATCCAAAATCTCAAAAGGTTTGAAATTTTTGATCGGGGGAGATAACGTGATTTAAATATGAAATCTGATAATCAAATGTGATCTTTTGGACTTAATAATAGGCTCTCACATATGTGCTAAACTCTTTCGTATATCGATGCACATATTGAGGGGGAGCAAAGGCGTTTGTGGAAGTAATACCAAAGACCGACCATTTATCTTTATGCATGGAGTTATAAGGATGGTTAAGGTTAGGTATGAGTTCCCATGATCCACCAGAACCGGAAGGATCTTCCCAGGGACAATACTCTAGATAGATTAGAAGTCCTTAGGAATGATTGAAAAAAGGAGTAAGAGTTAACTACATTTTTGGTCCTCGTGGTTTACCGGATATAACGGTTATGGTCAAATAGTTTAAAATGTAACGGATCCAGTCCAAGATACGATGACCCGTAACACTTTTGGTCCAAATTTTGGTCCACCGTTTGTTTGACCAATTTTGATCTTTAAATCAGAGGGCACTTTTGTCTTTTCATTGTCGAGTGTTTCACTTTTAGTCCAATAGTTTTTATACACATGGTTATATACATTTTTACTTATGTTTTTATCTACGTTTTTATCTGGGCTTTTATATACATTTTATACATGTTTTTATCTATGTTTTTATATAAGTTTTTATGCACAATCTTATACATTTTTACAAACATATTTTTCTCTATGTTTTTATTTACGCTTTTACATACGTTTTTATCTACGTTTTATTATATGTTTTTGTATGCATTTTTTTATTTTATATATCTACGTTTTTATCAACGTTTTTATATACATTTTTATATACAATTTTATCTACTTTTTATATATGTTTTATATACGTTTTAATCTATGTTTTATATACGTTTTTAAAAATGTAGATAAAAACGTATATAAAACATAGATAAAAACGTATATAAAAGCTTAGATAAAAATGTAGATTAAACCGTAAAATTGTAGATAAAACGCATATAAAAACATATATAAAAGCCTAGATAAAAACGTATATAAAAACGTGTATAAAATGTGTGTATAAAAATGTAAATAAAAATAAAAACCTATATAAAAACGTGTAATAAAACGTATATAAAAACGTGTAATAAAACGTATATAAAAACTTGTATAAATTTTGAAAGTAATTAGAAAAGAAATTTTTTTAAGAAAATCAAAGAGATTGTTTTTCCGTAAGTTTTAAGATTCACTTTCTTTCTAAAAATAAAATTAGTTCTTAATTAAGTTTAGCTGTAATAAAATTTTCATAATTTATTTCAAATTTTTTAGATATTTTTTAATCTCTATAAAAGTTTTTAGCTGTTAAAAGTTTATTTTTTTTTGTTTTATAAATTTATGAGTTGATTACATTTTTGGTCCTTATGATTTGCTAAATGTAACACTTTTAGTCCATTAAGATGAGGGTATTTTAGTCATTTCACGTGTCTTAATTGGTCAAACTAAAAGTCAATAAAAATTTGGACCAAAAGTGTTACGGGTCGTCGGATCTTGGACTGGATCCGTTACGTTTTAAACTATTGGACCAAAACCGTTATACCCGGTAAACCACGAGGACCAAAAATGTAGTTAACTCAAGGAGTAAAGCGAGAAAGGGAAGAGTGCGGACTTAGATAGAGCTAGGACTGGAACAAACCCAACAAGGTTCTAGTGGTGAAGTCTCGGTAAGCACTGAAGGGGTTGAAGAATGAAAAAGAAATGTAATGAGAAAGGGTGAAAAGAAATAGCCCTCCAAATATTCAACCTTAGGGCAGAAACCGGGTTCAACTTCATATGCTACTAGTTGTTACTAAGGTAACACTGGTATTGAAGACAAGACTTCATGGACCCAGTGACGCACTACACTAAACTTCCCAACCACTCAAGTTCTCTTAAAAGAGCTTGTTTCAATCTCACGGGGAACCCTGTGCAATGTATCAACCGCTCATTGCGAGCTATGTTGATACCTAAACAGGAGACGCCTCCCCAGTCTCCAGGAGCGGATCAAAACGCACTATTGAGTCTAGAGCCATGAGATCATCCATAAATCTCGATAGGACACACTTCCAAATATGCTTATTGTTTCACACAATGTGGAAAATAAGATAAAATATTTAGAGTCCTATGCAAAATCCTTGTGGTATTGCCAGAACATCCGAGTGATATGAAAATATTCACAATGAAGATGGAAATCCTTCTAGAGCGAACATCTTTCAAGCTCTTGGTAGGTGACATGTGAGATCCATCTTGGATCAATGATCAAGTGACAACTGGAAAGCAACAATGGTGCGATTCAAAATTGAATCAAAGTTGTTCCAAGATATGGATTGACGGATACTTTTGCAAAAACCTTTTTGTGTGCTCACAAACATATTTTCGAGCACATTGATTGTGTACAATATTTCAAACAAAAGTATTTTTGATGGAAATGTGATTCTAAGCATAAAACACTCGTCGTGTCTCAAAAATTGTTTATTATATGACACGCGAGTGATTTCAAACAAAAGTTTTTATGCACAATCTTATACATGTTTTACAAACATATTTTTCTCTATGTTTTTATTTACACTTTTACATACATTTTATCTACGTTTTATTATATGTTTTTGTATGCATTTTTTTTATTTTATATATCTACGTTTTTATCAACGTTTTTATATACATTTTTATATACAATTTTATCTACTCTTTTATATATGTTTTATATACGTTTTAATCTATGTTTTATATACGTTTTTAAAAATGTAGATAAAAACGTATATAAAACATAGATAAAAACGTATATAAAAGCTTAGATAAAAATGTAGATTAAACCGTAGATAAAATTTTAGATAAAACGCATATAAAAACATATATAAAAGCCTAGATAAAAACGTATATAAAAACGTGTATAAAATGTGTGTATAAAAATGTAAATGAAAATGTGCATAAAAACCTATATAAAAACGTGTAATAAAACGTATATAAAAACTTGTATAAATTTTGAAAGTAATTAGAAAAGAAATTTTTTTAAGAAAATCAAAGAGATTGTTTTTTCGTAAGTTTTAAGATTCACTTTCTTTCTAAAAATAAAATTAGTTCTTAATTAAGTTTAGCTGTAATAAAATTTTCATAATTTATTTTGAATTTTTTAGATATTTTTTAATCTCTATAAAAGTTTTTAGCTGTTAAAAGTTTTTTTTTTTTTTTTTTTTATAAATTTATGAGTTAATTACATTTTTGGTCATTATGATTTGCTAAATGTAACACTTTTAGTCCATTAAGATGAGGGTATTTTAGTCATTTCACGTGTCTTAATTGGTCAAACTAAAAGTCAATAAAAATTTGGACCAAAAGTGTTACGGGTCGTTGGATCTTGGACTGGATCCGTTACGTTTTAAACTATTGGACCAAAACCGTTATACCCGATAAACCACGAGAACCAAAAATGTAGTTAACTCAAGGAGTAAAGTGAGAAAGGGAAGAGTGCGGACTTAGATAGAGCTAGGACTGGAACAAACCCAACAAGGTTCAAGTGGTGAAGTCTCGGTAAGCACTGAAGGGGTTGAAGAATGAAAAAGAAATGTAATGAGAAACGGTGAAAAGAAATAGCCCTCCAAATATTCAACCTTAGGGCAGAAACCGGGTTCAACTTCATATGCTACTAGTTGTTACTAAGGTAACACTGGTATTGAAGACAAGACGTCATGGACCCAGTGACGCACTGCACTAAACTTCCCAACCACTCAAGTTCTCTTAAAAGAGCTTGTTTCAATCTCACGGGGAACCCTGTGCAATGTATCAACCGCTCATTGCGAGCTATGTTGATACCTAAATAGGAGACGCCTCCCCAGTCTCCAGGAGCGGATCAAAACGCACTATTGAGTCTAGAGCCATGAGATCATCCATAAATCTCGATAGGACACACTTCCAAATATGCTTATTGTTTCACACAATGTGGAAAATAAGATAAAATATTTAGAGTCCTACGCAAAATCCTTGTGGTATTGCCAGAACATCCGAGTGATATGAAAATATTCACAATGAAGATGGAAATCCTTCTAGAGCGAACATCTTTCAAGCTCTTGGTAGGTGACATGTGAGATCCATCTTGGATCAATGATCAAGTGACAACTGAAAAGCAACAATGGTGCGATTCAAAATTGAATCAAAGTTGTTCCAGGATATGGATTGACGGATACTTTTGCAAAAACCTTTTTGTGTGCTCACAAACTTATTTTCGAGCACATTGATTGTGTACAATATTTCAAACAAAAGTATTTTTTATGGAAATGTGATTCTAAGCATAAAACACTCGTCGTGTCTCAAAAATTGTTTATTATATGACACGCGAGTGATTTCTATAAATCAATTTCTCATCAATCCGTGAATATTTATTCACCGATTCACTCTATCGTGTTGTCTGCTTTGAGACGTTCCGGTATGAGAACATGCTAAGTATGAAGATTCCGAAGAGGATTCTTTGGAAAATTCATCACTACAAGCTGGAAATTCCTGTCAAGGAGAGTCTTCTTTAAAAGAGACTCTACCTGATCACAGGTCGGTTTTCACAAAACCGGAGGGTAGTCTGTCCTTGCAGAACGAATGACAAAGCCATATTCTTTCTCTATCTTTATTGCTAACTGTTTTATTTCAGGGACACATATAAAGTTGGCGTTGATGGCTCCTATTTCCAGCTGAATCGGGTCAATCCATACCTCATGCTCACACATCCTCCTCACAATCAATGACGATGAGAGACTTGCTACAACAAATGTTGAGAGACTACCAACAATGTTTCCGCAACTCTAATGAAAAGTCTCCTGATATGCAACTCTGATGTAAAGTCTCCTGATCCAGAAGGGTGTGAGCATGACGGTCCTAAAGTCACTACATCACATGAAGGCGATACTACTGTGGATGAGCTTGGAGATTTATTGTGACTGATGATCTCAAAGAAGCTCAAAGACCACACATTCAAAAGGAACTACAAATAACAAGTTCATTGCTTCAAGTACAAAGTGTGTGGAAAAGTAAAGAATCAGAACCTACGAGCTACATGACTAAAGAATGCTTAAAGAACAAAGAGCTTAATTCCAAGGTGACATCGCTTAGGGGGAGATTGTTAGGAATAGAAATACTCCTGTGAAAGTCTCGGTCACCTAATTATTGTAACAGCATTGAGCTAGCTCGTAGCTAGTATAGTTATTAGTTAGTTAGTATTAGATTAAGTAACATCGTGGAAGAAGGACGGGTCTTTACCCACCGTATGCCTGATCCACAGCCCAGGTGTGGGCGTTTTTATCTTTCTTTGTAGCTTAGTATAAATACCCCTCTCCACATGTGGAGAGGGTTGGACCTTCATTCACACTAATCTAATATTCTTAATTTTCTCTCAAGGTTCAACTCTTTCTTACTTTCTCTTCTTCTCATTAATTCATACGCCTACACTACCACAAGAACCATCATGTTTGTGACTTGATTGATATTCTACACTCCATATCAGTTCTTCCCATCCTCAGCATGCCAAAATTAGCATGTCCAATTGATATTCCTTAAATAGCCTAAATACAAAAATGAAAAATATTTATGCCTTGGCTCAGAATGAATTTTTTGCAACTGGTAATAGCAAATCGAGTGGTTCGGATCAGTCTCAACACGAAGGTAATACTTTGGAATCAGCTCATAATGTTTCTAAATCTACTGTTGAGAGTAATATTGCTGCTCCAAAGATGCCTTTGGGGTTTGAACCACAACAGGTCACCAAGAGGCCCGAATCGATATCATTTGCATAGGTTTTGAATCCTGAATCGTCTAAGCCAAAGGTAATTGTGTGTCAATTGGAATCTGATATTACTTGTGATGGTGCTAAAATTGATATTCCACGTGCTACCGTGGAGAAGGTTAGTAACAAATTCACGAATACGCTTTACAAGTATTTCATTGGTAAGAACATTGCCTTCTGGTGGTTGAATATTATGTACGTAGTTTGTGGTCTAAATATGGTTTAACCAAGGTTATGAGAAATGCAAAAGGCTTTTTCTTTTTTGAGTTTGAAACTAGAAAGGGTATGGAAGATATGTTGGAAAATGGTCCGTGGATTATCCTAAATATTCCGATTTTTCACAAAGAATGCACACTGAATGCTTGTTTGCTAAAGGAGGACTTGACTAAAATACCGGTGTGGAAACTATATGATGTGCCTTTTGAGGCCTATTCAGCAGAAGGGCTAAGTATGATTGCTACAAAACTAGGGATTCCTAAGATGCTTGATTCAATGACTAGCAAGATGTGTGAAGAAGCATGGGGTCGATGTAGTTTTGCATGGGTATTAGTCGAGGTTAGTTCAGAAAATGAACTGAAAGATAGTCTTATTGTTGTTATTCCTTTAATGGAGGAAGAGGGGTTCTCTAAAGTGACTATTTGCGTTGAGTATGAGTGGAAACCTCCAAGGTGTCACTCATGTAGAATTTTTGGTCATGATATTGATCAATGCCCCAAAAGGCCTAAGGAGGCTGTTTCAACCCAACTAGCGGATGATGTATTTGTGGAAGTTACGCGGAAGCAAGGTAAAGGGAAACAACCTAAAAATGGTCGCCACATTGATGGTGTTCGATTAAACAAACCTAAATCCAGCTACTACTATCGTTCGAAGAGTAAGCCGGGTAATCCCAATAACGAAGTATCTACTTCGAAGCCTAATAACATGGGTCGGAAGAAGGTTACACATGATACTAATATTGCAACACCAAACCCTTTTGATTCTCTTGCATTTGATCCTGAGGAGAGTAAACAAGATCCTTCGAACAAGGTTGGTGATGCATTTGTGGATGTTGCAACAGATAGTGAAGATGAAGTGTTTGAGAACTACGATGATATTACTAATTATGTGAATTCTAAAAGCTCCAAGGCTAAGAGTGGTTCTTCAAGAGACTTAAGGTTCAGACTCGCAAAAAGAAGTAGTTAGTTGTTAATGTTTATGGCTTGTCATAAACATATCTTCTTAGTTTACTTGTTAGCTAGTTGGTTAGCTTGTTAGCTGCTATTATGTGGCTTTTGTTTTTAGCCCTGATCGGGCACAGGTGGGGGATTCACCCTCATCCATTCTTCTTCAACGCTCTTTTTGGTGTAATATATTTTTTACCGGGCGGAAGGCCCTTTACCCAAAAAAAACTTTACTTTTATAGTTTTATATAAACTCAAATGTGTGCCATCAGGGATACATTTTAGTAAATCTCCTTAATGAGAACTAAATGCATTTTCTGATATAAAATAAAAGTGTGTGCTTAATAAATTTAGCTTAATTAACATGTGCTTAAGGGAACATGTTAAAATCACCCTTTACTTGACCCACATTTGCTTCATTTGTACTAAGTTTCTTTTGTGGAAAACTAGAAGGGGGGGGGGGGGGGGGGGTTGAATAGTTTTGCGTCTTTTTCGTTTAATAAAACTTCGCTTTCAAAGAATTGATAGTAATTGTAAAAACCTTTGAAGCTAAAGTATAGATACAAGTTAATTCACATATGTCACATAGACACTACTTATTTAAAGTGTTGAATAGAAATTATAATTTCATATATTCTCACTTAATTATAAGTTTGTATTTATATATGTATATGTGTTTTAATAATTGTATATACTTATATTTTACTAATGAATAATTAATGTTTTAAATGGAACCTAGTTTGATCTTTATGTGAAATCAATATATGCACAACACACAATTATAACAATGTACGAGAATCTAGTAAGTAAGCAAGCAAGGAGAAAGAGATGGAAAGATCAAACTGAGAGACAAAGGATTTATAGTGGTTCGGCTACAAGGACACCTTCCTTGCCCAACTCCACTCCCCGAGCACTGAACTCGAGAGTTTTCTTCACTAAGTCAATAACCTCCCTTATGGCGGAGAAAAACGTACACACCAAAAGCTTACACCAATTTACGACACAAAGCAAGATGTCGAGTTCTAATCGTAGCTAGAACCAATCTCACACCAAATATCACACCATGCCTTCTTCACACCTTTACACTTCTTTTATACTTCTTCACACCACAAGTATCTTCACGCCTTCACAAATACTTCACAACTTCAATGTCTTGCAACTTAACAACTTCAAGGCACTAGCGTCTTCACAACTTTAAGTCACTAATGTCTTCACACCTTCAAGCCACTAATTTCTTCACAACTTCAATCTACTAATGTCTTCTAGTTTTCTCCACTTGGAAGCTTCAATTTCTTCACTACTAATCACTATTGCTACTATCTCCTATCACCACTACTATCCAACACTACTTCTTCACTTTAAGTTCCACTTCACACTTACAACAATTCTAGATTCTACAACCAAATCTAGCTAACTAATACATACACCTTATTCACCAAAATATGAGAGATTTACAAGAAGATATAAACAAGCAACTTAGATAGCAAGATGATACTAAGTTGTAATACTTCTAATAGAAGTATTCTTCTCTTTGTACTTGAGAGTTGAGGCTTGAATCACTTTGAAACAAGGATCAAAGTATATAAGATCAAAGGATTTTTATAGAAAGGAAATGGATGTTTAGATCAGAAAGTTTTTAGTGCAAAAAGGTGAGAAAAATATATGGAATGATCCAATATTTATAGGGCCAAAAAATACTTCTGGAGCATGTCAGTCCCCTTAATTAGGGGGCGGTCCCCTTAATGATTAAGGGGGCCGCCCTCCTGAACGTTGGATTTTCTTGTCCTTTTGTGAGAAAAAATTTTCTGGATTAGATTTGCCATTTTTTGTTGAAAATTTGAATTCATAAATATGTAATGAATTAAACATATTCTTTTAATGCCAAAAGTGTTTTACAAAAGATATAAAATGTTTTGTGACATTTTATAAATATTTAGTGATTAACAAAAGTGTTCCTTTGATCTTATAATGCATTAGACACTTTGTTTATTCATACCTTAAGTGATTAGATGGTGAAGATGAGTATTTACTACTAAATACTTGTTTATGTCATAATCTTTGGTTTGATGAGTTTTCGTTTTGTGATTATTAAAACATAGAGATATCGAAAGATATGAATAACGTTTTTAGTCATTTATTTATATCAACAATCTCCCCCTTTTTTATGATTACAAAACCTAAACTCATTAAATCCAAAAATTAATTTCTAGACAAAGTATTTAGTGAGTTTATATTCACTTCTCCCCCTTTTTGTAGAATCAAAAAGGTTTAAGCCAATAAGCAGGAGGCTCCCCCTTGATGTATGCTCCCCCTCGTTTGAGGGCACCAAGGGTTTGAGAAATGGAATTCTTGCAAGAAAAATATTAGAAGCACAAGCATGGCACAAGTAAACACATATATCATAATACCAACAAATAATAAGCATGGCAAAAGATAATTAGAAACACATATTAAGTCATTCATTAATAGAAAATGAATATGTCAACCCATAATCATTGTTACAAAGGCCATAAATATAAAATACTAAACTAAGTAGAGCATCCTAATGTGCCCACAAGGAGTGTCACCAAACTTTCTTGAATCCTAAAATGGTTGAAGAGTTTTATTTGAAAATGAGAAACATAAGCATATAAAATGCTTGGTGGTTTAGTGGAGATAAACTTTTGGTTGCATGGATGTTGGTGAGTTTGGAGATGTGGAACTTGGAGGTGGTGGATTTGAAGTAGGGTTTGTTGATTGAGGGTTTTGATGTTGTTCAAGCGATGGTGTTTGTTGAGATCTTGTAAGAAGATACTCAATCCAAGTGAAGTGCTCATTCAAAGCAATGGTTTGTTGTTGAAGGAAGATGCAACAAGGGCAATTGTTGACATGCTTCTCAATTTGGTTGATGTTGTGTGGTGATGATGGTGAGCTTGATTGGGGTGGATCTAAATTGCGTTGAGCAAGATGTAATGCTAAAAGAGCACTAAGCTCATGAGCCTCTTTTAGCTCTTCAACGAACTTCAAGTGTTCGGAGGAAGGTGATGATGGTGGAACATGATGGTTGTCTTGGGTGAAGGTTTGAACATACAACATAGGAATGGCATGTGAAGTTGTAAGATGTGGTGGTGGTACTCTTGGTGGTGAATACATGGTTGAGCTTCGGTAGTCATGAAAACATGAAATGGGTGGAAGAGGTTCTCCATGAGTGAGTGGTGTTTTTTGTTGAATGAGCAACATGTGAAGTATTGATTAAGAGATTGGGGTTGTTGTTTTGGGATTGAGCATACTCATCATAAGAAGAAGCATTAATGAGGGAATGTGTGGGTGATAGGTTGTGAGATGAGTCATTATTGTGGGTTTGAGGTTTAGTAGTTGGTTGACTTGGAACAACATCACTTGAGTTATGACAAGAATCAAGTTTCCTCCTCCAAACAGGTTTGACGGAGATCCTTGCGGTTCTTGAAATCGTAGGTTTTTGGTTGTTGGGAGATGACATGTTTGGGTGTGATGGCATTAATGATGGGAAGACGGTATTTATAGTGTATGAGAAATGTGGTTTAGGAAGGTAAATTTTGAGGGATAGCATGGGACAAAATATCTTTGTGAATTTTGGGAAGTATAGGCTGAAATGGGTCAAAAAGTGATAAAGAAAATAGTATTCCCGACCATCAGATGGCCGGTCCCCTTAATCATTAAGGGGTCCGCCTTATATAATTAAGGGGGCCGCCTATCTGGTGATTTCCAGAATGCCAGAAATGGGTTTTTGGCAGAAAATTTTCAAAAAGGTTGTGTTTTTGGATTTGGATTCAAGTAAGTTCAACTCTTTGAGGCAATATAGGGCATACTATTCATGAATGTAGAGAGTGATATAGAAATAATTAAATTAGATAATTAATTTCTAATAATCATGCTATCTATTAATTTATCAATTAAGATATGCAACTAAGGAGGCAATAAGGCAAATTAGTTAAATGTGTAACTATATGAAAATGATAATATGTAGTCTAGTGCAAACATATTGATGATAGTTAACAAGTAACAAGTAGGAGGATATGATTATATGGACTTCAAGACTTGTTACAAACAAAATGCATATGGGCAAGCCATGATTCTCATGAAATGATTTGATTAAATTGTGAATGTCATTTCCATAGAAGTGTATGACACATGTGAGATAATCAAATGTGTTTTAAGCAAAACGTTTTTAGTTTTATTCAACAATGTTTTGAAATAAATTCAAGTGTGTATTGCAATAAAATAAATTGAACTTTGTTTCATAACATGTAATAAAAAATTTCAATCTTGTTTTTGATTAAAATAAGGTTATGAAAAATTATAGTTAAGCAAATTGTTTGAAGAAAAATAATATAGATATTTAGAAAAAAAAATTATTCAAAGAGAGAGACGTTTTAAACATGATGTTTTGATCATGATAACAAGAAGTTGCAAGTGAAGGATTTGAAATGGAAACTTATCATGCTCAAGAGAATCAATTAAGCCCATTGTCACACATAATCATCTCTAATGACAACTAAAGATATGAAAGAGAGATGGTAGATATTTATGATCTAAATGCAATGAGATAGAAAGGGACAAAGTAAATTATTTATGGATACAAGATAGACATGTGTGTGTGTATATATATATATATATATATATATATATATATATATATATATATATATATATATATATATATATATATATATATATATATATGTATGTATACAAAGAACATCATAATATCAAGTTACTAACAAGTCTCAATTATAATACATCTATTAATGCAACTAGTAAGATCATATAGCTTAAGTGGAAAGTATTCTACTATAGATCATAGAGGATCTTCAATATAGATGAAGACTAAGAAAAATAATAATAGACTAAACAACACGAAGGTTAATAATCCTAATATCATATATGCATATACTAGTATTAATGATCTAAAAGCATGGCAACTTATAGGTTAAATCATATTCACATACTAATCAAAGCATTCTTAAATATAATGTAATATTGGCAAGTTTTTAAAAAGAAAACTTATCTCAGGTCCAGCTTTCCTTTAAGAGTGGGCATAAGAGAAATGGAAGACATCATCAAAGTTTGTCCAAAACATGTTGAAGTAGCAAAGTGACATTCCAACGCAATAGATATCAAGGGAGCTTGAACCGAAATGCTTAATTGATCACACCAATCATCACAAGTCGTGAATACTAAGAATAATTGTGCTTTGGACCCTTCATCTTGAAATAGTAACGGACACACCATGATATCAATACTCCAAGAGTGAAGAACAACATGCCGAGACAAAAGATGACCGCAACGACGTCATAGGCAAAACATTGTGTAGAATGTGAACCATAGTGAAATGAACCAATAGTCGTCAAAAGTAAGTGAGTAAGGTGAGCAATCCACAACTTAAAAGTCTCTTCGTTCGTTAATTACCTAAACATGATGAAGAGCTTGGTACCCAGATTCTCATGGGTCCGAATTGATTAGTTGAGAACATCCATTGCATTAAAATGCACATGATGAGGATGTCATCGAGAAGTACAAGAATTCATCAATAGTTTGTTTTAATGAACAAACAATGAATTTCTTGACTAGAGAGATAAATAGTGAGCGTGAGTAATATTAGTTCTAAATTTCTCCACTAGGTTTAACAAATTTTATTTGTTTTGATGCATTTGTTGAAGGATCATTTACGGTAAATCCTAAGCCGGTTTTATCATAAAATGACTTTTGAATGTTAAGTAAATATTTTAAAGATCTAGAGCTATTTTCAAATTTTGCTAATATTTTTGCTTTTTCATTTTCTATTTTAATTTCATGTTTATAGTCTTGAAAATATTTACATTTAAGATCAATTTCAATATTGCTTTCAAGTCTAGACATTTTATCTTCTAAAATTATTTCCTTTTCAAAATTGTTTTCAATGAATATTGAAGATTTATTTTTAGGAATCATTTTTGAGTCAATGTTGCAAAAATGTTTGAAGTTGTTTTCCAATTTTGAAAATTCTAATATAAATTGATTGTAGCAAAAATGTTCGGTTTCGGATTGTACCTTATTAGTAGTTGTGTAATCTTCACATGTTGTATGTTGATCAATTTCATCGTCTATGTCGCACCATGTTTTTCTTGCAGTTTCGCTTAGATCGAGAGGCATGTAGTCCTTGCCATCAATACTTGTATTCCCATTTGTTTGAATATTTTCACAAGCCGTATTATCATCGTCTTCTTCGTATTTGTTGCACCATGATTTATTAACACAATTTCTTCGGATTTGGCTCATGTATTCTTCGTTATTAATACCTTCAATGATCACATTTGAACTAGTAGTACATGTATTTATTTCAACTAAATATTTATCTATTAAATTTTCTAGATTAACTATTTCTTGTGCAATATCAAGTTTATCATCTTTGGTTTTACATTTCTCTTGGTGAAACTTTAAAAGACATTTCCAAATATCATTTGCCATTTTACAACGAAATAATCTTTCATATTCAACTCTTGGTAGAGTTTTGAAAATAAGTAATTTGGCTTTAGTGTTTTTATCAATTTTGGTTTGAAGATTATTATATTGATTTTAAAAATCCATTTTGGTTGGTTTAAGATCACCAATTGAAATGATATGCCAAAGATCAAGATCTATTGATTTCACATAATTTTTAAATTTGTTTTTCCATTCAAGAAAATGATCATTTTCAAATAATGGTGGCTTTTGCGTAAATTTTCCTTCTAGATATTTTTCGAATTTCATAGATCGTTACAAGTTTTAAAATACAATATATTTTAAAAATCTTGCTAGACGTGGCTCCTGATACCAATTGTGGAAAACTAGAAGGGGGGGTTGAATAGTTTTGCGTCTTTTTCGTTTAATAAAAGTTCGCTTTCAAAGAATTGATGGTAATTGTAAAAATCTTTGAAGCTAAAGTATAGATACAAGTTAATTCACATATGTCACATAGACACTACTTATTTAAAGTGTTGAATAGAAATTATAATTTCATATATTCTCACTTAATTATAAGTTTGTATTTATATATGTATATGTGTTTTAATAATTGTATATACTTATATTTTACTAATGAATAATTAATGTTTTAAATGGAACCTAGTTTGATCTTTATGTGAAATCAATATATGCACAACACACAATTATAACAATGTACGAGAATCTAGTAAGTAAGCAAGCAAGGAGTAAGAGATGGAAAGATCAAACCGAGAGACAAAGGATTTTTAGTGGTTCGGCTACAAGGACACCTTCCTTGCCTTAATCCACTCCCCGAGCACCGAACTCGAGAGTTTTCTTCACTAAGTCAATAACCTCCCTTATGGCGGAGAAAACTGTACACACCAAAAGCTTACACCAATTTACGACACAAAGCAAGATGTCGAGTTCTAATCGTAGCTAGAACCAATCTCACACCAAATATCACACCACGCTTTCTTCACACCTTTACACTTCTTCTATACTTCTTCACACCACAAGTATCTTCACGCCTTCACAAATACTTCACAACTTCAATGTCTTGCAACTTAACAACTTCAAGGCACTAGCGTCTTCACAACTTCAAGTCACTAATGTCTTCACACCTTCAAGCCACTAATTTCTTCACAACTTCAATCTACTAATGTCTTCTAGTTTTCTCCACTTGGAAGCTTCAATTTCTTCACTACTAATCACTATTGCTACTATCTCCTATCACCACTACTATCCAACACTACTTCTTCACTTTAAGTTCCACTTCACACTTACAACAATTCTAGATTCTACAACCAAATCTAGCTAACTAATACATACATCTTATTCACCAAAATATGAGAGATTTACAAGAAGACATAAACAAGCAACTTAGATAGCAAGATGATACTAAGTTGTAATACTTCTAATAGAAGTATTCTTCTCTTTGCACTTGAGAGTTGAGGCTTGAATCACTTTGAAACAAGGATCAAAGTATATAAGATCAAAGGATTTTTAGAGAAAGGAAATGGATGTTTAGATCAGAAAGTTTTTAGTGCAAAAAGGTGAGAAAAATATGTGAAATGATCCCATATTTATAGGGCCAGAAAATACTGTTCTGGAGCGTACCGGTCCCCTTAATGATTAAGGGGGCCGCCTAGTAAAATTAAGGGGGTCGCCCTCCTGAACGTTGGATTTTCTTGTCCTTTTGTGAGGGAAATTTTCTGGATTAGATTTGTCATTTTTGGTTGAAAATTTGAATTCATAAATATGTAATGAATTAAACATATTCTTTTAATGCCAAAAGTGTTTTACAAAAGATATAAAATGTTTTGTGACATTTTATAAATATTTAGTGATTAACAAAAGTGTTCCTTTGATCTTATAATGCATTAGACACTTTGTTTATTCATACCTTAAGTGATTAGATGGTGAAGATGAGTATTTACTACTAAATACTTGTTTATATCATAATCTTTGGTTTGATGAGTTTTCGTTTTGTGATTATCAAAACATAGAGATATCGAAAGATATGAATAACGTTTTTAGTCATTTATTTATATCAACATCTTTTCCAAGTGCGCATACACTTATTTCTTTTGAAGGGTTTTTTCATAAGGGTCACGATCTTGTGAAAAGTGGGTTAAAAATCCACTTTTTAAAAAATACAATGGTCTAACACGTGCTTTTTTTTTCTTTTTTTTTTTTTTTTTTTTTTTTTTTTTGTAATATCACTTCATTTTGTCTCATCTCTTTCACTACTTATCCAAATCTTTACCCCCAAAGTTAGTAAAAAAATATCATTTAAAATAACAAAATTAGGTTTCAATCGCTAAAAATTACAACATTTTTCAAGGATTCGAAGTTCATCAAAATTAGGGTTTCGTAACATTTGAGGAAAAACACTGGTCCAAGCTATACACTGCTAAGGTTGGTTCTCCCTCAAGGTGTGTGTTCCCAGGTTTTTGAAGCCATTTGTAAATATGGAATTGTAAAAAACCTGGTATAGCTCTTGACTGGAATGGTGAATGGGTGGCTATAACCTACACAATTAATGACTTCCATCTTTTCCATCTTGATTATTGTGGGTGCAGGTTGAATTATCAAGGTTGGGAGGTGGTTTTGGAAATGTGGATTGTGAGGTTATGGTCTTTAGTGCTTTTAATGGGTGAATGCAGATGTTGTTTGTTACTGAAGAAAGGGAAAATGCAGTTGAATGATAGCTAAAAAGTTTGTTTCTCTGTTTAGCTTTCTGTGTGTTGTTTGAGATATTAGCATAGGTATGTCTGTTATTGTATAGTATAGTGTTTCAATGTATTACTTCTGGTTGGGAATGTCCAATCCAGTGAATGTCATATACCATATAAGTTGTGTTGATATTAATATAAATTTTCACCATTTCCACCAAAAAAACATTTGAGGTAAAAATAACTATGGCAAATCTTGATCAAGAAACTCTAAAGTAACATCAAATTTTCATCATCATTTTTTTTTAAAGCTTTTCATATAAGAGTTTAAAAAAATCACATGTTCATGAAAACACAATAAGGTGTTTGATGAAATGTTTTGATAAAGCTTTTTTTTTTTTTTTTTTGTTATTTTTTTTTAGAGTGAAAGTGTTCATTTCAATATAATATTTTGGTAATTCATATAAAGCTTTCATATTTGATGAAAAAGTCAAATTGTTGATAAGCAAAACTTTGAATATGTAACGTGGATGAAACAAAGTTATTGATCAAATAATGGTCATCAAAGATTTAACATGGAAGTTTTTCATCAATGAATATGGAAGCATACAAAATTGTTTATTAGAAAACAAAAAAGTTTGGTATTTTTATCAAATAATACAAAAATGTGTGTTATGTTCATCAAATAATAAAATAAAATAAAATAATAAAAAAATGTATGTTATGTTCATAAATATAAAATGCTTATCGGTTTTTTTTTATTAATGGTCATAAATATATGTACATCAAGATAAAAAATATTCATCAATACTTCGGTTGTTCAAAAATACTCCGTCCATAACAAAGAATAAGGGACACAAGTCAACACCAGATGACTTCTTTGACTTTTTAGACGGACACAACATTCGATTTGATCATCTTCCTATTTCATAATATATAATTTATTATCTATTTCTCATTTTCTTTGAAATACCGGTGAATTTCACGGGCTTATTAGCTAGTTTGATATATAATATGATTTTGGTAAGCAAAATAGAGAGACATTAAACTAAGTTCAGTTTGTTCATTGCATTTTGTAGTTAAAATCGAAAACTATAAAAGTTGGGAAAATGAAGAAACATTTAGACTATGGTTAAAAGGACAACACATTGCCTAAGGTGAAAGAAAACTAATCATTTTAGTGACGTATGTCAGTATGTGAGATACATGTGATGTGAGTAATAATATGAGGAAACGTGCTAAACGATCGAGTCGTTCTTAAACAAACTTTAAAACATAAGTTAAAATTTTCTCAAGAATAGGCAATTAACTAACTGACTAGCTATACAAACGTTTTTCATTCAAATATGCAACCTTAGCTTGTAATTAGTAAGAATGTGTGTACGTGCATCTTAAGGGGTGGCAATCACGCCACACCATGATTCACCTTAATGCAAAATTAACCAATCATATGTTGCCAACACATTTCATAATTCACCATACCTCACATTCATTTTCTAGTGGCATTCATGATGCGCAAAATATATATATATATATATATATATATATATATATATATATATATATATATATATATATATATATATATATATATATATATATATATATATATTATTTCTTTTTTTTTTAAAAAGCCACAAACGGCTAGAATAATTAATGGGCTAACGTTCGAATTTTATGAGGAGTAGTCCATACCGATTCGGTATTTGATACCGAAATGCATGCCAAAATCTCCATGCTGAGAGAGTACATGGTTGATGCCGAGCGGCATCCTTTGCCGAGGCTCGATACCGAGTGGTTGCCAGTCCCCTAATAAACCTTGTAGGCTCTTTAAAACCGTTTGCCACCATATATTCATTTTGCACCTGCTTTTTCTAACTTTACCTCTTTAACACATGAAAACACATTAGTACCGTAAATTAATCTCTCATTACATGTATGGGTTAAGAATTTATCTACGCATACATAAAAAGCCTGACTTTGTAGCAATATCTCATACAAGTGTACAACAATTGGGGGTTACTTTACGTTTTGATTCTTCCAAAATTCATTTTCCCACATTTCAACTTGTTTTATAGCTCTTGTTTTGTTGTCTACAATATCTATAAGAGTTGATGGATCGTATGGTGAAGGCATACTACATGGGAGAGTGTCCGTAGGCTGCTGAACAAGCGACTCCATCATGAAGTTCCTAAACTTCTCGTCTGCAGGGCATGCTAACGACTCTGAGCATAGCTCCACTGCATTTGGAGGGACGGTAGGTTTGAACTTTAGGAGCTTAGCATATTCTGTCAATAGATGTAACATGTAGTCATAGACGTATTCCATCTTCATGTCCTCTTGAATGAACCGGCTTGATGCCTCACCCATCTCTTGTGCCTAGTTTGTTCATATAAAAACACGAGATTAAAACAACAAAACAGAAAACCTTAAGAAGTACAAAAATTTTCATGCCTCTCAATGATACAAGAAGAGTGTAAAGGTACACCAAACTGCCATTGTCGAAAATGACCATACCCTTAAGATCAAAAGTTTGTATGACTGCTACTTTACCTTGGAAGTGTGATTGTTTCCCCACTCAACAGAAAATTTTAGAGATCTACATTTGTCATTGTCTCGAATCGGCCAAAAATGCTTGAGTGGTGTCAGTCCCCTTGCGAAGAAAGTATAGTAACGTGGGGTTATGTACAACGTTGGTGAATCACACGCCAATATGTATTTCTCACTCACTGACCATGCCCATCCTTCTACGTATATCTTATACCTGTGTCCATGAAATTTGTCAAATAAAATTTTGTCAAACACTTACTGTATTAAACAATATATACCAGTAAGTACATTGGTCTTTCATATTTGAGCCCTTGAATCCGTGTGTAGACTCGTTCGTCCAGTTCTGTATCATTCAACAACAAAATGTTAAACCATCGACAACATTATATGTTTTAGATCATTAATCCAACCAATCTAAGTTGGCTTCAACTTCCTGTTCTTATATACTATCTAAGTATCTAATGCGAAATAACTTTAATATTAATCTTGTCTACGAGTGTATTTTTTTGTGGATGTTTCGAGTTAAAACAAGCCGTGTTGCAATATCTCCATATAGTCTACTAGCATCTAAAATGAAAAAATAACAAAAAATAATGATAACCTGAAAAAATAATCGAGTATTCCAGTCAACATTAGAAGTGTAGTTTACGTTGCACTTTTTAAGGTCAACCCTAATAGGAGACACATCAGGGTTACCCTTCCAATAAGCATAAGGTAATCTGTCCATCCATTTCACTCTCTTGTTTCCTTCTTTAAGCTCCTTCAATGTTATTTCCCAAGGCTTTTGGTTTGTCTCTGGCCTGTCACAATATAATTTAATCATTCAATTCAAATATAAACGCATTAAGATGAGATAATTTCCTTATTCAAATTACTCAGGAGGGCCAGTATTTGACTCCACTGTACGTGGTCTAAGAAGGGAATAGCCGTAACCATTTCTGAACCATTTCCCTGGCCACCTCCAAGATGTTTACCTAGTGGCGTTTGTACCCGAGACCTCTTGTGAGGATATCACGGACTGACCACTAGGCCACCTTGGCGGTGGTCAAGTTTGATTTGTGCATCAGACCCTTAGATTCTTTTTTTATAATTCAACATATATTAAGTCGAAAATAATGTATGACAAAGAAGTTCAATAGCTTATTGATTAATTACCATCCCCAAAAGGACCAATCTGGTGAGACGATGTCCAAGCTCCCGTAATCAGAACAATACTTGAACAGTGGTGGAGGCCTTGGATCCGGTCCCCTAAAGCGACTTTTTTTAATCATTGGACGATCATTGCAATCAAACATAAGTTCCAAATCAGGAATCCTTCCAGGGTACCGTCTGATCAATTGTTGGAACCCCCATAATGTGAATAAATCTCTAGTCTGGATAGACTTTCTAAATTTTTCTACATACGCTTTTCCATCAAGAATTATTAGCCTGAAATGCGCACTTGGTTTTGCTCCATCAACCATGTCTCTTGTGACCCCCGTCTCTCTCCAGCGGGCTAGATCTTCGTGGATCCAACGGAAGTAATCAGGACATGTCTTGAACCCTGGATGGCCTATGTTTTTATGAGTTGTTGGGTAGTTCTTGGGGCATGTCAAGGTTTCATTCCATGAGAGACAGTCAAGTGGGAAATAAGGAACCTTTTTTGTTGTTTGGAATTGTATGATTGATTGGCCCGAAAACAAGGACTACACATATATGAGTAATACTAAGATTAGCATATAAAGCTGAAAACGAATGTCACATGCAACAAAAAAGATTTCGCTAAGTAGCCATCGTTAAATAGTTTAAATTGAATCTTGCCTCACTTAACTGCCATTTTTCCATTTTGTCGCTAAACTTCACTCAATTTTACTTGTTATTTTCAGCAATATTACACACTTGATCAAAATTTATAGTATCTTAAACAAGCGCGAAGGTAATTGTGTCATGAAACATTTCCTCTAATTAAATCTTCACACTTAAAATGAGAAGAAGTCACTCAATATACATACTTAAAGGATAGACGAATTGTTTAAATCTTTACACTTGAAAGTTTTTAGAAATTTATTTGATCTCAAAGTTTCTAATCATCATACTACTTTTTCGCAATCTTCATTGTAAACTCTTATAGCTTTATAAGTGTAGAGTTTGTAATATTATTTGAGTGTAAACTGCACTAGTATTCCATAGCACTTACAGTCTTACACCTTTAAAATATGTATACGTACAAAACTATCAAAAAATATCACATATCCGTGTACTGCCTCGTCGCAAGCAAAATATTTGCAACATTTGACTCATCATATCATAGAAAAGTTTAATTGAAACGCATATAAATGACACTACATGTACATATGCCATATGCACCTTTTGGTTTTAATATACAAGCCGCTAAACACGTTTTTGCATATAAAGTTGTTTAAGGTTCAGTGATCACTTACAAGGTCTAACCAGCATGCAGCAGTTACGAACATGAAAAGGGAGCCAACGACTGCCACTAGAAACATCAAAGTACACTTCTCTTTATAAGTTTTCGTCATATTTCTAAGCTGTTGAAGATGGTCTAACTCACTCTATACATCCACAATGCATGTATCGCATTTTTTTTGTAAATTGAGTTGGGGGGATATATATGTTAGAGAAAATGGAGTTACATGTGAAATCAAGCATTGACCTTGAAGCTAATTGTGAACTTTGTGATCTAAGTAACATTAATTAGTTGATTAAGGTAACGTTTAGAATTAAGATAACGTTTATACATGTAACTTATGATGTAGGGCATGTTTTGTTGTCGATCGCTAGTCATAATTTATAAATTGTGAATCATATCGTTGTTTACATAACAAATTATGTACTAAAAAAGTGTATTAACCACATAACTTCGACTAAATCCAAGTACAAAAGCAATAAATTTTCATATATCTTTCTTGCAAATGACCGATTTGCATAACCAGCGACGTATGTTCATTCAAAACATATAGCATAATGAAACCAAAAACCTCTTGCAAAATATCATAACATCAGTCAGATTAAAACATAAAGCAAAGCTTTAATCTAAAGTATGTAACCAATAATAGAACATTTGGTTAACATTATATGCACATGAGTCATTACAATAATCCATAATTAAATATTGATTTGAGAAAAAGTCAAAGGTTTAGAATTTACTCGAATAGTCGAATTTCTTTATTTCCACTTGAACTAAAAAACACAACATAAAATCTTGAATCTTACTCCATCTATGTCCCCTTTTTGTAGGTCGTAAAAACAAAACAAACTATTTTACTCAAAGAGATTAAATGGATGAAGAGATTCTGACCTTTTTGGCCATTCAACTTGTGAAAGCAAACAACTATATATTACTGCCATATTGTGTTTTTTAAGTGTAGGCCATTAAATGTGGTAAGTGGTAACTGTGTTAACACTTAATGTGACAAAATTGTTAATTCGGCAACCTAACGGCCAAAAAGAAAATGCTCTACAAACTACACATGGTCGAGCTAGCTAGACACTTTGAACTCTTTATTTGATAATTTTATATATTGATTACTTGAGAAAGACTCATTTTAGTTAGTTTTATTGATTATTTATCTTGGTAAAATGAAAAATAATTAAGGGATTCTACATATGTAATTACATTGTCACTTTTTCGAGTGTTGTACAACCTTTTTTTTTAATTATATACCTAAAAGTTTAAATTTCGACTTCTGTGTTTATTTTGCCATGTAAAATGACCATTTTACTAATCGATGTTGATATCGTGATATAAAAAACATAGAGATAACAATGTAAACATAGTCACAAAATACACGCACAATTCAAAGTTTGGGTATATAATAGCAAAAAGAAAGTTGATAATAAACAAATCGAAAAATTGACGAGTTATTTACTTTTTTAGATAATTATCTCAATAACTATAAAACAGACTAACGCATTGACTATGTTCAAATACTTAAAATCCTTTTCTAATAGTTTTTATTTTGGATTTCATTATATAGAGGCATAGAGCAGTTTTTTTTATCTAGTGGTTCAGTCGTTGTATAAACTATAAACACTTTGCAAGTTTGCATGGCGATAAATAGAAGGCCTGTGACAGACTGACGGTAACTTAAAAATCGGGCTTAAATAAAAGCCCAAATGGTAATAAGCCCAGAGACAATACTTAGGAAGAACAACAGAAATTTTAGTTTTCGTGGCAAAAATAATATCTGGAAAATATATTATCTTGCAAATATATTTAAAAGTTCAATATTTGTTTTCAAAATACGACACATCATAAAAAAAAAACTCAAGTTTTCATGGCGATACATAGAAGGCATGTGACTGTAATGTAAAAACTCGGGATTAAGTAAGCCCAAATTATTGTATAAGCCATAGACAGTATACTTAGGAAGAATATGTTTGGCGAAAATCCAGAAAGGCCAGGGCCGGATTTAGGCCTGTGCAGACTGCCCAACTGCACAAGGCCCCCAAATCTGTTAGGGCCACATTTTAACAGAGAAGCCCAGTTTATGAATATACCTGTTCCAATCCATTCTAGTATACTTTGGGCCTGTGTAATATCCTTGCAGCCCAACAGCTAGAATAACTATTTGTTCATCCCTTATTTATTCATTTCGTTCCTTTATTCGTATTTGTTTCCTTCTCTTAATATCTTTTGCTATGTCTATTTAAATTTTCATTTACAATGTTATTGGTAAGAAGAATTTGGAGATCGATAGAATATATAATTATAAAATTCAATTGTGATATTATGTATTCAAATTTAGGAATTAACGTTATACCAAAAACATGTAACATGTAAGCATTTTCCTAGTCCTTGTCGACATTTTTTTCTGTATTTATAACCATAAATATTGTACGTTCAAGAGGACGATTTTCATGTTTTTAGAAAAGGGGGCCTCATTTTTATCATTGCACGGGCCTTTGAAAACCATGGGACGGCCTTGCAGAAAGCAGTAATGACAAGCAGTAGCTGTTTGGTAGTATATATGTATGGTTATAATTACTATGTAAAAATGTTAGTTGCTAGTAAATGCTACTAAAAGTAACTTTTTGATTTGGAGCATTTAGAAAGCTTAAAAATGCTAGTTGGTTGTCAAGCAAACATATGTGTTCAAAACGCTAACCGCTAGTTGCTAGTTGTTTCAAAACCCTCTTAAATGCTCATTACCAAACATACCCGAAGAACAACAAATTGATTAATAGGCCTAAGTAAGCCAAAGGTGCTCTGTAATTTTATTTGATACCTCATACCTTGGGAAAATAGAAATTTTAGTTTAATGGCAAAAAAAAGATCTGGAAAAAATCAATTTGAACATGATTTCGTTTTTTCTTAACAGGAAATTTTGGTGCAATAATCCATATGCTCCAAAAGAAACAAAGATTAACAACATGAAAATGATGTCGATAATAAAATAAAGAAACGAGTATTAGCCAAGGAAACATCATTGTCACCTAACCACTTAATTTCCACTTGACTTTTTTTTTTTTTTTTTTTTTTTTATGTCCTGCAGTTACAGTGAAACAAAACACGAAATAGAAATTAGATCTTTACACGTAAAAAAGTTTTAAAATATTTATGCCTGGTAAATTACAATTTTGTAGTCAATTCTATTGTTTTAAAAATATTATAACGTGAGCTAATGTAGTTATAATTTGATATTTTAATTGTTCGAACCCAAAAGTGTTTTTTTTTTATAGCATTAGAAATAAAAGTGTATATTCATCGAAACAGTAGTCTTTTAAAAACCTTATATAGTGAGGTCCTATCATTCAACTTTTCTAGATGCATCAATATTATGGACGAAATCCTAAAATACACTAACATTTGTATGTTGACAATAAAGTGTCTATTCATTGTTCTAAGATGATAAACTAACAGGAGATGATTTGCACAATTCATTTTTTGATTGAAACACTCAATTATGTGCATTAAACTGTTGTACTGTAAATGTATATTGCTTTAACCGATTGTACATATAAGTGTCACAATTAAAAATAAAGTGTGTCAATCATCTCCCTAAATTAATATACACAAATATTTGTTTATCTTCTTTTAATTTTAGACGTAGTTTACTTTTGTTTATGCCCTTTAACATTGATTTGCATGATTTTACTATTCGTTACTATCCATTTCATATTGCAATTTTTAACCCTTCTTCTTTGTTTAGATTTTGCTTTGATACTTAAATTATGTCACACTATAATTACTCTTTAACATTTTACACATAAGACTTGTCTGATTTTTACATATAACTATATAAGACTTGTCTGAATTTTATTTTACATTAGTATTAGTACATCGCAACCCGTGAAAAAAAAAAAAAAAAAAAAAAAAAAAAAAAAAAGGATAAGGTTAAATGCAAATAATGGATTCAGTGGCTCAGTGCAATAATTGTGACAATTAGCATATAAGATTCATAAATACTTTCCTAGTTAACAGCAATGCTCATCAATTTGGTAACGACTTAGATTGAATAGAAGGTTAAGATGTCCTTCTCAATTAGTAGCATAGTTGGTAGCAATATTTATAATTAATTAGTTAATATGATGTGATGTCCTATTATTTTTTTTCTTATAATAACGTGTCTACACGTATGTTTAATATGTATCTTTAATGAACATTAATTTTGATCACACCAAACCCTCCTTCCACTCATATACTGTATTAGAGAAAGATCAAAAGAATAATGGCAAAGAACCTTTTTGTTAGGTGTGTACCATCAAAAGTTTCAGATTGAAGATTGTCTTAACAGTTTAAAAAAGAAATTACTTTTTAATGTGATTGTAAATGACTATTTTGTATGGAAGTGACCATCTATATTCACTCTTGTAATTTTGGTAAGGTGACTCATCTATTTTTGATTTGCAAACTTTAATGTACAACTAGTTTAAGCATAATTTATAAACAATATAACTGTTTAATACATAAATTAGAGTGTGTCAATCAAAAAATAAAGTGCGCAAATTATTTCTCATTTTGATGTTATATTTTTGAATACCATTCAAACAAATCACGATCAACGAACATGCCTTTCATCGTTGTCCAAATTTAAATCTATAAAAAGAATAAATGTCACAAAGTATAAATCAATGAACACAGAAACTTCAATATTTGTTTGGTAGAAAATTATGTATCATTCTTAATATGTCAACTTCCTAGTTACTTTAATAAAGCCTTAAGTCTTAAGTCAGGTTGTTTAAGCTTTTTAGTAGTTAGTTTTGTTTTATCGTAAGACTAGTGGTAATAAAGGGGTAAGGCGCGTCTTTCGCCATATACCACGCATCTTAGCTTATTAGCAACACCTAAACACAACGCGTCTTAAGTGCTATGAGGAGAGAAAGTCGGTTGCGGTGAAGATCGACTTGTGGAAAGTGTGGTTGTATGTGTTTGTGTGTGATTTTGGTTTTTGTGTGGTATATTTGTGTTTAAGTAGTGTATGATTGGTGGTGATGTTAGTTGTAGTATCACATTATGTTGGTGGTGATATTTGTTGTGTAAAAAAAGACTATCACGTTGTTAATTTAAAAAGAAAATACACAAATGAAAAAAAAAAAAAAAAAAAAATCATTCTTTTTTGAGAAAAAAAATGGTATAATGATGAAAAACACTCTAACTTTAATATTGCCCCTTTTTAACTGAAATATTAAGTCAACAAACCTGGCCACGGATGTTAGTTGGCCACGCACATATTAATATGATTTCTTTATTCATTTCATTTAAATATATTATCAGGATACACAATAAGCTATTCAATGACTCAAAAAACAAGACGAAAATGTTCAAAAATAAAAAATAAAAATAGACCTAGTTAATATAAGCGAAAGGATAAGCTTGTTTATGATATTATTATTTCTTCCAATCAGAGACGGAGCAAGGAATTCGTATTAAGAGGGTCATAATAATTTTTATAATAAGATATAATTCAATGATTTAATCACCCCAATCGATTAATAACACATATGACATTACAATTAGGTATATAGTACTTTAAAGCATCAGTTAAATAGTTGCTTGTTATAAAATTAATAAATTTACATAAACACTATAAACTAAACTTTGCTAAATTCCTAATCACTCTTTCAATTCCTTATAAACAATTCTTTCCCAAACACTCAAATTTATTTCTTTAGCGTGTGAAAATAGTAGTGTTTCATAAATATACTGGAAAAAAAATTGAATGGCTATTTCTTTTCGTGTGAACAATAGAAAATTCTACATCTATTTTCTGTTGGGATTGTGAAAAAAAAATGACTAGCTATTCCTTTCTTCAAGTTACAAAAAGATATATACAATTTTTTTTTCATTAATACTAGTAGACTAGTAGTTGTTGTTCAAAGAAACCTAAAAAACCATTAATAAAAAAAGAAAAAGTTGTGCATGTACCATATAATAAAATAATTAAATAAAAAAGATCAAACAAGTTTTATTTATCATTCACTTTTTATCTCTCTTTCTTTCTTATCTCTCTCGCCTCATTTCTATCTTCTTCTTCATAAACTACAACTTTATCTACTATGCAATGGTGGGTTAATTGAGTGTTGCTGCATACCATTAGTTATCATCCAACGAGCATAATGACAATATGTGCGTTAGATATGGGTAGTTGGCAGGGGCTAGACAAGATTGAAGACTATAAAACGAAAGCCGAAAACCAAACTGTAACTCTGTAAGTTGGGCTAGTGGGGGGTTGGGGGTAGCCGAGCACCCACTAGCTCCCCCTACTGGCTCCGTCTCTGCTTCCAATAATTTATAATATTACTAAAGCTTTATGTAAATTACTATGTGTCTTTAGGCGTCAACTAATTTTTCACACAAGTCGCAACTATAACTATTGGGAAATTTTCTCTAAAAATCCAATTTGACTTAATTTTGTGATATATTGCTAAAAGTAGAACATTGAATCACGTTTTACCGTGTTTACTCTTTGCACCAACTACTCACATATTTATCATTTTGTTTAATAGCCTACTACAACGTCACATAATCGGTCATATCTCCTCGCACGCACCTTCATTCTTCTCGGGACACCTTCTTCACCGCTGCCTCATTCCGATCATGATGACACCCGTCTCGTCTGTTTTTCTGTACAACGATTTTGACCAGAACAATCTCAAAGATACTTCAATCCATTTACGAAGTGAAGGTCACGTGATAAAGAAATGGGACACCCTTCACACCCAACGGTTGCTTGACGTCAACATCTTGCGAAGCGATTATGAATGTTTAAACATAACGCAGTGGGCCCCACGATATGAGAAGGTCGGGCTTACCTTTCCTATAAAAACATTAAAATTATAAGTAAAACTTTAAAAGTACAATATTGTGAATTTTGATATTTCCTATAAATATATACTCATTTAAGGTCTCCATATTCAAATAATTTATACAACCATATCTTGCCCTTTCAACATGTTATCACAATGGATTATATCTCATCACATCAATATCTTCAACAACCATACAATGTTGGATGTTTTATCAAATGTTAGCAACAGAGTTCAAATGACCCATGAAGATTCCGATGAACATGAATGATATCCATCATTTTCTATATGGGTTCCGCATCGATGCTTGTGTTCACCAAGTTCTGATGATATCTACAGCTGCACAAAAGTACTTTATTTTTGGTGCACCAGTTTACAACCAGGAGCTGGCTGTTCACAATTGAAACAAGACCTCATTTGAGTTCTAATGCTTCTTTAACGATGGTTTTGAAAAGACGTGAATGGTTTATATTGCTAAAAGATGATGCTCAAGATGTTAGAGTAATTATTTTTATATTGAAAAGATGTGATGATATCTACAGCTGCACAAAAGTACTTTATTTTTTGTGCACCAGTTTACAACCATGAGCTGGTTGTTCACAATTGAAACAAGACCTCCATTGAGTTCTAATGTTGATGATATCTACAGCTGCACAAAAGTACTTTATTTTTTATGCACCAATTTACAACCAGGAGCTGGTTGTTCACAATTGAAATAAGACCTCCTTTGAGTTCTAATGCTTCTTTGGCTATGTTTGGCACATGAGATTATAGAGATATTATGCTTATTTTTTTTCTAAAAAATAAGCTATTTAAAAAATAATTTTTTTTTTGGCAGACAGAACTTCATGTAGCTTATAAAAATAATCTCTTTTTATAATCTCCATCTCCAGCACCGGCAACAGTTACTTTTGCCAAACATACCTTTTAATGATGGTTTTGAAAAGATGTGAATGGTGCATACTACTAAAAAGATGGTGCTCAAGATGTTAGAGTAATTATTTTTATATTAATTAATGTGTATGGCGAATGCAATGTGAACCACTCTGAATGTATTTGTGCTATTGGTAATTCATCCCACATACCTTGTTGTTGGTATATTTTAGTTAATTTCAATCAGAAAGCTCTATTTTAACTCGTTCGTGTGTAACAAGCAAACAGATCCTGCTATGTAATCAACACCGACTGATCTGTCAAATGCATACGTCATGTATATCGAATTCGCATTGATTCGTAATACAATCGCAGTTGATCGCACTCTTCATTTGTGCTTCGAAATGATATTTGAGATGAAAATGGTTATACATGATAACTTATGGGTAGCTGCATAAACTACAAACGTAACTGCAAGCGGGTGTCAGACATGCAACAGACAAAACGTACGTATCTAATATATAAAAGTACATAATGATATGGATAATCTTAGCATTATGCCATAAAAGTGAGTTAAGTTAGAAATAAATGTCATCTTATATAAGAGGTTTTCAAATTTCCCTAACTATTTATCAACTTGGTAATACCAATACCAAGTTGATAAATAGAGTTGGTAATTATTTCTTCAAACCGAGCTAAAAGGATTTCTATGTCCGAATTGCTAACCCATCAGACCAAGATAGTCTCGTCAACAATATGTTTTTTAATTTACAAATAACATTGATGTTACTTAACTTATCCAAAAATATATGTTCATGTCACTCCGATTAATACTGAAATTATAGAACAGTGTGCTTTCTATAAGTTTAGTAACCTAAGTGAACAAAATAAAAGTTTAGTACCTTATACGCACTTTTTTAAAAAGTTTAGTGACAAGTTTGTTTATTAACCTTCTAACATTACACAAAGGGAAATGATTTACACACTCAACATTTGATTGGTCAACATTTTGATTTGGACACTCTAACATGTGCATTAAACTGTTGTACTGTATATATATTCTTGTTTAGGCGGTTATATATAAGAGTGTGCAAATCAAAAACTCATGTGTGCAAATCATCTCCCTAACACAAAACCCTTGTCACTTGTACAATGTATTAAGTTATGATTTGAGAAGAAAGTTAGAGAAACCTAAACATTGTCATGTTTTCAAGTTTTTTTTAAGAGTGAAAGTATGGGGAAATGGAGAGGAAATGAGTGAAAGTTAGGGATGAGCACGGTACTAGAATGGCACCGAACCCGTACCGAATTCGTGCTATCGATTTTTTTCCGAGCATGAAAGTGGATACCGGTACTGTACTGAACGGGATTCGGGTACCGGATCCGGTACCAGTTATGTACCGGACGGGATTCAGGTACCGAATCCGGTACCGGTACCGGAAAATCGGTACCTGTACGGTTCTTCCTGTATTTTGTTAAACCAAAAAGGATTTCAAGAAAATGCAACAAAAATAGGAAAAAACATGCATTTTCAAGTGATTTCAAACCACGACGTGGCACAAAACACAACCAACACTTAAATAAATACATTGTTGATATAAATAATGCGTAAAAACGTTATTAACATTTTTTGATATCCCTATGTTTTGACGATCACAAAATATAAAATCATTACGTAAATAAATATTTAGTGACAAAATATCATTATATCCAACTAATTCACTTAAGTTATGAATAAACAAGTGCCTAATACATTTTATGATCAAAGGAAGGTCTATTTACTAATTACAAATTATATAAAATGGTATAAACATTTTATATATTTAAGAAAAACACTTTTGGTAATTAAAGGAAAATGTTTATTTCATAATAAATAAATGAATTCAAATTTTTAACCAAATTCAGTTAAATTTTCACCAAATAAACTTTCCCCAGAAAAGACAAAGAAAAAAGACCGTTACTGTGGGCGGCCCCCTTAATTTTAAGGGGGCCGGCACACAATTAAGGGGGCCGGCATACGCTCCTGTGTCAGATTTCTTTGCCTATAAATACTGGATCAAATCTGAATTTTTTCCTCACCTTTTACACTAAAACTTTATGTTCTAATTCACTCAAATCATCTTCCTAAATCATTTGATCATAACCACATTAGTTCTTGTTTTCAAGTTATCGATCCTCATTCAAAGTGCAAGAGAAGAATACTCCTTTCATCTCAAACCAAGAAGTGTTGAAGATTAGTAGTGTAGCTTGTATTTATTGTATAGTTGTGTAGTGATTGTAATTGATAGATCTAGGTGGGTTAGTAGTTGTGAATTGAAGTAGTGAAGAAATAGTTGTGGTATGAAGAAGAAGTTGTGAAGGTGTGAGAAGTAGTGTAGTAGTAGTGTTGTGTACAACTTGTGAAGAAGGCGTGTAGTGGTGTGAGATTGGTTCTAACTACTATTAGGACTCGACATTTAGCTTAGTGTCTTTAATTGGTGTAAGTGAAAGTTGTGTAAGGTTTCTCCGCCAAAAAAGGAGTTTGTTGACATAGTGAAGAAAACTCTCGAGTAGGTGACTCGAGGAGTGGAGTAGGGCGAAGAGGTGCTTCGTAGCCGAACCACTATAAATATCGTGTGTTGTGGTTTGATCTCTCTATATCTATCTTTTCATTACTTTCATATTTACGTTATCATTATTTAGTTAGTTAGATTAAATTGGTTGAGTTGTGCAAGTGTTGAAATTCACATAAATAAGAATCGAAGTTTTTATCAAACAAAGTTTTTAAAATATAAATTGACGTAAAACTATTCAACCCCCCTTCTAGTTTTTCACATGCATCACCAAGATTTTGTAACATACAAACGTTTAAAAACTTATAAAATAGGTTCGAGTTTAATTTTTGAGAACGTTTATGAAGGATCTATAGTTGCCACAATAATTTTTTCGAACTTTTGGTTTCTTTTCATATGTTTTACATGTCTTCTTTGACATAGAATGGGCCAAATGGGTGTTTGGATAAGTTATTTAATACAAAAATATGACTACTCAATTTTCGGTTTTTTTTTCCGGTACTTCCCGCTTTGGTACGGTACCCTATTAGTGGTACCGAATTTTTTGGACTCAATTCATGGTTCCGGTACCGTACCTTGTATTAGGAGTTGGTATCGTTTCGGTACGGTTCCGGTTTGATACCAGGATTCATGTCCAAATACTCATCTCTAGTAAAAGTTATTGTGTTTGTTTATGTGAAACTTTTCACTTTTGTTATCTTTTTTTTTCTCGAGAACACAAATAATATACAATTTTCTTTCTTTAACTTCCTCCCCCTCTTTATAACTTTTGAATATCTATAGGTTTTTTTTGGTATCGTTGTATTTGACTTTTGTTAATGTAAGATACTTGAAATAATTTGCGTATTATCAATGAACTTTTTATATTCCATGATTATTAAGTTTTTTGTGATTTGCATAGCTTCATTTATAATTTCGCATCGAGCCACTCAAATCAATGAAACAACCGTACAAATCATTGTGTTTTTTATTTGCAAAGGCATAATGATAATTTTACAAAATCAATTATATAAAACGTGACATACAAACATCAATGCTTTCACTTTCTTTATCTTTTTCTCAAAATTAAAGAACACAAATAGTAATATACTACGTACAATTTTCTTTCTTGAGCTTCATCCTCCTTTCTTTACCTTCATTTGACTTCCTCTCAAAAAAAAATTCGAGAAAACAGCGGTAAAGTTGTACTAGTTAGCCCGTAGTTATTACATTGAAAAGTTTTTTTTTTTCTTATTAAATCATTAGGTTGAAAAGTTGACCAAAAAACTAACGTGACTAAAATAAAGTAGTTACTCGTCTACTCACTCGTATTAAATAAGTGGCTCACGTTGGATTAAGATTAGTAGATTACAAAAACAAAGAGAATAAGACACAAAGCGTGTTGTACTCTGACAACAATTTCCAAACAAAAAACTCCTTCTTCTTAAACTCTTTCCTTCCCAGAAACTGTCCCTCCTTTACCTACAAATTTACATTCACTTCTTTATATATTTATATATATCTTTGTATAATAACTGCATATCATAAAAAATGTTTGCATTAGTTCTTTGTTGAATCTTTCAAACAAACAAGTGCTCTTCTGATCATTGACTGCAAAACAAAAACATACAAGGTGATTGTCTCATTTCATGTTACTAGTTGACTTTTTTTTCTTTAAAGCTATGATATTATGTGATATGGGTTGTTTCTTGAAAACTTTAGTTGTTCTTTACCTCTTTTTGATAATTTTGTGATATAAGTTGAAGCAAATGAGATATTGATATTATTTTGATGGAAATTGGAAAATCAGCATATTTGTATATTAGTAGTTATATATGCTTAATATAGTTATATGGAAATTTTCTTGATGGCAAAATTTGAGTTTGGTTTACCTTAAAAGTCAATATCAATATCTGTTAGTGATTCTTTGCTGATTCAAATGATTCCTCACTTTTTATTTATTGGATTTGATTCTTTCTTGTAAAGGAATATGAAAAGACCTTTTGGAATCCTATTTGTTATTTGCTTTCTGGATTGCTTGTTGAAACTTCTTTTCTGTTTTTTTATGTTTTCATGGGATTCAAGTTGCTTATGTAAACTGCTTATTGATTGTTTGTGAGGTGAAATAAGCTTTTTTTAGTAAGTGATTTATAATTTTTTTTTTTCTTTAGAACAACAAGAAGCAGATAAGCAATTTTGAGTGTGATTGTGATTGTTTTTACAAAATATTTATTTGATTATAAGTGAGTGAAATAAGTTGTTTTGGACAAGCACCTTGAAACTGCTTATTTGAACCACCAACCGGCAGACAAGCAGTTTAAAGGGTTTTAGGGATGGGATGCTTATTTAACTGCTTATCTACTTACTATTTTGAAAGCTGATTAGTAGTTTCAAGTATTTGGATAAAAGTGTGTATTTTAAAGTAAATAAGCACTTAAATTAAAAGTAAGCAGGTTGGTATTTATTTATTCTTTAAGCACATAAATAGTTTCAAATAAGCAAATCCCAAATACCCCCCTAAATACATGTGTTGTTAAAATCCAACTGCTTTTTGTAGATGCATATTTATTGTGTTTGAGAAGATTGCAACTGATTTATGATGCTAATAAATGAAAATATTATTTATTACAGGCAGCAGGTGCAGTAAAACATCCTCTTAATTGTTTGTGAAAGTCCTTTGAAACTAGTTTGAAATGAGCAACCTAAAGCTAGGAGTCGAAGTCGCAAGTGCCCATGACCTGATGTCAAAAGACGGTCAAGGTTCAGCTAACCCATACGTCGAGCTACACTTCGATCATCAAAAACACCGAACCACTGTCAAAGAAAGAGATCTTAACCCATATTGGAATGAAACTTTTTATTTCAATATATCAGACCCAAATAACCTAGCAAACCTTACACTCGATGCCTATGTCTACAATAGTACTAAAGGAACCAATTCAAAATCCTTCATGGGTAAAGTTCATATCAATGGAACATCATTTGTTCCGTATTCTGATGCTGTTATTTTTCATTACCCATTAGAAAAACGACACATTTTTTCACATGTTAAAGGCGAGTTGGGTCTTAAAGTGTTTGTTACAGACAACCCATCAATTAGATCCTCAAACCCGCTTCCGCAAATGGATACTTTTTCCAATGAGCGAAATGAGTCCAAAGATTCAATACGAACATTTCATCATTTACCAAACTCGAACTTTGTCCAACAACCACAGTTTCAGTCACAACAACCATATATGACAGCTGGAAACCAGCCACAACCTTATGGGTACGGCGTTGAGGATATGAGAAATCAAGCTCAAGGTCAAAGTCAAATTCAAAGTCAACCAAGGGCCGTTCGGATGTATTCTGGATCTTCATCACAACCGATGGAGTACGCATTAAAAGAAACAAGCCCATTTCTCGGTGGTGGTCAGGTGATCAGGGGTCGGGTCGTGAGCGGTGATAATCGGCGGGGCCGGGCCAGTACATATGACTTGGTTGAACCAATGCAGTATCTATTCGTGAGAGTCGTGAAAGCACAAGACTTACCAAGTATGGATGTAACAGGAAGTCTCGACCCGTATGTCGAAGTACGTGTCGGGAACTATAAAGGAATCACAAGACATTTTTCAAAACAATCAAACCCGGAATGGAACACGGTTTTTGCATTCTCGAAGGAACGAATGCAAGCAACGGTATTAGATGTCGTCGTGAAAGACAAAGACACTTTAAAAGATGATTTTGTCGGGGTTGTTCATGTGAATCTACACGATGTTCCCACACGGGTCCCACCCGATAGTCCATTAGCTCCCGAATGGTATCGGCTTGAGGACAAAAACAGGGAGAAAAGAAAAGGAGAATTGATGCTTGCGGTATGGATTGGGACACAAGCCGATGAAGCTTTTCCTGACGCTTTTCTTGCGGACACTGCTATGAGTCATGTTGATGGTTCCATGTCTTCAGTTTTCACCCGATCAAAAGTATATCAGTCTCCTAGACTTTGGTATGTTCGTGTTAATGTTATTGAAGTACAAGATCTTGTATGGTTCGAGAAACACCGGTTCCCGGATGTTTATGTAAAAGCCCAAATTAATAATCAAGTTTTAAGAACAAAGCAAGTTCAGTCAAGAACAGGAAACGCTTTATGGAACGAAGATATGATGTTTGTAGCTGCTGAACCATTTGAAGATCATTTAGTCCTGACTGTTGAAGATCGTGTGGGACCCGGTAAAGATGAGATGTTAGGGAAGGTGTTTATACCGTTAAACACGGTGATCAGGCGTGCGGACGATCGGATGATTCATTCTCAATGGTTTAATCTCCAAGACCCGTTTGATCATGATATCGATGAGAAAGAGAAAAGGAAAAAGGATCGTAAATTTGCTACACGGTTACATCTTCGTGTGTGTCTTGATGGTGGGTATCATGTGCTCGATGAGTCAACACAGTATAGTAGTGATCTTAGACCATCTGCTAAACAATTATGGAGACCATCTGTTGGGATTATCGAACTCGGTATTTTGAATGCTACTGGTATTCACCCTATGAAAACGCGGCACGGTAAAGGAACTACGGATGCTTATTGTGTCGCTAAATATGGTCACAAATGGGTTCGAACGAGAACAGTTATCGACAGTTTGGTTCCAAAATTCAACGAACAGTACACATGGGAAGTATACGACCCGTCAACTGTTTTAACCGTCGGTGTTTTTGACAATGCCCAGCTTGAAAACGAATCAAACTCGAAAGACGTGAGAATCGGTAAAATTCGAATTAGAATTTCGACACTTGAAACGGGTCGGGTTTATACACATTCGTACCCGTTGTTATTGCTACATCCTACCGGTGTTAAGAAAATGGGGGAATTGCATTTGGCTTTACGGTTTTCGAGTACTTCAATGGTGAATATGATGTATATGTATTCGAAACCGTTGTTGCCAAAAATGCATTATGTGAGACCATTAACGGTTGTTCAGCTTGAAATGCTCCGTCACCAAGCTGTCGGGATAGTGGCGGCTCGGTTGAGCCGAGCTGAGCCACCGTTAAGAAAAGAAATTGTTGAGTATATGACTGATGCCAATTCCCATCTATGGAGTATGAGGCGCAGTAAGGCCAATTTCTTTAGGCTAATGTCGGTTTTCAGTGGGGTGCTTGCAGTGAGTAAATGGTTTGGTGAAGTTTGCTTATGGAGAAACCCAATAACGACAGTTCTTGTTCATATACTGTTTGTGATGCTTGTGTCATTTCCAGAGCTTATTCTGCCTACGGTTTTTCTATACATGTTTCTTATCGGCCTTTGGAACTACTGGTTTCGGGCACAATACCCTCCTCATATGAACACTCGGTTATCGTATGCTGACGCGGTCACCCCCGATGAGCTGGACGAAGAGTTCGACACTTTCCCAACATCTCGAAACCCGGATATCGTTCGCAACCGGTATGATCGGTTACGAAGTGTTGCGGGAAGGATTCAGTCTGTGGTTGGTGATATAGCGAGTCAAGGGGAACGATTACAGGGGCTTCTCAGCTGGAGGGATCCACGAACTACTGTTATATTTATGATGTTTTGTCTTGTGGCTGCGTTTGTGTTATACACGACACCTTTTCAGGTTCTTGTGACACTGGGTGGATTCTATGTTATGAGACATCCGAGGCTTCGTCATAGGTTGCCATCTGCACCGCTGAACTTCTTCCGAAGGCTTCCAGCCCGCACGGACAGCATGTTGTGAGTAAGGTTATTCGGGCTTTGTTCAAAAGATTTATCTCGCTATTTATTGTGGTTTTTGCGTCTAATTCTTCTGCTCTGCGCTTATGAAGCGTAGAACAGTTGGTTTGTTCAAAGACTAGAATTTGGAAATTGTTAATGTTTATATGATTCATAAAGCGTCTGTCTTGTTTGTAATTAGATGATGATTTTGTAGATTTGTTGCCATCTTTCTGAGATCAAGTATGATGTTGAAACTCTCGGTGGTAAATTCTTTGTTTGGGAATAAAATGCATCAAAGGCGTAGTTATAACGAATGTAGCGAACAAATTTTGAGGCTGTATCCAATAATTACACAAATGACAAATCCTAAATCCCAACAAGATGTAAAATCTGTGAGGAGTTGATTTATACTTTTTTTAAGCCCTCAAATATGTGATCATAATTTGTTGGTTACCCAAGAAGTAATTCACACAACATTTAAGTTGCTTAACCACTCCATGAACTCCCTAAAGGACATCATAAATTCAAAATGATATAGAAGTCTTCATACGATACTGAATGTTTAAAAAACTTCGTTGTCGTTTATTTACTTATGCCGAGTTAAATTTGTTAGTTGCAACTCTATAGCTTTGCTATAGCTTGAAAATGAGACTAGCAAACAAAAGTTGGACGTGCAAAAAATTTACAATGTCGTAAAACTTACTATTGACAAGAAATTGCGTAATAATATTTACTAAAGAAAATGATTGAGCGGCCTAAATGTCTGACTAATTTTATGCCTAAATGAATGTAAAAATTGTTTATTTGTTTGTGAAGAAGTGGGTTCATGTATTGTTGGTGACACACACGCTTAGTTGACACACAAGGATGCCAATCAATGCTCACTTACTAATACATCAAGTCATCAACTACTTGCAAAAACTGGAATGAAAAAAAAAAAAAAAAAAAAAAAAAAAAAAAAAAAAAAAAAAAAAAAACACTGATAGAGTGGGTCAGAACTCAGAACCCAAACTGCCATGTGTTGTTTTGACTTGCACATAAAAATTTGTTTTATTCCGAACCGATTTTACATGTTGCTAAACACTGCCAATCTGCGAGTATTAATGGGTCGTCTTAAAATAGAAAGCTATAAAGATTGTACTCTCAGAGGTGAGAAAAAGAAGAGGCATGATGTGGATTCATTTTATAACTAATAAAATAAACAATTTATGTTCAACAAAGGCATGGTCCAAAACGCAACGAAACCATCCCATTCATTAACTGAAAAACACAAGGAAATTGCACACCAAACAACTCCATTGAAAGGAAATAAAAACCCTGATGATATGTTCTCCATCAAGAAAACTGTTGCAAGAAATTGAGAAACTTCTTTCCGTATTCGAAAACAGGATTTCAGATGAAGATATAAGACACATGCACAAGCCAATTCGACAATGGCTTTGCAAGAAAGCATCTTAACGTTACTTTGTCCTAGATGGAAGAAGAAATGAAAACAAAAAAATTTACCTAAAGACAGCACGCATATCTCACAAAATAATCCATAAATGTTTTGGTTTTGCACATGATAAGAACCTGGTAAATTATGGCACAAACCCAATGTCCTTGAAATATTCATGCTCCAATGCAGCCCTGGCTGTAACTCTTCTGCTGGGATCCAAGCACAGCATTTTCTGAAATTCATTTCTCATTAGATGTTTAAAATCAAGAATCAAAATGAAAGCTGGCAATATAGGGTTGGTAAAGAATTAATAGGTCGGGTTGTCACAGGACCACTTGTTGTCTAAATATTTTTAAAGAATATGGGGTAGTGTTGTTAAACTTGTTTCCAACAATTATATTATCTCAATACTCCTCTAAATTATTAATAATATCTACAAAGTCTATGCTTTAAAAAGTATATTTTGGAGTTTGGGCATCTTTTGACCCATTTGATCTGAAAACTTTTTATAGCTAAAACATTGCCGGAACCTAGACCATTTATTAGTACATGGGTTGAAATTGTCGCATCTATCTGACATAAACATGAGTAAGCATTCGTCTTAAAGATAATAATGAGCCAAATGTTCCTCATAAAGATTTTGTTAAATTTCATATTCTCACGTTTGGTAGGGTCTGGTCAAAACAGGACAGATTCATACACATTTAGAGAAACCGGTCATGGTCACTTCTACTTTTACTCTTTTAGAGAAACAATGAGACCAAAGGGCTACAAGTAGCCATAAACTGGGGAATACAAGAAATAATTAATTTTTGATATTAAGTAACCAAAACTTTATTTACTAAATGCAGATTTCTACTTCCTCCATCCTATGACATTCGAATGCAATCCCAGGGAACGGAAGAGAATAACAAAAATCATTTCTAAGAGATATTCTTAGTTAAGGGAATAGCAAAAACTTGATGATTATTCAAACATATAGCCTGAAGCATGTGCCATAAGCCCATAATATTAAATTTTATAAAACAAAGTGAGTATTCCAATGGGTTCAGATGTTTGGAAGTCCATAAAATTGGTAGAGTGTGCAGTAATGCACCATTGATACCCGTCGCAAAAGAAAAGTAAAGCATTGATTAGTTTAAACTTACCCGTAGGAGATCAAGGCCAGTTTTTTCAAGATTTGGGACAATAGATGCCAAGTCCTGAAAAGCAAACGATCACCACTTAGTTTTTTTAACTTGCTAGTCCCTATACATCACCCATATGGTAACAATCTAACATTAATGTAGCGTGGGATTTTATATGAATGATCACCTTTGAGGACCACTTCGGGAAGGCAGACTTGAAGTCGGGCAGAGTTGTCACACCAGGCCATGTATCTTCAGTAGGAGTTCCCATGATTCTATAACCAAAGAATGAGATATGTCACCAGATGTCAAAATGGTGGTGGTAGTGGTGTGAGACTGTGAGCAGAGGCGGCTAATTGAGTGTTGGGTCAAAACAAGTTATTTATTAACAGGGTGGGTCAGTGTCTGCTGACCCGATCAATGTTTTTTACAATGATAATCCATTTCTTAGATAATAAATCGATTTAGTATGTTTTATACCATTTGAATAGATTTTCACTAATTTTCAATTGTTCAAACTTTCCATTTTAGCCTTGTTTTCTTAATCATACCCATTTGACCAGTTAGATGCAAAGTATAAACCAATTTGATCCGTGGCCAATATTACACCCCCCGTACATACTTATGGACTCTTAAAGACAGGTTGGTCTAGCCTCTACTAGTAGTTGTAATACATATATAGAACATTCAACTTCATTTAATGGAACCAACAGTAGCAAAATACATGCTGAATTCTAATTATATTAGAAGCAAATTGGAAAATCATTTTGTGAGCATGAAGAAAGGGATGTATTCTGATAAGAGGAAATGGAAAATTTTCCATTACTATAACTAGATCCTGGGAACAACAAATGCTAATATTTTCATTTTTTAAATAATCAAAGCAACATTTGTATTTCTTTCTTTTCGCAATTCTCAAACTTAGAGCTACCTATTTACCCAATGTCATCATACTACTTATAGAGGGTAGTGATTCGGTCGAATAGATTAACTTAACTCCTCATTCTTACTTTCTTAAAGGACAAAATAAATTGTCAACTAACAGTAGGACAAATTAATACAGCTGTACAACTTGGTTAAACATCACAAACTTCATGATATGAAGGAGTATAAGTGGAATAGAATGAGCAAGACCTGAAAATCTTAAATAGTTCATCGATCTCAGAGTCTCCAGGAAAGAGTGGTCGCTGGTTCACCATCTCAGCAAATATACAACCAACCGACCACACATCAACAGGAGTGGAATAGTGACGGGATCCAAGAAGAATTTCTGGTGCTCTATACCACAATGTCACCACCTAGAAAAGTATAAGTAACATGTGGAGGTTAGCGACTAGAAGCATTCAGACATATATGCAGTCTCGGTAAGACGAGTACGTAGACGCACAAGAGAGGTTTTCTAGTCTTTTAATTGAATATGGGGGGCAGGGGAATATAGTTAGAAAATAGTTCAGAATAAAAACTGATATTTCTCATGGTTGAAGTTAACAAGACTCACATATATAATAAACATTGAACAAAAAGCTTTTAATTACTTATTGGTACCCTCATTATCTCTGTGTTGCAACTCCTCGGAGAGACTGACTAACATTTAACTAACTAATATCCAAAACTCCCATTGAAATACGTGATTTAATAGATCAAGAGATAAATTGAAGAGTGCCAAAAAGGTAAGTGACAAAATTGAATACTGATCCATACATACTAACATATATGAGTACAAGACAATACTTTATGCCAGATGGAACGAAAACTACCTCGTGAGTGAATGTCCTGACAGGGATACCAAAGGCCCGGGCCAATCCAAAGTCTGCCAGCTTTAAAGCATTGGTACGACGGTCAATCAACAGATTCTGAGGCTTTAGGTCTCTATGGAGAACTCTATGAGAATGGCAATAAGCAATGCCACGTAGGATTTGATATAGAAACATCTGCAAATTGATGAAAGTACCAAAATGTGAGACAGTATCCATTTCTTGGTGACCATTACTATATTGCATAATATAGAAGTAGTAATTTTGACCCATTAAGTTGTGTATGGTCTTAAAAAGGTCAACAAAAATAACATTGGCTAAAAGGCAACAATTGAAAAAGGTTGAAAGTCACCCAAAGTCAGTTGTTAATGCATAACCTCCTAATTTAATTCGAAAAGTTAGTACTCTTCTAATAGATTTTGCAATCACAATTCACTCACTTTTACAAGACGAGGATCCTTTGAAAACTCTGGACAAGAGTCCATGTGCTTCTTCAAATCCAGGTCCAGATACTCGAAAACCAGATACAATCGTTTGTCACTGTGTACGACATCCTGTAACCTGTCACGGAAAAGTCATAATTTGCTCCACGATCTACTTCTAGAGCAAAAACTGCATATGTAAACTACAGGTAGAGCACAAAAATTGTACATAACCAATAAGTCATCATATTACAGCTCTAAAAGCATCGAAATGCGTTTATCCAATTAGACCAACAACTCTATCTGCAGACGTTGAGTGCAATCATGATTTTTGGTAGCGGATATCACAAGATGTTTGGATATCAACTTGCAGAAAATTTCTCAATCAGAAGACCGACAATGACCAAAGACATTAAGATTGAAATGAATGCTGCGACAAAAAATGACACTTGCAGAAAACAATTTGTTAAGAAGGATAGTAGATGGTGCAAGACATTAAGATGGCACATACATAGGCATACACAAAGAGCAGCAAATTTAGGTTGAAATGAAATGCTGCGACAAAAAATGACAAGATAATGATATAAGAACCGGTGCAACTGACCATACAAAACGAATACAGTTTCACCAATCTTGATATTTTCAATACTAACTATGGAAAATCACACATTATCAAATTAAGTTTACCATTTTATACCAAATAACGCATCTTACTTATCACATAATTAAATTCATATAATACATTCCTATCATCGGAACTACCTGACAATGTTTCCATGCTGCATCTCTTTCAACAGTGAAATCTCTCTGATAGCAGTGCTTGGCACCCCTTCATCTTCTTGCTCAAGACGAATCTTCTTCAAAGCAATAGTCTCGTTCGTAACCTTGTCACGAGCTTTGTAGACCACACCATATGTTCCTTCACCAATCTTCTCAACCTTCTCATACTATATTTTTACCAAAAGTATCACCATCAGATAGCACCAAAAAAACACAAAATCATACGTCTTACAAAAAACCATAAAATTTAATATACCTGGTCCATCACAAGTGTTTACTGAAACGAACTCGACTGTATCTACATCCACACAACACCAATAACAAAATAAATTCAGTTAACTTCACTAGTACTAAAATGACACTAATAGTCTAATACAATTATACTTATCAAACGTAAAGACCTTAAAGAAAACAGCCTCTATCGTAAACGATATCAAAAGACAGTACTCGGTATTCAGTACCACTTAATTTACTTTTTATCATTGTACGTAACATATTTGCATTTTCGTGCAATAGTATATGAGATAGATATATTTAGTGGTAGAAAGAGTGAAAGTATATCGCACTTGCATTTTCGTGCAACTGCGTTGCACCAAAACGCAACATACTTTCACTTTCCTTACCACTAAATATATCTATCTTCCATACTATCGCACTAAAATGTAAATATGTTACATACAATGGTAAAAAAAAATAAGTCAAACACCTACTGATCCTACATTTCAATAAAATGCAACCGTGCATCCCACACACATCATCAATTTCAAAATCACTGTGCCTTACACAATTACAAGTCATCTCATCAGCATTTCCACAAACACGTAACGTTCGACTAAATTGCACATCGAAATCGCTAAAACCAATCAATAAAACAATATCTATCTTCCATACTATCGCACTAAAATGTAAATATGTTACATACAATGGTAAAAAAAAATAAGTCAAACACCTAATGATCCTACATTTCGATAGAAACGTAACCGTGCATCCCACACACATCATCAATTTCAAAATCACTACGCCTTACACAATTACAAGTCATCTCATCAGCATTTCCACAAACACTTAGCGCTCGACTAAATTGCACATCAAAAAAACCAATCCGTAAAACACTATCCGAAACTTCACTATTACTAATACGGCAGCGATACAACAATATTTATCAAACAAACAAAGTATACACCTACTCATCCTACATTCCGATAAAAACGCAACCAGAAGTAATCACAAAACACACTAACAATTTCCGCAAACATTTCGATCTCAACGTCAACCACTCGCGACTAAATCGCACATCCAAATCACTAAACAAACTTACAATTTCCACATAAAAAATCACAAAATGTACAATAACCTAATCATCTACAATCTACACTATACGTCACTTAACACAATACTATAAAAAAGTCAACGAAAGTCAGCTATAAGATGTAGGAACTGAAATCAACTAGTAAAATGAGACTAAAATGTGGATTATGCAGTTATAAAGGTGTAAGTTAAAGCAATTGATGAAGAATAGAATGAATGTGAGGTTCGATTAGTGAAAACCCTAATTTAATTAATGATGAAAATTGGGGGTGGTTAGTGAGTGAGTGATAATATACCTTTGATGAAGAATCGATGGAAACCCACAACTAGGTTTTGGGGTGAAGATATATGGAAATGAAATGGTTGTGTATTTAATCTATAAAAAGAATTTTTTGTTTTTGTTTTTTTTAAATGGACAATAAAATTTATGATACCTTGTACTCTATTATACATTTATTTTGAGAAACGACGTCGTTTTATAAGGCTCTTAAATGACGTTGTTTTTAATTTTATTTTTTTTAACTATTTTGGCCTGGGAACGACGCCGTTTTATGTGTTGGTTCAACTTAGGCTAAAAACGACGTCATTTTTCTTTATAGCTTGCCTGATACGTGTCTTAAAAACATTGTCACGTGTCTTTCTCCTTGATAACACGTGTGTCTCTTTATTATCTACACAATCCGGGTATGTGTGACACAGTGTGTGTGAGATTGTGTGTTTTGTAGTGGTTGTGGTTCATCTTTATTCAAAAATGTAAGTTTAGCATGATCAATTTTAGATATATTTAGTTGGGCTTTTATTGCGTGTATGTGGTTGTGGTTCAATCGATTTTAGATATATTTACTTGAGCGATGTTTATATTTGTGTAGTTTGTGCTTTTTTTTTTTTTTTTTTTTTTTTTTTTTTTTATGTGTGGGTTTTTGAAATTATAGTGTTAAGTGTTTTTTTAAATTTCAAGATGGAATTGGTTTTAACAGCAGGCATTTGTACGTTTAATTTGGATGCATTTGTTGCCGTATTGCTATAGGTAACTTATTTTATGCAAAAATATAAAGCTATACAATTTTTGTGTGTTTTAAGGGGATTGGATGTGGTCATTGATGCAGGATTACAAAAGTTTTACTTCTCAAAGGATCTTGAGAAGCTTGCAATCCTTCAGGCAGTGTACCTGGCCGGTGTAGTATAGTGAGTGGCAAGTATTGGGGGATTGATCGTTCTCTATGAGAATAGTGTCGTTAGGATTGAAAACTACTTAAACTAGGTCTAGAGGTGAGGGATGATTCTTTTTGTATTTTTATATTTTTTATGAAAGCAAGTAAAATCTCGGGTTTTGAAGATTGGGCGGAATTAGTTGCTAGTCAACTAACCCAAAAACTACTAATTACTCCCTCCGTCTCATATTAAGTATCTACAATGGAATCTTTGGATGTCCCAAATTAAGTGTCCATATTCTATTTTAACCAATGATATGAGACTTTAGTTGTAAAAATGATATTTAATTGGTAGAGAGTGTAGTTAGTGGAATTTTCTAAAACATTGTGCATGATGTAAGTGGACACTTAATATGAGACGGAGGGAGTAACAAAATAAAATATAATAACAAGAAAAGTAAATTTGGTGAACTTCTTATGATGAGAAAATGTGTTTACTTAGATTTCATTACTCCCTAGATATTTCCTGTTGAATTATTGATTTGTTACGATTATTTGGATTAAAGGATTGTATTCCTTAATACCATTCGTGGGGGTGTGTACAACCTTCCCCAACCCTATGAGTTTCTATCTCTTCTTATGTCGATACGTTTAGTATCCTAACATAGCCTCATTAATAGTCCCTCATGCATTAAATACAATCAATAAAACCATAGTACACATCCGATTACATTTCTTAAGACATTCAAGCTAGTTACCGTATAGGAGATTTAGCCAGTTTTCTTAAGCTTAACGCTAGTCAATCAACTAAACAATCAATAACAACTCAACAATCAATAATCAACAACTAGGTTTTATCAGATCTAACCAAACACTAATAAATCTAAGCTAGCATATTAAAGAAAAGAAAAGATAAATGATTAACAAACAACACATAGACATATTGAATGATTAAAAGGAAGATTTATCTTTAATTGAACATGAAAGAAAAGATGTCTTGAAAACCATAAAGTTGCTGTGAAATTCGTCAAGGGTTTGTTGCTAAAAAGTTCCACCACTAATGAATGAAAAATCGAAAATTATATGTAGAACCGTCGAGGGGGGGGGGGGGGTGAATACGGTTTCTTCGGCTTTTAAATGTTTAAAAACTTTAAGCCAAAGAGAACACCAAGTGGTTGTATAATAATCCAACAACCACTAACAAAACCAAAGTATATAAAGCAAGTAAAAGACACCACTATATATACTGGTTCGGGATGGGGGATCTATACCATCCGTACGTCCAGTTGCGAATCCGCGACTCCGATACCATTCACTAGTATAATCCTTTCGGTGGACTACAAACCATTACAATTCACTCCACCGATATTCACTAATATCGATGCTCACAAAGAAGGAGTTACTCCCCAACGTATTCCGCCCTCGGAAACCACCCAAAAGAATCTCGCGATTCGACTTCACCTAAGGGTCACCAAGACCACTACCAAGACGTCCCACCGGAAGTATCAAACCCTAACTAGATCCCCAATGATCTAGGCTTGGTCACCAAGACACGAGACTTCCCTTACAAACAATTGAATGAATATAAGTGTTTGTTTAATCAAGCCCTAACCTAACCTAGAGACTCGATTCTAATAGAAAGGGTATAGATAAGAAGACCCTCGACACAATCACAAGAGTGGATTAGGTTCTTGTGATTCTTCCCTTGCAAAGAGATGTGTTCTTTCAAAGATGTTAATGTGAAAATCAAGAACACAAGATTAGAGATAGAGATAGAGATTGAGATTTGAGAGTGTTTAGAGAGAAAGAATCTAGAGAGAAAGAATAATGAAAAGGGGTGAGGAATACAAGAGGCAAGGGTGGTATTTATAGGCCAAGAACCCAAACTTGGGAAAATTTACCGAGGCCAGCGCGTCACCCGCGCGTCAACGCGCGGGCAGCGCGCCAGGCGTCTGTAAATGTTTCCCAAGTGTTGGGTGTTTGGATCTTACAAATACCTATCCTTGCTAAACCCCCAATTGTACTTCACACTAAACCATAACATTAATCAATCTAAGGTTTACCAACTCAAATAGCCAATTTGGAAAATGTTTTGTGAAGTGTTTAAAGAGAAACCACATTACCAAGAGTATAAAGTGTAGATAGGGTAATTTGGAAGGGGTTGAAGTGTATCTCCTCACATGGCATAGAAAAGAGAGAAAGAATATGCCAAGGAATATTCCAATGCTTAGGGGGGAAGAATGAGATGGAGGGTTGAGATGAAATGGTTTTAATTGTATGGCTAGGATCAAAGGGAGCCTCCCTTGGTTTTCAAACAATTTGGCATGTGGTGAATGTGGATGGTTGAGATGAGTTCATTTGAAATGGATGGCTAGGATCAAAGATGCCTAGGTTAGGGTTGAGAAGGATATTCCAAAGGAACATGCTTTGCTTGGGGGGGAAAGGAGAGATCAATGGTTGAGATGGTTTTGGTTTGAAATGGATGGCTTGGATTAAACACATGTGGTGGTATAGAGAAGAGAGATTGGATGGATGGTTGAGATGTGTTTGATTTGAATTCAATGGCTAGGAAGAGAGGAGCCATATTAGGGATTCAAACAATTCCCCATGTGTTAGAAATGAAGGGATGAGATGTGTTGTAAGGGAATGGATGGTTTAGATGTAGTGTGTAAGGGAATATGTAAGAGTGTAAGAGATTGTGTAAGGGAATATTTGATTTGGATATGATTGGATATGATTGGTTTTGTCTTTTGTATAAATGGGATTAAGAGAGGATTAAGACATAATCTAATTGTCATTAAAAAGAAAAGGTTTAGACAATTAAGATTATAAGTTGAGAAAATCATATGTTACTTATAAGTTCATGTGACATATCAATAATCATAGCATACATGGTTTTGTGTTTAGATAGATTAGAATTATAGAAGAATAGTAGAAGAGAGAAAGAGAGAGAGTTGGGAACTTAGAGAGAGAAAGTGAAAGAAAAACTAGTTGAATGATTAGAAGCTCCAACCCTCTCCACATGTGGAGAGGGGTATTTATAGTTTCCTTCAAAATAAGATAAAACGCCCACACCCGGGATGTGGATCAGGCATACAGTGGGTAAAGACCCGTCCTTCTTCCACGGTGTTACTTAAACTAAACTAATATCTAACTAACTAATAAACAAACTACGAGCTATCTTAATGCTATTACATCATTTAGGTGACCAAGCCTTTTATAGGAATATTTGTATTCCTAAAAATCTCCCCCTAAGCGAGGTCACCTTGGAAATTAAGCTTTTTGATCTTCAAGCATTCTTTAGTTTTTGTAGCTCGTAGGTTCTGATTCTTCACTTTTCAGCACACTTTGTACTACAAGCAATGAACTTGTGATTTGAGTTCCTTGATATGAGTGATCTTCGAGCTTTCTTTGAGATCATCAGCCAAAGTAAATCTCCAAGGTCATCCACAGTAGTATTGCCTTCATGTGATGTTGTGACTTTAGGACCATCATGCTCACACCCTTCTGGATTAGGAGACTTTACATCAGAGTTTGCGGATCAGGAGACTTTTCATCAGAGTTGCGGAAACGTTGTTGGTAGTCTCTCAACATTTGTTGTAGTAAGTCTCTCATCATCATTGATAGTGAGGAGGATGTGTGAGCATGAGGTATGGATTGACCCGATTCAGCTGGAATTAGGAGCCATCAACGCCATCTTTATATGTATCCCTGAAATAAAACAGTTAGCAATAAAGATAGAGAACGAATATGGCTTTGTCATTCGTTCTGCGAGGACAGACTACCCTCCGGTTTTGTGAAAACTGACCTGTGATCAGGTAGAGACTCTTTTAAAGAGGACTCTCCTTGATAGGAATTTCCAGCTTGTAGTAATGAATTTTCCAAAGAATCCACTTTGGAATCTTCATACTAAGCATGTTCTCATACCGGAACATCTCAAAGCAGACAACACGATAGAGTGAATCGGTGAATTGATATTCACGGATTGATGAGAAATTGATTTATAGATATCACTCGCGTGTCATATGATAAACATTTTTGAGACACGACGAGAGTTTTATACTTTGAATCACATTTCCATAAAAAAATACTTTTGTTTGAAAGATTTTACACAATCAATGTGCTCGAAAGTAAGTTTGTGAGCACATTGAAAGGTTTTGCAAAAGTATCCGTCAATCCATATCCTGGAACAAGTTTGATTCAATGTTGAATCGCACCATTGTTGCTTTCCAGTTGTCACTTGATCATTGATCCAAGACGGATCTCACATGTCACCTACCAAGAGCTTGAAAGATGTTCGCTCTAGAAGGATTTCCATCTTCATCGTGAATATTTTCATATCACTTGGATGTTCTTGCAATACCATAAGGATAATGCGTAGGACTCTAAATATTTTATCTTACTTTCCACATTGTGTGAAACAATAAGCATATTGGAAGTGTGTCCTATTGAGATTTATGGATGATCTCTTTGGCTCTAGACTCAATAGTGCGTTTTGATCCGCTCCTGGAGACTGGGGAGGCGTCTCCTGTATTAGGTACCAACATGGCTCGCAATAAGCGGTCGATACATTGCACAGGGTTCCCCGTGAGAATGAAACAAGCTCTTTTAAGAGAACTTGAGTGGTTGGGAAGTTTAGTGCAGTGTGTCACTGGGTCTATGACGTCTTGTCTTCAATACCAGTGTTACCTTAGTAACCACTAGTAGCATATGAAGTTGAACCCGGTTTCTGCCCTAAGGTTGAATATTTGGAGGGCTATTTCTTTTTATCCTTTCTCATTTCATTTCTTTTTCATTCTTCAACCCCTTCAGTGCTTATCGAGACTTCACCACTAGAACCTTGTTGGGTTTGTTCCAGTCCTAGCTCTATCTCAGTCCGTACTCTTTCCTTTCTCACTTTACTCCTTTTTTCAATCATTCCTAAGGACTTCTAATCTATATATGGATTGTCCCTAGGAAGATCCTTCCGGTTCTGGTGGATCATGGGAACTCATACCTAACCTTATCCATCCTTATAACTCCATACATAAAGATAAATGGTTGGTCTTTGGTATAACTTCCTGATGAGTGCTCAAACACTCATCATTTTTGGTCAAATTTGAACTGCAAAACATACAAAAACACTCATAAATGCATCAAAATACCAAAAATATTTCAAAATTTTGTTTTATATGTTTTAGATGCAAAACGAGTAAAAACAGATGAAAAACGTACAAAGTTTGCATAATTGGCAGTTTCAGTCCCCTAACTTTCAAAAATTGGCAAAAATAGTCCCTGAGTACTTATTTGGAAAGAAAAATCACCAAAGGTCATTTTGAAATCATAAATTGTCATATTTAATCCTTTGGTGAAAAATTGGAAAAGTTTTGGAAATTTACAGTTTGGTCCCTGGAGTTTCAAATTTTGTTAGATTTGGTCCCTGGGAAATATGTTTTTGGATAAAAATTCAACTTGGGTCCTTGGGAATTTAAAAAGCGACACAAATGGTCCCTTGGTGTAAAGTTTGAATGATTTGCACATTTAGTCCCTCAAATTTCAACAATTGACAAATTTGGTCCCTAAAGGACCAAAAGTGAAAATTTGAAATTTTATTCTTGGTTTATTTGGTTCTTGGCAAATTACACCCTTGGTTTAACTTTGGAAGATTTACAAATGCAGCCCTCACTTTTCAAAATTTACACTAATGGTCCTTGTGAATTAATAAGCTATACCAAATGGACCCTTTTTTGTATAAAAACCAACACCAAGCCCAACCCCTTATTACTCCAGGCCCGTTTACCCCTCCAAGCCCACTCCCTCCTTTTAATAATAACCAGGGTCAACCCTAGTTTGACCCATCTCCCTCCCAACTTGCTACTCCTCTGCCAAACCTACACAAACACCATCATTCACCCTACCACCTTATCCCTGCCACACTTCACCAACACTCCACCCCAATTCAGGTTTCCTCCATAAAACTCCAAACCTACCCCCTGCCAAATTATCAGGCCCCAAGTGGTGTAATCCATTTTCCCGCCAAAACATAATTAATGGCTAGGATCAATTCCACTTGTCCAACGGACCAGAATTAAAGTGGGAAAAAGCCAAGGCACATGTGTGAAGCTTATAAATGAAGAAAGAAAGAAGGAAGAAGACTAGTTAGTTAGTTAGTAGCTTTAGAGTAGTTAGTGTAATTTTAGCTAAGTGTCGAATTCATGTAGTTTTCCTTTCAGTTGTTAAAACTAGTATTTACATTGTACTCTCAAGCTCATTAGTGTATTTCAAAGTTAATTAAATCCAGAATTTGAGTTTTCCTTGTTAATTTTAGTTATTGCAATTTTTAAGTAAATTTCTTACTTTTTGTTTAAAAGGTGTTAAAGTGTTGTACTATATTCCATCAAGCTCAATCTAGTTATTTGTAAGCTTAAGTAAGCTCAGAAAAGGTTAAAACCTGTTTTACCTTAAGATTTCAAAAATAAAAAAATTAAGAATAAAATAGTTGAGAAAATAAAAAAACCAAGAAAAAAGAAGAAGAGAAGCAGGAGCATGGTTAGAAATGGTAGACCATGGGTTTAGAGCCTCAGGGGAGGCATTAGGTTGTGTTATTGATCCTTAGTTCACAGTTCTTATCTCGGATTCACATTGTAAGCCTTTATTTCAATAATTGAAAGTTGTTGTTCTAGTGCTTATCATAGCTTATTTACTGAAGCCTATAGCTTATTTGTGCTTGTTGTTGCTCATTGAAGTAGTTTACATGCTTTTATCTAGTCATTATATGCTATAGTTCAAATTTGGACCTTACTACTTTAAATTAGTGGATCCTTCACTTTCTTGTTCTTAGTGTTATTTGTGTTTGATTCCTGTTCTATTAGCTTAAATTTTGTTTAAGTAATTTGTTTCAATCATAAAAACAACAGGTTTAAGGTTAAAAATCAAAAAGGTAGTGTAAATTTAGGTTTAAGGGGGTGTTTGGTTCAGGGAAATCCACTGATCTCTTAGGTGTTTCTGTTGTTGTTTTCTATTATCACATGTTTCATTAGGCAACATTAGCTCATTTCAGTCATAATATACAAGCCTTGTTTGAAAGAAAGTCAAAATGCATGTTTCATCTCCATTATTCATTAATTGTTAAGCATTAAGGTCCCATAATCACTCATTTAAGCTCTCTAGTAGTTGTAATAGCTTATTTTCATCTCAAAATAGCCTAACATCTCATTTTCAGTCATTAACACTCAATCGAAGTTCATAAAAGTCAACATATTCAAAAACTTGAAAAAAGTCAAAAAAGTGCCAAACTGCAGAAATAGTTTTTGATTTTTCATTTCTTCGTTATAAGTCCGTTTGACCTGAAATTTGGTTTGTAGCTTCTTTTATTGCTTATATACTTGCTGGTATTTTTATTTTAATTTTTAGATTTTTTTTACAAGGGTAAATCACCCATTTTTGGGATGCAAAAACACGTTTTTAACTGCAGAAATAGTTTTTTATTTTTCATTTCTTCGTTATAAGTCCGTTAGATCTGAAATTTGATTTGTAGCTTATTTAGTAGATTATCTAGTTACTGTTGTTTTTTGTTTATTTTTTAGATTTTTTTTTTGGTTGGCTTATGACGTGCCTTAATCGTTGGAAATCATTAAAACCGTGCATAAGGGGTGTTTGGATCAGGTTTATATCACATGTTTTTGTTGTTGTTTTGCTGCTCAATTGACATGGGTAGATTGCATTAGGTGTGTTAGGGTTAGTGTAAGCATAAAATAAGTAGTAGTTGGTAAAAATAGTCAAATTAGCTTTCCATCTCACCTAATCTGTTATCTGTTATTGTGTAGGGGTAGCAATCTCACCATTTCAACTCATAATCAGATATTGTAGCCTAATATAGCTTACTTGTAGCTTAATATAACATAAACAATCAGTAAATTAGGATCTAAACTCAATTTAGTCAACTTTTCATGTTTTCTTCAAAAGTCAAAATTGCATGTTACCCGGTTTTTCCAAAAATTCCAAGAATATTTGTGATTTTTGTGTTAGGATCTAGGCTGTGAAACTTTCAGAAGTTATATCCCCCCACCTCATCTTTGATATCCCATCTTCATTACATTTTTGTGATTTTTTTTGTGGGCCCCACAACCCCCCAAACAAGGCTGCAGGGGGAGGTTATCCCCTGCATCAGCAGATACACCACCACACCACCACCTTTGGTGGTGGTTTCTGACCTCCACAGTGGTCCACAAGCCACCCACTTAGGTTCATTCAACCCCCATCCTGGTAGGCTTTATACTTTGACCATTAGTTTGACCTTTAAACCCCTGGGACCCACTTGGAATTGCTCCCCTTTTCTGTCCCATTTTCAGTATTGAAACAAGAATCCAAGAGCTTATTTTTGAGCTTATTTGCTTATTCTGTGGAACCCTTGTGCTTATTCTGGCTTTTACATGTCCCATAAACTCAATTGAACCAGAATCAACCATAGTGGGTCCCATTTTAGCTTATTTCTTGTCTTGGTCAAATAAAGTCAACTGTCACACCAATAAGCTTCTCAAATGCTTATTTTTGATTTATAAAAAAGTTGTTTGTTTTTAGGTGTAAATTAGTTTTCAAAAAGAAAAATCAAGAAAAAAACAATTTAATTTTAAGTGATAGTTTCTATTTAATGTAATTTAAATTTTAATTTTCATTTTTAAATTTTTGTTAAGCACTTAGCTTTTTTATATTTTTCTTAATTACCTTTTATATTAAAGTAATTTTAGTAATTTTCTCATATTTTTATTTTGTAATTTAGTAATTATTAGATTTAATATTAGTTTTATTAATAATTAATTAATAATTAAGTTTTAAATAGAATAATTAGTTTTTATTAAGTAAGACCTAGTTTTTATATTTTTTTTCTAGCTTTTATATATTATAATATAATTTTACGAATTTTTCTAGAATTTTTACTGTTCATTTGCTATTTTTTATAATTTAAAATAGTTTAATTAGGTAATTAATAATTAATTAGTGATTAATTAATAGAAAAACCACAAAAAGACAAAAATACATATTTTTAGTTTTAAAACTTATTTTTAGTTATTTTATAATTTTAGGAATTTTATTTTCATTTTTCTAGCATTAGATTAATATTATATTGTATTTAAGTATTTTAAATATTAATAATAAGTATTAATTAGTATTTAATTAATAGTAATTAATTAAATAGTGTAAAAATTATTTTTCTTTTTCTAAAAATTTTCTTTTATCTTTTAGTTTGTAAAAAAGTCATTTTCACCCCCTGGGGGTTTTCAGAATTCATTTTTCACGTTTTATTTTGTGCGTTTACGTTTTATTTAAACGTGAACGTACGCGTTTTAAGTTTTAAACGTTTCTGGTTTTTCTGACTTTTCAGTCTTGTTAATATAGTGTATTTAAGCTATTTTCTTTTATATTCCAGTAGTGTAATCATCACAACTCACTTATACCCCTTCCTGTCCAGACTCACCCGATCACAGACCCGTTTGAATAACCATCACACCTCGTCGGGACATAACGACCCGGGGAAACCACTATATTCCGCGGAGCATTGACTCTAGGCAGTTTGACCTTGTTGACCATCCCTGGTCAATTTAGGTTGACCGTTTGGAGCCAATCACTTCCACAAACGCCCTTTGCTTCCCCTCAATATGTGCATCGATATTCGAAAGTGTTTAGCACATATGTAGGAGCCTATTTATTGAGTCCAAAAGATCACTTTTGATTATCAGATTTCATGTTTAAATCACATTCTCTCCCCCGATCAAAAATTTCAAATCTTTTGAGATTTTGGATCTCAATTGATTTAAATAAGTTTAGAAAGCGTTTGGGAGAGAAATGCGGTCAATTTTAATATTTTCTGATAAAAGGGACTTTTTACTTGCTCCCCCTCGATCTGTGAGGGAGGTTGTTATGTGTCAGATTTGATGAGTTTACAAAAGATTTGAAGTTATAACAAAAACTCTTTGAAAATGTTCTCATTCTGACACATAACTATCACAAATTGTTTTGTTGCTTATTATGTACAAAGTGGAGTGTTTTTGATGATACATAAAATTTTGAGAAAATCACTCTCCCCCTCAATCAATGACGGAAGTTAAACCCGAAACAAATTGTTGTCATTGATTGAGTGATAAATTTTATGAAAAGCTTCAAGTTTGATTGATTTTCAAAAAGTTTCATGGTACCACCAAGTTTTGTACAAATACTTTCCGGAAGAATCATAAAAGGAAAAGTATTTGTGATAAAAAGAAGATTTCTCTTCTTTATTAAGAAATAATGCACTGAAACGTACACTAGATCGAGGAAACATAGATATAAAGTAATCCATGCCCAGGTGAACTTCACCCGGTAAAAGGAACAACCGTCTTTTTGGCGACGTGTTTTCCCTATTTTGAAGAACGGGTTGCTATCTGAAGTAATAGCAAGCCATAGTTTTGAAGTCCGGGTTACAGCCTGAAATGACTGTAAGCCATAGTTTTGAGGAGTATTTTGAGATACGACATGTTTTAGAAAAAAACTTTATTTGAAACCGAAAAACTCTTGCTCAAGCATATGTATGATTCCGTGTCATTGTTGAATAACATTTCTAGAAACGTACATAATATTGATTACACAAGAGACATGTCGTGAGAAGAATATTTTTGGATTTTATTGATTTTTCAGATTTTTATGGTTTTTATAGGTTTTATATATATATATATATATTTTTTATTTCTAATTCTGTTGAAAAGAAAAAACATATGTACAAAATGGAGTGCACGCTTGGTTTTAAAGAATGGTTTAGCGATGCGCATTCCTTACATTGAATTCCAACGAGGACTGAAAACTGGTGTTTCATTTTGAAATAATACTCGTGGAATCCATGGAGATTTAAAACTCTTTTTCCGTTGAAAAGTTGATTGAGAAACCCGGTGTTTCTCTCAGAGTTTTAAGATCTGAAGAAGAAGATTTCCTTCTAAAGTTGAACCTCATGGGTTCTTTTTGAAGATTTGTTTAAGTGGAAATCTTCCAGCATTTGAGATTATGAAATCAAACTTGTTTCTCAACATTTGAATCCTGTTTCAAGTTTGGCCTTTTAACACATTTATCCCCTTTTACCTCTCTCATCCTTCTCATGAAAATATTTACTTGATTTTACATTTTGCAAAACACTCATGAGAGATTGGTGCATCAGAAATCAAACTAAAATATGCAACTACATGAACAATACGGTTGAACATTTTTCTCCTCCTCAAAACATGATTCATACTAAACATTTTGGCAATAGTTGAACTTTTGACGAAACATATCTTGACTTCAAATACGATGACATGTACTTGCTCACAAAAAATGCATCAGGCACAACCAAGCATACACTACAAGAATCTGATGGAATACCCACGACAATTACCCACAAACATCCTTTTAAGGAAATTTACCCACCTAATACCCACCCATTACCCACAATCGGTGACTTGTGATGTCGACTTTATTTTCCCTCGAATTTCCCACAGATTTACCCACACAAATAGCCACATAAATATATTTGGTGTGGAATATGTGGGTAAATAGTTGGCGCAAAAATATTTCCCATGGATTACCCACGTCGTGTGTTATTGCGGATATATATGTGGCTAATTTAGTGGGTAATACTTTACCGCTAAATTTTTTCCCACGCATTACCCATAAAGAAATTTATTGTTGGTAAATGTGTGGGTAATGTTGTGGGTAAGTTTTTGTTATCTCAAAATACAAGCATCCAATCTGTTCATGGGTGGTTTGTGGGTAAACACGTACCCATAAATTTACTCACGTTTTGTTTTCATGGGTATTTTGTTGTTAATAATTTTCAATGGAAGTTAACACCTTCCAAAAGTTGGTATAAATGTGAGAAACGATGTTCCGATGTTCCTTAAATAATGGTTTATCTCATACAAAAAAAAAGAAGCATGTAATGTACAATATACTTCACTTGGAATGCTTGACATGCATGTAGTATGACCGATACGTTCTTGACTCTTAAAAAAGAATGGTTTATCGCATAAAAAATAAAATCATTTCCCCTGAAACTATGAACGATACGTTCTTGACTCTTAAATTTATCGCATATCTTGTTGAGTTCATCGCATATCATTTCTCATGAAACTATCGACGAATTTAGATATCCAATACACTGTTTATATAAATTCGACCATTTAGGTGTGTTTGTTTAAATTAGCGATAAGCAGTAGCTATCAGCTGTGAGCAGTAGCCACAGAAGCTTACCGCTCACCGATTCTTAAAAAAGCATTGTAAAATTAGCTTTGCTAAAAATTAGCCAAGCTCATTACTCTTTTGCCAAACGATTCTTAAAAAGCATGGTAAAATTAGCATTGTAAAATTAGCCAAGCTTACCGCTCACCGATTCTTAAAAAGCATTGTAAAATTAGCTTTGTTAAAAATTAGCCAAGCTCTGCACCATCTCTCATTCTTTTTCTCTTCTCCTTTTTTTTTTTATTTGGATTTTTCACTATTTTTTTTTTTTGTGTTTTTGCTTTTTTATTATAATTAACTAAATTCTATGGTTTTACTAGGTTAAATAAGCTTCTGATGGCTTATGTGAGCCCTCAGAATCCAATGAAACAACTATCAATACCAACTAAATTTTCTTGAAGATTTTGAAGTAAAATGGGTTTCACAGGTATATAATTCAACTGAAACTTTAAATTTTATTAATTAGAAACTCAAACTTGCAGTAGTACATTTGAAATTACACTTCTTTAACTAATGTTTGATTACAAAAGACTTAAACATGACTTTTACAAAATAAAAATTAAACTAAAAATCTAACCATTACTCCACTGCTTCTCTGCTTCAATTTATACTCAGAAACTAGGGTTTCTGAATGTCTTGGACTCTTCCCAGCTTATACTCTTGACCATTGGATTAAGAATTTGCATCTTGGCCGTTCAAATGTTTTTGGCGCCTAACTTCCCTTTGGCTGTTTCCTCTGATAATTAGAGCCAGGGGTGTATTTTTGGAGTGACTTGGTTGTTTGATTAGGCAAGGGGAGGGCTTGAGTGTAGCAGAGGGTGAAGGAGTAGGGGTTATGATGGTGTGGCTTGGCTGGTAGCAGGGGTGAGTGGGAGGTGAGGTGGAAGGGTGAGGGGTCAACAAAGGTCAAAGGCTGAGGAGGGAGTAGTATTATTATTAAAAACGGATGGGCTGAGGTTGGGGTGGAGTGGGCCTGGAGTGGATTGGGCTTGGGGTTGTGTATGGTTTGGTTTTGTTTTGGGTTTTATTAACTTTAAGGGCCCGGTTGGTGTTGTAGTTTCACACAAGGACCATTTTTGCAATTTATCAAAACATAGGGACTGAAAATTGTAATTCCCCAAAAGTAATACCAAGGACCAATGTTGCCAAGTTTGATATTCCAAAACCCATTTTTGCAAAATTTTTAATTTTCAAAATTCCCAGGGACTATTTCTGCAAATTTCCAAACTCCAGGGACCAAACATGTAAATTTTCCAAAATTTTCACCCAAAGTCCGTTTTTGATTACTTTTGATTTTTTAAGGACTTGGGCTGACTTTTCTTTCAAAATAACTGCATAGGGACTATTTTTGACAAATTTTGAAACTTGGGGGACTGAAACTGCCAATATTGCAAACTTTGATCGTTTTTCATTTGTTTTTGCTCATTTTGCATTTAAAACACATAAAACACAATCCCTGGGATAATTTAAGTATTTTGATGACTTTTTTATTGTTTTTGTATGTTTTGGCAGTTTAAATACGATAAAAATGATGAGTATTTGCGCACTCATCAATCCCCCACACTAAACTATTGCTAGTCCCTAACAATATTTTTGGAAAACTTGATGGACTTTAAACTCTTTACCAAAAGCCATCACTTCTGGAGTAGCCAGATGTAAGAACTGTGGTACACCTGATAACCGTGTGATTTTGAGCAAACCACCAGCTGTCAACGGATTTGATTAGTCTTTACCAAAAGCCGTTTGCTTCTGGACTAGCCAGCTCTTGATGGAATAGTCAACATCTTGGTGAGCTGATTACCAATTATGGATTTTCCACTGTCTTTACCACAAGCCATAATCTTGCGGGCTAGCCAACTCATTCGCTTTATGGGATATGGCGAGTTGATTTACCATACAATTTTGGGCAAATTGCAAGCTATAAACGGGTTTGAGATATCTTTACCAAGAGCCGTTTGCTCCTGGATTAGCCAATCCCTTTGTCGGTTAGACATGGCGGACTGATTACCACAAAAATTTTGAAATAAAGTGAAAAATTTTTGAAAATTTTGGCCAAAAATGGAGGTACTTGAAAGTATTTTGCGATAAAATTCGCTAGAATTTCCCCCCCCCCCACACTTAGAAATGAATATTGTCCTCAATATTCAAAGTCCCGACTATTATGCCGACTCTTTGAACGTAAAAAGCCAAGATTCGAATCAAACTGTGGAAACACCATATTTCACTTTATTTATATATATACACATTTTTTTATTTTTTTTGAACTTATATACATATATACATTTTTCAAACAGCGGGGGTTGGCCATTCCCCCACACTAGGGTGGTAGAAAGTAGAAAGAAATCAGAGATACGGGTGAAAACCCGTATTGTGCTATTGTTTTTGTTCATCGAGTCACTAGCTTGACTCGATCCCCGAATTTAATTGTCCTTGGGGAAAGTTTGGAGATCCGGGACAACCATGGATGGTATGCCCTTTCCAAAGTAGTGCTTTAAACGATGTCCATTCACTTTAAAATTTGGACCGTCATTTTGAGATAATTCGACGGTGCCATAAGGATAAACCTTAGCGATAGTGAATGGACCAGTCCATCGGGTTTTTAGCTTTCCCGAGAAGATCTTGAGTCTAGAATTGAAAAGAAGGACTCGATCACCAACTTAAAAACGCGGTTCTTGATTTTGTAGTAATGAATCTTCTTTGTCTTTTCTTTGTAGATCAAAGAGTTCTCGTAAGCTTGATCACGAAGTTCGTTTAATTCATTCAATTGAACTTTCCTATGATCACCCTCAGTTTTGAGGTCGAAATTGGCATGCTTGAGGGCCCAATAGGCTTTGTGCTCAAGCTCGATCGGAAGATGGCACGCTTTCCCGTACACAAGTTTGTAAGGCGTACACCCAATGGGTGTTTTGTAAGCCGTACGGAAAGCCCAAAGTGCATCATCTAATTTGTCCGACCACGATGCACGATTTTCACCTACGGTTCTTTCTAAAATTCTCTTAATTCCTCGATTGGAAACTTCTACTTGTCCACTTGTTTGTGGGTGGTACGCAGTAGAAAGACGGTGAGTTACACCATACTTTTGCATGACTTTTGTCGAATTTGTCATTACAGAAGTGCGTACCATGATCACTGATAATAGCACGTGGAGTTCCAAATCGAGCGAAAAGAGCTTTCAAGAATTTTACAACAACTCGGGCATCATTAGTGGGTAAAGCTTTCGCTTCAACCCATTTTGACAAGTAGTCAATAGCCACGAGTATGTATTTGTTTCCATGAGATGACGGAAATGGCCCCATAAAATTGATGCCCCAAACGTCAAAGATTTCACAAACTTGAATTGCATTTTGAGGCATTTCATTCTTTTGTGAAATATTCCCGTGACGTTGACAAGCGTCACAGGATTTGACTAATTCCTGGGCATCCTTGTAAATCGAGGGCCAAAAGAAACCGGAGTCAAACACCTTTTTGGCGGTGTAGTTTGGATTGTGGTGGCCCCCCGTGGGACCAGCATGGCGAGCCTTAAGAATTTCAGCGGCTTCTTGGCCATAAACACATCGCCGGATGACTTGATCCGCGCAAATTTTGAACAAGTAGGGGTCGTCACAGAAATAATGTTTTACATCTTTGAAGAATTTATTTTTCTGTTGGGACGACATCCCTTTCACCACAAAGTTACCCGCAAGGTAGTTTGCAAAGTCGGCAAACCACGGGGTAATAGAATCTCCACGAAAGGTAACCGCATTGAGTGTCTCGAGAGGGAATGTTTCATTAATTTTTTTCTTCTCGAAGACATCTTGGTGGGGGTTTTCCAATCGGGAGAGATGGTCAACAACTAGGTTCTCAACTCCTTTTTTATCACGAATAATGATATCAAATTCCTGTAGGAGGAGAACCCAGTCGCGGCTTTGCATCTTGTTTTGCAAAAAGGTACTTCAAAGCCGAGTGATCCGTATACACTATGATTTTGGTCAGTATCAAGTATGGCCGGAATTTTTCAAAAGCATACACCACAGCTAATAATTCTTTTTCGGTGGTGGTGTAATGGCTTTGAGCCTCGGTCATAGTTTTGCTGGCATAGTGTATAGGCTGAAAATGTTTTGTTTTTCGTTGCCCCAAGACTGCCCCTATAGCATAATCACTAGCATCACACATGAGCTCGAAGGGCAAATCCCAATCGGGGGCAACAAGAATCGGTGCCTCGGTAAACTTTTTCTTAAGTGTTTCAAATGCTTCGATGCACTCGGGGGAGAAGATAAAAGGAGCATCCTTTTCGAGGAGATGGGTCATAGGCCGGGCGATTTTAGAAAAATCTTGAATAAACCTACGATAGAAACCGGCATGACCCAAAAAGCTCCTAACACCTTTTACGGTTGTGGGATGAGGTAATTTTGCAATGACATCCACTTTGGCTTTGTCAACCTCAATCCCGTTCTTTGAAATTTTATGGCCGAGGACAATGCCCTCTTTGACCATAAAGTGACTCTTCTCCCAATTTAGACATAACTTTGTGTCTTCACAACGTTTTAGCATGTCGTCTAAATTGGAGAGGCATGATTGGAACGAATTCCCAATGACCGAAAAATCGTCCATAAAGACCTCCATAGTTTTCCCGATCATGTCAGAAAATATGGACATCATACATCTTTGAAACGTGCCCGGAGCATTACATAGGCCGAATGGCATACGTTTATATGCAAAAGTTCCGTAAGGGCACGTGAACGTGGTCTTTTCCTGATCTTGCGGATCAATGGGAATCTGAAAGTAACCCGAGAAACCATCGAGGAAGCAATAGTACTCATTCCCCGCTAATCTCTCGAGCATCTGATCCATAAAGGGCAGAGGAAAATGATCTTTACGGGTGGCGTCATTTAACTTGCGATAGTCAATGCAGACACGCCATCCCGTAACCAAACGAGTTGGAATTAACTCATTCTCCTCATTTGTGACAACAGTAATGCCACCCTTTTTTGGAACACAATGAATTGGGCTAACCCAAGGACTGTCCGAGATAGGGTAAATCAATCCGGCATCAAGAAGTTTTAAAACCTCTTGTTTGATTACCTCATGAATTTTGGGATTCACCCTTCTTTGTTGTTGGACTGTTGGATTGAAGTCATTCTCCATTAAAATCTTGTGAGTACAAAATTCAGGGTCAACGCCCTTGATGTCGGAGAGTCGCCAAGCAATTGCTTGCTTATGAGACTTCAAAACCTTTATAAGAGTAGCCTTTTCCTCAACACTTAAGTCTTTAGCAATTATGACGGGCAATTTATCATCACCCTCCAGAAATGCATATTCAAGATGAGGCGGCAAGTCTTAAGTTCAACCTCAGGGAAGTCATCAGTTTTCTCAACATTTTTTACCTCCTCTTTATGAAGTGTTTGGGGTAGAACAGGAAGAGGAGAGGGATCTTCGTTTAATAATTTCTCAAGTATGAGAATATCCCTCTCGGGGTCAATCTCTTGGTTATCGATTCCATCGGGAATCGAGTCACTTTTGAGAAAGGCCTCAATTTCTTCTAAGATGAAGTCACTTCCCTTAAACGGAGTGAGGGAAGGAGAAGAATTGGCAATGATGGGGTGAGAAGACTGAGTGAGGTTTTCACTCGAAGAATCATCAATGAAACCTAAAATCTCTTGAGCATACTCCTCAGCAGCAACATCGATGACATCAATTTGATTCACCGATTCACTGTCATAATTGGAGGAGTATCTCGAAGTTTGATTTAGGTTGAAGGTTATGGCTTCCGTTCCAACACGCAATGTGATCTCATGCTCAAATACATCGATAAGAGCTCGCCCAGTTCTAAGAAATCCCCTTCCAAGAATGAGAGGGACCCTAGCATCGGCATCAAAGTCAACAATCACAAAATCTGCCGGAAAATGGAACTTTCCGACTTTAACAAACACGTCCTCGGCAATGCCAATGGGACGAGAAATCGAACGATCGGCAAGCTCTAAAGTCATGCACGTGGGAGTAAGTTCGGGAATAGATAGTTTCTTCCACACAGAATATGGCATAAGGTTAATGCTAGCACCTAGATCGGCCAAGGCGAAGCATTCAACCATACCCGGGAAAGTACAAGGAATGAGAAATTTCCCGGGGTCTCCAAGCTTTTCAGGAAGCTTTTTCAAAAGAACTGCTGAGCAGTTCTCATTCAGAGGAGTTCTTGCCATCTCAAAGAGTTTCTCTTTATTACTCAACAGATTTTTAATTGTCGATTCAAACTTGGGCATCAAGAGAATAGCATCCGCGAAGCTAATGTCAAAGTGCAAATCTTGAAAGATTTGGAAAAATTTATCCATTTGGTGATTAGCTTTTTCGCGGAGCTTTTGTTCACTGAGACGTGATGGATAGGGAATAGAAGTTTTGGATTTAGGGTTGTCCACTGGAGTTTCTGGTGATTCAAAGACAACTCCAGGCTTACATCTGGTGTCAGGAATAACCTGAGGTTGGACGTGTGCTGTACTTCGTGAGCAAGTAGGTTGCACCTTGTCCTTTGTAACCTCATGTTCACGATCCACTACCTTTGGAGGGGAGGAAGAAGGGGTAGTAGGAATCGCGGGTTCATCATATGAAGCACCACTTCGTGTTGTGATCGCCTTAGCATCGCCCCTCGGGTTAGCGATCGTGTTGCTCGGTAAAGTAGTACCTGAGCCCGAGGGTCGATCATTTAAAGACTTCTTGATGTCAGAAATCTGGCTGACCAGCAACTTGTTCAACTCTTCTTGGGACTTCATGAATTGTTTCAACAACTCGTCAGATGAAGGCCCGGTTGGAACAACGGCTTGATTCGGATTAGGAATATTTGGAGCTCGATTGTTCGGATTGGGACCTTGATTTTGAAAATTACCCTGATTAGGGTTGTTGTTTCCATGAAAATATCCCGGATTGAAATTACCCTGACCTTGGTTCCGGTTAAAGTTTCCTTGATTTTGATGCTGGAAACCTTGATTTTGGAACCCTTGGTTTTGATTGTGAAAACCATGACCCTGATTGAAGTTACCTTGGTTTTGAAAACCTTGGTTCGCTCTATTTTGATTTTGGCCACGGTTTTGGACATTTTGGTTTTGATTAAAACCAGGAGGTCCAGGATAATGATGATGAGGACGATAGCTAGGATCCATAGGAGGGCGATATTGATTGCCTCCTTGATTCTGGGATCCGGCTACAGCATGAGCTTCATATGGAGTACCATCAGTAGCTGTGCAATTGTAGTAGGCATGCGGCCCACCACAAGTCACACAGACTTCCACTTTTTTAACCTCAGCAGGTGAAGGATTTTGTGGAAATGAAACTTTCTTTGTTTGGGCGAGAACCAAAGCTTGGATCGCTTCAGTGAGCTTGTCAATCTTAGCATCCGTGCTAGATTGACTCACAGAAGATGAAGTGGAAGGTCCCGCATTGATTTGAGAGACAATCGGTTTGCTTCATGTAGAGCGGACCTTGGACTTGTTTTCTATCATTTGCAAAGCTTCTTTTGTGGTTCTACTCAAGAAATTACCTCCCGCGGAGGCATTGAGAGAATCCTGATCAGCTTGGCTCACGCCATTGTAAAAAGTATCGAGTTGCATCAACTCAGAGAAACCATGATGTGGACACTTGTGAAGTAATTCTTTGAAACGATCCCACGCTTCACCAAAAGATTCATCATATTTCTGAGTGAACTTGGTGATTTCGTTCTTAAGACTTGTGGTCTTGGAAGGTGGGAAGAATTCATTTACAAATTTTTTGACAAGATCTTCCCATGTCTCAATAGATCGAGGAGGTTGTTTTTCAAGCCAAATCCGGGCTTGTCCCTCCAAGGAGAATGGGAAGAGAAGAAGTTTTATTGCTTCACAAGGGACATTCTTGTACTTGATGGTCGATGTGATTTTATTGAACCATCGAATGTGAGCATGAGGATCGTCCCTCTCAAAACCGTAGAATTGACTTGAGGTTACAAGATTGAGTAACCCGGTTTTAAGCTCAAAACTATCAGCCACGATGGCTGGAACTACAATGGCATCTCCGTAACCCTCGATGGGTGCTTGGAGAAGCTCACACGTGGGGCGGTCTTCCGCCATGGTGACAGTGGGTGTGGCAACAGTACGGATCTCAGATCCGACTGTTGGTGGTGAACGTCTACGAGGTCTTCTAGGTTTCCAAACAAGCTCACGTAATGGGCTAGTGGACCTTGAAGAACGAGTGCGCATGCACTAGAGATAAAAACCAATCAAAACAAAATCGAGGCAAATCCACAGTGAACTTAAACCAATAATCACAAGCAAGTGGCTTCTTTAAGAAAGGTACACCACTCACAGGGATACAAAGGCAAGTTTTATATCTTTGGTTTGGAAACTTATTATGTTCACACCCCCAGTTGGTAGGCGTTCTGTCTTGGTTTGCGACGGTTGGTTTTTATGTATTTATTATTATTCACAAGAAAAGACGGATGTTTTTTGTTTTGTGTATGGGTTTAAAAACTTTTGGAAAATATTTTTGATATCGTTTCGTTTACCAAAATCGTATTTCTTTAAGAATCACCTTAAAAGAAACACAATATAGAAAACGTAACGATCTGTTTTGTTGTTTTTTTTATTTTTTTGGTGTTTTAACACTTTAGGAAAAGTGTTAATGACTTTTTTTTTTTTATGTTTTGATTTAAAATTTACAAAAGTGGTGGTTTTTGTACAGTGATTGAGGTGAAATAACACTAATCTCAAATGAAGCTATAGAAACGCGCACACCTCCCCGGCAGCGGCGCTAAAAATTGATTGATGCTAAACCGTCAACTTATATTGACCAAGGAAAGGTCAACAAAGTCAAAGAGCCTAGACCAATGCTTCCGGGTAATAAAGGGTATCACCAGGTCGTTATGTCCCGACGAGGTGTGGATTGTGCTTTAGCGTACTTGTGATCCGGTGATTATTCACAGAAAGGGGTTGTGATAAGAATTATTTGGAAATTATTAACAGATATAGCTTAGGAAAGCTACGTGATTGATTGCGGGAATTGAGATTAAGAAGATTTGATCTAAAACCTAAAAACGTACATTTTAATTAAAAACGTACACTTACGAACGAAACAGAAAGTACAACTGATGGACGGAAAAGGTTACAAGTGTAAAATTATTATTTTTACAATCCTAACAAATAAAGAAAATTTTAAGAAAAAGAAAAACTATTTTTTTACACTATTTAATTATTAATTATTAATTAATTACTAATTATCTATTTATTAACTAATTAAACTAATTAGAATTATTAAAAATACTAAAACGGCTTAGAAAATTAAGAAAAATTTCACAATCTAATTAACTATCATAGGAATCCTAAAAAATTATAAAAAGTTGATTTTATGTATTTTTAAACTAATTTACTAATTATTAATTAATTACCAATTAAACTATTTATATTATTAAAAATAGAAAATGAACAGTATAAATTCTAGAAAAATTTATAAAAATGTTTTAACTTATATAAAAGCTAGAAAAATTATAAAAACTAGGTTGTACTTTATAAAATCTAATTATGCTATTTAATTACTTAATATTAATTATTAATTAAACTAAAATTAATTCTAAAAACCACTAAAAGACAAAAGAAAAATCTGGAAAAATTTCTAAAATTACTTTAACCTAAAATAGAATTAATAAAAATATAAAAATGATATCTTGCTTATAAATAAGCTAAAAAGAAAATTAAAATGATAATTTCTATTAAATAGAAGCTATCACTATAATTAAAGTTGGTTTTTTGAGTTTTTTCTTTTTCCAAACTAATTTTACACTAAAAACTAATAATTTTTATGAAAGCACTTTTTATATAACCCAGAAATAAGCACTTTGAGTGCTTATTTATCCAAACAGTTGACTTTTGTTAACTGCACAAGGATTTTAGCTCAAATGGGAGTGTGTGGGGTCCACAATGGTAAAATTGTTTCTCTGAGTTACATGAACAATATTGAGTAAGTTTCAACCAAATAAGCAGCTTGAATAAGCCACAAAACCACAATAAGCACTTGCTTATTGTGGGTTCTGGGACAGATTTGGGACAGAGATGGGAAGGGGTTTCAGGTGGGGTCCACTGGTCCAATGGTCAAACAAAGGGTCAAATTTCAAAGCCTGGTAGGAGGGGGGTTGTAAGGACCCAAATATGGGGTATGGGACCTACTGGGGTAGCCACAAACAACCACCAAAGGTGGTGGGGTGAGGGGACTGATCTGATACACAAGGCAATGGCTTGCCCTGCAGCTGTGTTCCAGGGGTGTTTTAGTCCACAAAATAAAATCACAAAAATGCAACCAACATGGAAATCACAAGTTTAGCTGACATATTAAACACCCAACAAGTTTCAAAACTTGATAGCAACCACAAAATTCTACAAAAATCTAGCTAGTTTAGGAAAAATCTGAGATCATGCATTTTGACTTTTTGAGAGAAACTTGCAAAGTTGACTTTTGTGAGTTTTAACTTGATCCTAGGTACTAATATTGATGTTTTGAGTTGAAATGACCCTACATTAGACTATCCTAACTAATCTTGTAGCCAAAATGGAGATTTGCACTCTTTAAACCCAAACAGTTAACTGTTATGGGATTTCAAAGAAGGTTTTGAATTTTTTAAACTATGCTCACTGCATTTTATGTTTAAACTACACTACTTAGACCTAAGTAAAGCTATCTTAACAGATTTTATCCAACACAAGCCACAAGATCACAAGCATAAAACCTGATCCAAACACCCCTTTAAGCACAATCTGTTTTAAGTTTGTGAGACAAAGAGCAACACAGATTGATGTTATCTATTCTAAACCATTTTTATCAGGTACAAGGATTATAGGAACTCAGAAACACAGACTTAAGCAACCATTACTACTTATGCTACTTTACTCAAAATGACAGTTGATACTAAACTAGGGAATAAAACAAATTTAAGTGATCAATTACCAATTAATAAACTATAAACTGACTTAAATAACACAATTAATCACAAATGAGTATACACTAACAAATGATGAACAAGAAACAGTAAGTGGGAAAAATCAAGGAGTTCCTTACAAAAGCTTTCTTGCTAAATGAGATGAACTAAGAACCAACTTATGTGACTCCCATGAGTCTCTAATACTCATTCTCCAATGTCAGCATCACCTCTGCACCATCTCTCATTCTTTTTCTCTTCTCTTTTTTTTTATTTGGATTTTTCACTATTTTTTTTTGTGTTTTTGCTTTTTTATTATAATTAACTAAATTCTATGGTTTTACTAGGTTAAATAAGCTTCTGCCTATGTGAGCCCTCAGAATCCAATGAAACAACTATCAATACCAACTAAATTTTCTTGAGGATTTTGAAGTAAAATGGGTTTCACAGGTACATAATTCAACTGAAACTTTAAATTTTATTAATTAGAAACTCAAACTTGCAGTAGTACAATTGAAATTACACTTCTTTAACTAATGTTTGATTACAAAAGACTTAAACATGACTTTTACAAAATGAAAATTAAACTAAAAATCTAACCACTACTCCACTGCTTCTCTGCTTCAATTTATACTCAGAAACTAGGGTTTTTGAATGCCTTGGACTCTTCCCAGCTTATACTCTTGACCATTGGATTAAGAATTTGCATCTTGGCCGTTCAAATGTTTTTGGCGCCTAACTTCCCTTTGGCTGTTTCCTCAGATAATTGGAGCCAGGGGTGTATTTTTGGAGTGACTTGGTTGTTTGATTAGGCAAGGGGAGGGCTTGAGTGTAGCAGAGGGTGAAGGAGTAGGGGTTATGATGGTGTGGCTTGGCTGGTAGCAGGGGTGAGTGGGAGGTGAGGTGGAAGGGTGAGGGGTCAACGAAGGTCAAAGACTGAGGAGGGAGTAGTATTATTATTAAAAACGGATGGGCTGAGGTTGGGGTGGAGTGGGCCTGGAGTGGATTGGGCTTGGGGTTGTGTTTGGTTTGGTTTTGTTTTTGGTTTTATTAACTTTAAGGGTCCGGTTGGTGTTGTAGTTTCACACAAGGACCATTTTTGCAATTTATCAAAACATAGGGACTGAAAATTGTAATTCCCCGAAAGTATTACCAAGGACCAATGTTGTCAAGTTTGGTATTCCAAAACCTATTTTTGCAATTTTTTTAATTTTCAAAATTCCCAGGGACTATTTCTGCAAATTTCCAAACTCCAGGGACCAAACATGTAAATTTTCCAAATTTTTCACCCAAAGTCCATTTTTGTTAACTTTTGATTTTTTAAGGACTTGGGCTGACTTTTCATTCAAAATAACTGCATAGGGACTATTTTTGACAAATTTTGAAACTTGGGGGACTGAAACTGCCAATATTGCAAACTTTGATCGTTTTTCATTTGTTTTTGCTCATTTTGCATTTAAAACACATAAAACACAATCCCTGGGATAATTTAAGTATTTTGATGACTTTTCGATTATTTTTGTATGTTTTGGCAGTTTAAATACAATAAAAATGATGAGTGTTTGCGCACTCATCATGAAGTGACTGGTTTTGACAAAACTTGTTTCTCATCAACTTGGGAGGCAAACCTCAATTTTGAAAATTTTGGTCGTTCAGATCTAAACGCAGTCGGTTGCCTAACAACACTTTGTTTCCGAAGAGGTTGTGATGGTGGTTTTCCCAAGATTGATGGTTTTGCAAACTTAGTGTTCACACTGTTTCCTGTTAATTTTCTTAAATCATTTCTTAATGCCACAATTGCAAAACCCTTTTCCTGAAGTTGAGCTTTGAGTTCATCATTATTAGCAATCAAAGAGGTTGTCTGCTCTACAGTCTTAGTTTTTGTTACTTTGATTGAGTCACATAGGTCTTTACACTAAACTTTCAAAGTCTCAATCTCCTTAAGTAATTTAGCCATTTTACATTCAATTTCCTTAATGTCATGTTTAATTTTGGCTTCATTACTTTGCTCATACATATTAATTTGATCTTTCAAGTTGTTGATCGTTAAGTCCTTGGCATCTAGCTGAGTTTTCATATCGCTTATCACAAAATATTCACGAAGTTCAGGCAATTCCGGATTCATACATGGTTTGCAAGTTTGAAGACTTTCTTCCTTTTGTTGTATTGATATTTCAAGTGAAATACAATGTTTTTCAAGTTGTGAAAATCTTTTTAAAAGTTGATTAAAAACTTCTTTTTCAACCATGTCCTTGTCCTTTGTTTTAGAAAACTCAGCCTTAAGTAGAGAACTTGAAGCATCATTATGTTCAGCATCCAGATCATTTTCTCCCCGTTTATGACACATATTTGTTGAATAAGAGACGGTAATACTGTCAGTCTTTTCCGACAGATTTGTGTCATAAATAGGTTTACTTTGATCAGCATGCTGATGTTCATTAGAGAGCATATTGTTTTGATCAATTAAGGGTACCTCATCACCTGAACCAAGTTCATGACCCGGTCTGAACTCATCATCAATATCATGTGTAGCACATGTCACTAAATTGCCAGTAGTGTCAATCTTATCAGTTTCAGATCCCTTGCATTCAGTGATGTCTGACCCAACATCCGATGCTTTACCCAAATAAGCAATACCATCACATGATTGTACATGAGATGCCTTCACCTTGTCTTCATACTTAAGTATTTGCTTTGCCCTTTCCTCAATGTACCCCTTAACTTTATCCATGTGTTAGAGTAATATGTCTCTGAATGTGTCAACATCAATTTCCGTGTGGAAAGCAAAACACTTCATAGTCATCTGACTCTCATAGTCATATATCATAGCGGATTTTGAATCGATGAACCTCTGCAGTTGTTTGTTGAGCACACAGAGGGCAGCCATGGGTCCAATATTAGAAGATTCTTCTTGGTCCAGTTGTTGTCGTAATTGATCTAAATTTAGAATCATTGTGTCTGTGAAAGTCTGAACATCTTAACCGAAGAGAGTTGTAAATGCACGTTCGAATCCCATTTTGAATCCAGTTCCCTCTAACAGTACCGAGAGGTGTGAATGAAGTAGTCGAAAACATTCTATGTCACATTCCTTTGCATCATCACGTAATTTCCTTGACAGATGAGTCACATTCTCTTGAGGATCCGAGCATGAAGATTCCATTGCAGCATTATCAGACTCAAACACGTTAATTTGTTGTGAAGGGTCAGAAGTCTTATGTTGATCGATCATGTCGTACAATTTGAGTATCTCAGATATGACTGAATTTGAAGAATTTGACATGATGTGGATGTGCACGGGATTTTACACTTCTATTATTTAAACCGAGAAATAGATTCTTTCGCGGGATTTTATAAAATCAAGAAGAAACCGTAAAACACCGAAGACTGGAGATGAACTTGATGATCAGTTGATGTTGTTTAGTTGTGATCTTGGTTCGGTTAATGCAAGTTTGGCTTCGAAAATTTGGTGAAAATTTGGTCTAAAAACTTAAAACCTCAATAACTTCACTCCGGAGGTGATTTGGGCCTCGAAAATTTCGTTTCACGACTTCGTGGTGAAATATCACAATATTCAGCCTGTTCCGGACGTTTTGACAGCTAATTCGCTGAAAACGGAGTTACGGTTCAAAAGTTATGGCCGTTTGAAGTTTTGACGTAAAAAGTCAACTTTGGTCAAACTGCACCTTTAGCAAATCGCTAGAAGAGGTAAACGCTAGTTGGAGTTAATCGCAATCTGAAGGTAAACGCTACAATGAGCAAACCACAGGAAGAGGTAATCGCTATCCTTAGCAAAATGCAAACCAGAGTTAACCGCAGGATGAGTTAACCGCAGAATGAGCAAACCGCAATAGGGAGCAAATCGCAGGATGAGTTAACCGCAGAATGAGCAAACCGCAATAAGGAGCAAGCCGCATGATGAGTTAACCACAGATTGAGCAAACCGCAATAAGGAGCAAACCGCAAGATGAGTTAAACGCTAGTGAAGTAAACGCAGAAAACGCAAACCGCAGGAGTAAACCGCAACCCACTAGAGTCCAAAACAGTCACTATCTTGCGTTTTTTTCCTTATACCCAATAAAGTAAACGCTAACTTGCAAACCGCAGGAACCAGTAGCTAACCGCAACCAAGAAATAAAATAGTAGAGCTAACCGCAGTCAAGAATAACGCCCCAAAATCAATCCAATCTTCAAATAAACGTTTGATGTAGCAAAGCCAACTGAAAAACTATGTAGTACTAACTCAAATGATCAAAAAAGTACACCCATAACATATCAAATAACACTAGAAAGATCAAACCAAAATGTTTTCAAGAAAACTCTTCTAACTCACAAAAACTACACAAAACCACACCAAATCCGATTCTACAAGGCCCTAAGATAAAACCTTGGCTCTTGATACCAATTATGACATATCAATAATTATAGCATACATGGTTTTATGTTTAGATAGATTAGAATTATAGAAGAAGAATAGTAGAACACTTTAGAGAGAAAAAGAGAGAGAAAGTTGGGAACTTAGAGAGAGAAAGTGAAAGAAAAACTAGTTGAATGATTAGAAGCTCCAACCCTCTCCACATGTGGAGAGGGGTATTTATAGTTTCCTACAAAATAAGATAAAACGCCCACACCCGGGCTGTGGATCAGGCATACAGTCGGTAAAGACCCGTCCTTCTTCCACGGTGTTACTTAAACTAAACTAATATCTAACTAACTAATAAACAAACTACGAGCTATCTTAATGCTATTACATCATTTAGGTGACCGTGTCTTTTATAGGAATATTTGTATTCCTAACAGTTCAAGTAATACAACGTCGAGAATCCATAGTTTCATATCTCGTGACTTTCCACGACTCGACGTTCTCAACTAATACCTTGGTTAAACAAGTTAAGTGCTTTGCCTTGATGTAAAGCATAACCCAAATGGGAAAGGATGCGTTTACGCAAAGTGACCTTTGACTTAGTTTGACCAATAAGGGAGTAAACCCTTTATGTAATTAGAGAAGACGTAAGCACGGGATATGAACATATGGATGCTTCAACACGATGTCACGTGAAATATATAAACTCCCTAAGTTTAGAAAAGCCTTGGCTAGAGGCGATAGTTAGAAAACATGAGTTGGCGTTTTCCCGTAAATGGGTGTTCTAAAAGTGGGATCTCTCAAGTCTCAAAACTCGTTTCGAGTGTTCTCAATTAAGCACATAACATATTCATAACTGTATTGAAAGATCCACATTTGTCGGGTAAGGGGAAAGTCGACTTTCAAAATTCGCCCGGAATCATACAGACTCCTGGCGCGTCACCCACGCGTTGACGCGCGGGCAGCGCGCCAGGAGCAGACATTGGCTCCGGCGATTCTGAGCTAACGTTTGTTATTTTATGTGTTTCGATGGTTTATTTGTCATCATTAAAACATAAAGGGATCTTGATCATGTTGCCTCAACAATCTCCCCCTTTTTGATGATGACAAATAAAAACCGAAAGCAAATAAAATTACAAAACTTAGTGAAGACAAAGCGCGCCTTTGGTGTAGCTTGTGTCTTGACCTTTGCATTGTAATTTGGTGAAGCCTTTAACGCCTCTTGCTTTCTTTCTCCCCCTTTTGTCAAATCAAAAAAGCGGGACTTCCAATCAAGCCAGGTTTCGAACTTAGGCCTGTGGGTAAAAAGAGCTAGCTTGTATGTGCACCCGAATGTGCTCCCCCTTGAACATAGCTCCCCCTTGTTTCAAGGCGGGGATCCATGGGTCAAGAGCCTCACCTTTGTGGTGGCCTAGCTACACATAGAAATCACAACATGCAACAAACAAGAAATCCTCACATGTGAAAGTTCCAAAATGGGTTAGTTTACCATTTGAAAACTTGCAACATGGGTTTGTTTAAGCATAACATCACATCTATTTGTGCACAATACATCATAACCTATGCATATAATACATATTCAAATCATTATATTCCAAATGTTGATACACACATGCATAACATTACCGCATAGCTGTTCATACAATGGATCTATCAATCAAGCATAAACATATCACTTACTTAAGTGAAGATAACAAATTTTCAAATTAGAGCACATAGTTTCACATATAAACATTTTAAGAGTACAAAGCAAGACCCAAACACAAGTTACTACCTAGTAAGAAGTCAAGGCATACGAAGATACCTAAGTGAATGAATAACACCGTGTATTATTCTCTCCCTATTGTCTTAAGTATGAAACATTCATCCTTAAATTTCCTCAGATACTCTAGTGATGATTTCCTACTTCTAAGGGTATCATAGGACATTAAGGTGAGGTATTTTCCTAGAGTAAAGTGTAACACGTGGTTTCTAAGGCATGACACCAAAACTTTTGCGAAATGGATTGCTCGGCTAAATTCACAACACATCACTTGTAACTTTTTGTTATTCCTTTGGACGACCTCATTGGTTTAAGGAGGACTAATGTCCGAGAAGTTATGTGAAATTCCATGTTGTTCGCAAAATTCTCCAAATTGCACCCTATGTTCAAATCTATTACCATGATTAGCTTGAATCAAAGCACAAGTAGGTTTTTCTAAACTTCTTCCTAAGATCCTAAACTTATCTAGGGCATCTTCCTTAGCACCTAGAAATAGAGTCCATATATAATGTGAATAGTCATCAATTGTCATTAAAGTATGGAAGTTGCCTTTGTAACTTCAAATATGTGATGAACCAAACAAATCGATATGAAGTAATTCTAAAACTCTATTAGTCGAAATTGCTTTACTAATCCTATTGCTTGCAAGACCTTGTTTGTCTAAGTATTACGTAAATGTGCATTTGGTGTCTAATTAAATATAATACTTGAAAGTTGCGAGGACATGATCTACTATCTTTAATAGTTGCAAGCAATTAACATGTTAGCAATATGCACTAAATCATCTAGCATCACGGCAAATGGGCATAGCAAATACAATTAATCACACCGACAAGTAATCATATAACCACATAGAATCAATCTTATAATCAATTGATCTTTAAGATAAGTAAACATAATGTCCATGAATTTCCAATTTATCATCATTACAAGTATGCATATAAGCGAATAACATTAAAACATGTTCCACATGCAAACATATGTTTTTTATTACCATTTAATCATTACGACATGTAAGCACATAATCACATAACATCAAACTCAAAGAGCAATTAATCATGGCAAGTAGACATGTAAGCAAATAGCACCATATTTCTCATATAAGCACATTTCTCATACAACTACTAAGCATATGGCATTTTAGAAAATAACATTGTAGGGAAGCACATAAGCAAATAGTATTAAAACATGTTTTTCATGCAAGTATACTTTATTATTAGATACACAAACTAGATCCTATAAACCATTAAAACATGTATAGAAGTCAATATACAATGCATGATATTTCCGATTTATAGTTTGTTGTGTAGTATGTCGACTTTGATAATCCTTATTTGTCACTTGCATTAAAAAAATAAGTTTCTAAGACTTCGGATGAAATACATAGTTTATCAAGTCTATTCATTGGTTATTTTTAGTTTGTAATGCAATACCATACCGAATTCAATCCACGGGGAATTCTCTTCAACTATGTAAATAGTTTATATGTTTGCATAGATGTTTATCTTTTCTTTTCTACCCTAAAAACACAAAGCATGCACTTTTCACATAAATTGAACAAGTAGAAGTAGATATAAAATCTTCAACACAAGTATGAATTGTGACCCGAAATTTTATCTAGTCATGATAATTCGACACAAATGACTTCAAAACCTAACAAGTGTAGTAGGATGTTTTGTGTCAAACTTCTTGTTCATAGCACATAGTATGGACATGTAGACTCTAAGATATTATCATCCGTCGTTTGAATAATGCATTGATAGATATCTTTCCTCTCGAAAAACATTTATTTGTATTTCCTTCCATGCCTTCACATAAGTCCTAGTCACATAAGCACAAACGCTCTAAGAGCACACAAAAGGACCTTACAAATGACCAACTAGACATCTCACTTCAGTTTGAAAGATTGTTTTCCTATTTCTAATTATTTTTGACTTTTTTTATGTTTAAAAAGACTTAATAGGGTTCCAATGGTGTGTGTAAAACAAGTTTTAAGACTTATGAACTCAAAACGAAAATTTTTCAAAAATTTTGCAAAACTTTACCGCGGCTGGCGCGTCACCCGCGCGTCAACGCGCCATCAATGCGCCAGGAACATACCCAGCTTACTCTCATCATGTAGATCTCCTTTTTCTCTTTCCGTGGCCATTTGAATCAACTAAATCGGAGTTCGGATGAAGAAATTATGATCAAAATACTAAAGCAACTTTTAAAACTTAATTTCTTCTTTTGGGTTTAGTTGTTGATTGCTTTTAGATGTTCTTAAAGATCTAAGACTTAGATTATGATGTGTTCAAGTTATGCAAGTTTAAAGCACATAATTATATTTCCTAAACACATAGCATTTTTAACAACTAACATTTAAGGCACATAAAGATTCATAAGCATAAGGGAAAACTTAGCTCGACTTTAATGGATGATTTTTGTTTCATGACCACGAGATAAAGATTCACCATTGATGTTTAGACTACCTACGACCTTCCTAAAAGTTTACTTATGTACACCATAATGCTCCTTATGAAGTAAACAATCTTTTACTACGTCATGTGCTTGGAACAACCACTTTCAACGATCTAATAGATCGATCCAAGCCTATACCTAACAACCATATAACTCAAAAAACTTGGTCCCCAATGTTTGTTGGGTCCATTGTGATTAGTATAAAGCATTCCCAAGTTGAACATCCTTGGGTCTTGAAGTAAGACACTAAGTGTTTTAAGACCATACTTTGAAAACATGGACCAAAGGTAGTTTAAAGAATTACTTTGGTTTTGAAATCTTAGTCCAAAGTTTTGATGATTGTGTGGTCTAAAAAATCTTTGTTTTAGGTAGGAGTTTTCTCTCCTTTGGTATGAGTTATATTCATGATGTGAAGATCTTTGATTTTTGTTAAAGTTTCTTCTTGACGATGATTGATTCTTTTGATAGGAATGTCTTTGGCTATACGACAGTTTCATATTTGGTGTGGGCAAGATAGGTTTATGGTCGACTCGAGCTTGTGTGTATCCAAGTCCATTACGTGAAACCGGGTTGTAAAATTGTTTTAGGGTTTCTCTTCTTGTAACGGGTGTTTGAGTACCTCGAGTATTTGCAAAAGGAGTTTGAGGAACAATTGGTTTAACAAGAACATTAGATAAAACCTTTGGTTTTTCATTTTGTCCTTCTTTTACAAACATTATTGGTCTGCTTAAACTTACGGAAGTGGTTTTCTCAATTTTTGAAAATCCAAGACCTTCCTTATCTTGGGACAATTTTTGTTGACTTAACATGTCATCCAAATCATTGCTACTTTTCTTAAATTTAGAAAAACTTAATGACTCTTTTTGAAGTTTGGATACTTTGTCATTCAAAGAGTTAACCTCATGTACAAGTTTTTCACAACTTGTGCAAGGTTCAACCACCTCTTTGCGTTGAGTAAGTCTCTTTACTTCTCGTTCAAGTTCAAACACCTTGTCATTAAGAGAGTGTTTCTCCTCAACAAGTTTTTCAATAGTTTTAAAAAGTTCCTCATTCTCTTTGTGCAAATTACGAATATTTAAATCTTTATTAGAAGTAGAAGAGTTCGGAGATACCTCTTGAGTTTCAAATGCCATGAGACACGTTGCATTCTTTTTTGAATGATCCCCGTCTTCACTATCACTCCAAGCTCCGCCGACGAATGCCCTATTTTCTTTAGGCTTTGGACATTCACTTATAAAGTGATTCTTGCCTCCATAATTGTAGCACTCGCATTCGCGCCTTGAGCTTCCACCACCTTTATTATTATAGCCACGATCTCTTCCAACCTTTGTACCATTACTATCACCTTGGTTATCAAACCGATTACCATGCCTAGGGTTACCTTCTCGTCTAAAGAACTTCCTAAAGTTCCTTGCCATAAGGTTGAGCTCTTCATCGTCTTCATCACTTCCTTCATCATTATCATCACTAGTTTGTTCCCTAGTGACTTTAACTTTGAGGGCTAGTGACTTAACCTCTTTCTTCTTTTCTTTAGAAACAACCTTGTCATTTTCTAAAATCATTTCATAAACTTTGAGGTTGCCGATTAGCTCGTCAAGAGGAAGTTCCGCCAAGTTCTTGGCTTCTTCAATAGCCGTCACCTTTGGCCTCCACTTAACCGGAAGAGCTCGAAGAAACTTTCTCACATGGTTCTTGTTGTAAAAGCTAGGATCTAGAGCCGTGAGGCTTGTGATAATAGCATTGAACCGTGTGTAACCATTGTCAATGGTCTCTTCATTCGAGATCGCAAACTTCTCATATTGTTGGATGAGTAAGTCGATCTTGCAATCTTTGACTTGTGAGTTACCTTGATGTATGATGATGAGTGAATGCCAAATCTCCTTGGCGGTCTTGCATATATGAACTCTCTCGAACTCCCTTCGAGGTAGAGCATTGTAGATTAACATCTTGGCTTCATCATTCTTACCAAGCTTTCTCCTCTCATCATCTTTTAGATCCGAGTTGGGCTTTTCCACTAACAACTTTGTTTCGGGGTCTTCCACCATGAACACAAAGTTGTCATTTTGAATAATTTCCCATAAATCAAGATCTTTCGACCTAACATAGGTCTCAAACCGGGTTTTCCAAAAACAAAACCCATTGGTCTCTAGCAAAGGTGGTCTTTGCATAGAGCACCCCTCAACATAGTTCTCTTGAGCCATGGATCCATACTCAACTTTGTCAAAATTCTTGGTTAGGATTTTAGATTTTTGAGAAAGAAGTTTTTGACTTAAAACGGTTTCTCGGGAAGGTTTTAACGCTAAAAAACTTGAGTATTCTGCTCTGATACCAATTGTAGAACCGTAGAGGGGGGGGGGGGGTGAATACGGTTTCTTCGGCTTTTAGATGTTTAAAAACTTTAAGCCAAAGAGAACACCAAGTGGTTGTATAATAATCCAACAACCACTAACAAAACCAAAGTATATAAAGCAAGTAAAAGACACCACGATATATACTGGTTCGGGATGGGGGATTTATACCATCCGTACGTCCAGTTGCGAATCCGCGACTCCGATACTATTCACTAGTATAATCCTTTCGGTGGACTACAAACCATTACAATTCACTCCACCGATATTCACTAATATCGATGCACACAAAGAAGGAGTTACTCCCCAACGGTATTCCGCCCTCGGAAACCACCCAAAAGAATCTTGCGATTCGACTTCACCTAAGGGTCACCAAGACCACTACCAAGACGTCCCACCGGAAGTATCAAACCCCAACTAGATCCCCAATGATCTAGGCTTGGTCACCAAGACACAAGACTTCCCTTACAAACAATTGAATGAATATAAGTGTTTGCTTAATCAAGCCCTAACCTAACCTAGAGACTCGATTCTAATAGAAAGGGTATAGATAAGAAGACCCTCAACACAATCACAAGAGTGGATTAGGTTCTTGTGATTTTTTCCTTGCAAAGAGATGTGTTCTTTCAAAGATGTTAATGTGAAAATCAAGAACACAAGATTAGAGATAGAGATAGAGATTGAGATTTGAGAGTGTTTAGAGAGAAATAATAATGGCAAGGGGTGAGGAATACAAGAGGCAAGGGTGGTATTTATAGGCCAAGAACCCAAACTAGGGAAAATTTACCGAGGCCGGCGCATTACCCGCGCGTCAACGCGCGGGCAGCGCGCCAGGCGTCTGCAAATGTTTCCCAAGTGTTGGGTGTTTGGATCTTACAAAAACCTATCCTTGCTAAACCCCCAATTGTACTTCACACTAACCTTAACATTAATTAATCTAAGGTTTACCAACTCAAATAGCCAATTTGGAAAATGTTTTGTGAAGTGTTTAAAGAGAAACCAAATTACCAAGGGTATAAAGTGTAGATAGGGTAATTTGGAAGGGGTTGAAGTGTATCTCCTCACATGGCATGGAAAAGAGAGAAAGAATATGCCAAGGAATATTCCAATGCTTGGGGGGAAGAATGAGATGGAGGGTTGAGATGAAATGATTTGAATTGGATGGCTAGGATCAAAGGGAGCCTTCCTTGGTTTTCAAACAATTTGGCATGTGGTGAATGTGGATGGTTTAGATGAGTTCATTTGAAATGGATGGCTAGGATCAAAGATGCCTAGGTTAGGGTTGAGAAGGATATTCCAAAGGAATATGCTTTGATTGGGGGGGGGGGGGGGAAGGAGAGATCAATGGTTGAGATGGTTTTGGTTTGAAATGGATGGCTTGGATTAAACACATGTGGTGGTATAGAGAAGAGAGATTGGATGGATGGTTGAGATGTGTTTGATTTGAATTCAATGGCTAGGAAGAGAGGAGCCATATTAGGGATTCAAACAATTCCCCATGTGTTAGAAATGAAGGGATGAGATGTGTTGTAAGGGAATGGATGGTTTAGATGTAGTATGTAAGGGAATATGTAAAAGTGTAAGAGATTGTGTAAGGGAATATTTGATTTGGATATGATTGGATATGATTGGTTTTGTCTTTTGTATAAATGTGATAAAGAGAGGATTAAGACATAATCTAATTGTCATTAAGAAGAAAAAGTTTAGACAATTAAGATTATAAGTTGAGAAAATCATAGGTTACTTATAAGTTCACTTGACATATCAATAATCATAGCATACATGGTTTTGTGTTTAGATAGATTAGAATTATAGAAGAAGAATAGTAGAAGAGTTTAGAGAGAGAAAGAGAGAGAGAGAGAGAGTTGGGAACTTAGAGAGAGAAAGTGAAAGAAAAACTAGTTGAATGATTAGAAGCTCCAACCCTCTCCACATGTGGAGAGGGGTATTTATAGTTTCCTACAAAATAAGATAAAACGCCCACACCCGGGTTGTGGATCAGGCATACAGTGGGTAAAGACCCGTCCTTCTTCCACGGTGTTACTTAAACTAAACTAATATCTAACTAACTAATAAGCAAACTACGAGCTATCTTAATGCTATTACATCATTTAGGTGACCGAGTCTTTTATAGGAATATTTGTATTCCTAACAGTTCAAGTAACACAATGTCGAGAATCCGTAGTTTCATATCTCGTGACTTTTCACGACTCGACGTTCTCAACTAATACCTTGGTTCAAACAAGTTAAGTGCTTTACCTTGTTGTAAATCATAATCCAAGTGGGAAAGGATTCGTTTACGCAAAGTGACCTTTGACTTAGTTTGACCAATAAGGGAGTAAACCCGTTACGTAATTAGAGAATACGTAAGCACATGATATGAGCATATGGATGCTTTAACACGCTGTCACGTGAAATATATAAACTCCCTAATTTTAGAAAAGCCTTGGCTAGAGGCGATAGTTAGAAAACATGAGTTGGCGTTTTCCCATAAATGGGTGTTCTAAAAGTGGGATCTCTCAAGTCTCAAAACTCATTTCGAGTGTTCTTAATTAAGCACATATCATATTCATACCTGTACTGAAAGATCCACATTTGTAGGGTAAGGGAAAAGCCGACTTTCAAAATTCACCCGGAACCATACAGACTCCTGGCGCGTAACCCACGAGTTGACGCGCGGGCAGCGCGCCAGGGGCAGACATTGGCTCCTGCGATTTTGAGCTAACGTTTGTTATTTTATGTGTTTCGATGGTTTATTTGTCATCATTAAAACATAAAGGGATCTTGATCATGTTGCCTCAACATTATATATAGATATACAAGTCTGACGGCGTCAGGTTATAGCTTATGACGCCGTCAGGTCACCATATCTTAGGGTTTCGTATCGCCCAAGAGATCTCTGACGCCGTCCCGTTGTAGAGGTTCTGGGTCGTCTCGTGTAAGCTTAAAGTGAGACGGCCTTGCTCCAAATGCACCTGACGCCATCAGGTGCAAACTTCATGTTTTTCTTCTTGGCCGTCTAGTGTTAAAGTTCCATTATCTTGATCATAAGGTGACGGCGTCAGCTGCAAAGCGTGACGCCGTTAGGTGTAAAAATCTGACTTTCTTGACTTTTCTTGTTTTCTTCATTCTTGGGTATAAAAACGCCCGAAAAGCTCCAAAATGCTCCATTTTACAGAATTCATGTCTCAAGTACCTAAAATGACAAAAGAAACGATTTGAGGTAATATTTGACCATAAAAACACGATTTAGGGCTTAAATGACCCCCTAAAAACGTATCAAATAAATCCTTATCAAATACCTTTACACTTGGGATTTACTTGTCCTCAAGCAAATGAGCTTTTATACCAATTAAAATACAAGTTAGGGGTCATTTAATATTAATATAAAAGTAATTATAACAAATGATTGATCCACCTTAATGAAAACAAGCACGAAATTATATACTACTAGCACCTCACATATAGTGTTTGGATATTCTCATCTCTCGGGTGATATAAGTGTATATATCACAAATGGAAATTGAAGAAATATCTCTCACTACCTGCATAGAAAATAGATTACCATAGGTTTGGGAAAGGATCAAACCTGCACCACTTTGGCGTAAGCACCTAGGATAAACTATTAAAGAGGTCTTTCAAAGGGTTATAACGTTAGGTGTAGGGATAAGGAAAAACACGGTTTGTTGGATAAAGGGATATTTTACGGGTGGCATGTCAATTGTCTTAGTTAATTACATGTACAATGCGGCGTTGCTAAGCCAAGACTCGACTCAACTTAAGCTAACTATGACCAACATAAATATAAAAGAAATAGGATGACAGTCCGTATGTTTTTTTTTTTTTTTTTTTTTCAATTTCTCGATTTTTATTTTTTTATTTATTATTTTTATTATTTTTTTTTCATACACTATTGCCCTACCATCCAAAATAATATATCAAGGGGGCTCGGTTCCTCCCCTTACACTTGAACTTTTACATAATAAAAATAAATACTCGAATCAAGATAATCGAAACACTTGAAGTACTTTAAAACATTAACACATATATGGGGGTAATAAATGATGTTCTTCCCCATTACTCCATAACACTAGTACTTTTACCCATGAGTCCCAATCGTTCCAAAACAATATGTACAAGATATGACTCGACTTAGCAACCATGTAATCAATTAGACAACTAACTAAGGGTTTAAACAAATAACAATAATGCACTAAAGATGAGTGCATACAAGGTAGGCTAAGGCAATTTGGGTGTACATTTGGGGGTGGATTGTAAACAAATTTGATGGATCTAAACACACACCTTGTGTTAGATAGATACTTTGAGTGTATACTTTGTAGCACGTGGAATTGACTACAAAGTACTTTAGAAGATATGTTTAAGTGATGTGTATGAATTGTATGTATGTATAACAGAATGAACAAAGGATTAAACAATCGGTTAGCTTCAATATTATTCAAGATAATAATACGAGTGATCTTTGCTTATCATTAGGGTTACAACCTTGAAGCTTTAGCTAATGAATACGTATATGTAAACCTAAACCTAGGACCTCCTTTTATAGGACACAAGGAGTCCTTTACAAGATAAGTATAAACCTAGAATGATAGAATATACACAAAATCTTTTCTATACTTATCTAGTACATGTTTCCTAACAATTATCCTGTAGCAGTGGTAATTTTATGTACTAGCAGTGGTAATGAGTTTCCACTGCTAGTGCATTCTTCAGCAGTGGCTTCAACTTTGCTTAACAGTGGTAACTGTTAATGTAATTCCCAACAATCCTCCCCTAAACTTATGATTTCTATGCAAATCAATAAGTTTCTAATTTGATGGGGGATTTTACGCGAGCATTATATCTTAAATCTTAAATCGCTTTCTAGGATTTGTTAGTATATATAGATTGCCGCCGATTTTACGCGAGGTTGTCTTGATTGTTTTCTCAGGTTTAACAGGTTATATATGACAAGAAGATGATTTATATTTCTGTAAGGGAAGCTTTGAACGTTCATTTTCTTGGAGGAAGATCTAACCTTGTTAATAAACATCCACACCGAATGAATCAGGGGAGTATTTGTTTTCATTCTTTTATCTATTTTACTTTTACATTCTTTAATTGAACATTGGGGACAATGTTCATCCTAAGTGTAAGGGGAGGGTAAATGATGATACCTTATAGGATACAATTGCACTTGAGTTTGTTTGTTCGATGGTATGTGTGTAATAAAACTAAGAGAAATACTTGTTAGTGTAATTTTAGAGCCAAATTTAAATTTTTTTACAACATTTAAGAGTGAAACTTTAGCCTTAACAAGCGTCTCATGGATTAGAGTCGTATGACTAGCACAAAACCGTACCATTCAGAAAAAATTTTCACCCAAATATGTGAGGTTCGCCTTTAGATTTGATAGGAAAATCATTTATTATTAGTGCTTATGAGTGTACCGGTAGCATTTAGATTCTAGAACTTGCATTAGTGATGCATCCCGAGATCTCTAGTGAGACTACATTCGTGTAGTAGGATTTACTACATGATAAGAGGCATTAGGATCACCCTTGTGTTAAACCCGTATCATAATTACTTGACCATTTAAGTCATATTACTTGACTAGTAAAGTCAATTAATTTTCCCACACCTTAGCGTTGTACTCATTTTTAGTACACGAAACCCCTAGTACACCTCTCCGAGCCTATCTTTTCGTTTCTAACTTTAACCATATTACTTAAAAGAAGAATTTGTTACAACCCACCCAAATGTGCAACCAAATTGCCTTAGCCTTCCGTGTATGCACTCATCTTTAGTGCATTATTGTTATTTGTTTAAACCCTTAGTTAATTATCTAATTGATTACATGGTTGTTAAATCGAGTCATATCTTGTACATATTGTTTTGGGACGATTGGGACTCATGGGTAAAGTACTTGTGGTATGGAGTAATGGGGAAGAACATCTTATATTACCCCATATGTGCATTAATCTTAAAAGAGTACTCCAAGTGTTTTGATTATCTTGATTCGAGTCATTAGATTAGTTTATTGTAAAGTATGTAAAAATTCAAGTGTAAGGGGAATGTACATTCCCTATGATGTATTATTTTTGATGGTAGGGTAAGAGTGTATGCAAAAAAAAAAAAAAAAAAAAAAAAAAAAAAAAAAATCGAAAAAATTAAGAAAAAAAGAAAATAATAATAATAGAAAAAAAGAAAGGAGAAAAAAACATACGGACTACCATCCCGTTTCATTCTATGTTTATTTTATGTTTTTGTTATTTTTGATTTATTAGCTTAAGTCGAGTCGAGTCTTGGCTTAGCAACACCATATTGTACATGTAATTAACCAAGATGATTAACTCGCCACCAGTAAATATTGCATTTATCCAACAAAACCGTGTTTTCCATATCCCTACACCTAACGTTATAACCCTTTAAAAGACCTCTTTGATAGTTCATCTTAGGTGCTTACGCTAAGTGGTGGAGGTTTGATCCTTTCCCAAGCCTATGGTAATCTATTTTGCTATGACAGGTAGTGAGAGATGTTTTCCATTTCCTTATTGTGATATATACTTTATTACACCCGAGAGATGTGAGTATCTAAACACTATTTGTGAGGTGCTAGTGTATGACCTCCGTGCTTGTTTTTGGTTTTTAATGGAACAATTATTTGTTGTAATTACTTTTATATTAGTATTAAATGGCCCTTAACTTGTATTTTGATTTGAATAAAAGCGCATTTGCTTGCGGACAAGCAAATCTCAAGTGTAAGGGTATTTGATGAGGCGAAAAGTGTACCACTTTTAAGTGGTCATTTAAGCCCGGATTCGAGATTATTTGATCAATTATTGCCCTAAATCGTTTCTTTTATCATTTTAGGTAGTTTTGGAGAGAAATATGGAAAAGGAAGCATTTTGGACGTTTTTGGAGCATAAAAGTGAAGAAAACGGCAAAGTCTCAATTTTCTTGCTGGGAACAGTACCTGGCGGTGTTAAGGATCTACAAGTGACGGCGTCAAGAGTGACAAAAGAGGTGGATATGGAACTTATAACGTGACGGCCCAGAGAGTTTTCAAGCTTATGGCCTGACGGCGTCACCAAGGCCGTTAGGGTCCAAATACTAGTGACGGCCCAGAGTATTTCTACACATGACGGCGTCACAATTTGATCTAGGCAATACGAATTTTATCATGGCGGCTAGTTGACGGCGTCACGAGCTAATACATGTCGCCGTCATGGTGTAAAATCTATATATAGTTTTCCAATTTTAATTCATTAGGGTGGAACTTTGTGTGTAACTTTGAGGGAATAAACCCTAGACGAATTTTATCAGCTTTTCAAGGGTTTCAACCCCTTGATTCTTCCATGTTCAATTGAAGATAAGTATTCATTCAAATCATTCAATATGTCTATGTGTTGTGTGATTATATCTTACGCTTGTCTTCTCTTTAACATGCTAGGCTTGATTTTCATTGTGTTTGCTTAGATGTAGTGAAACCTAGATGTTGATTATGGGTTGATTGTTTGTTTATAATTGTTACGGATGATTGAATTTGATGTTAGGCTTAAGAAAACTGGCAGACGTCCATTGGTAACTTGCTTGAACGTTTTAAGAAACATGATAGGAGGTGTACTACGATTTTTGGTTGTATTTAATGCGTAAGAGAATTCTAATGATCCCATGTTAGGAGCTTCTAACGGCTCGACATAGGAGTGAAGTAGGATCTTATAGAGTTAGGGAATATTGTACACGGCCCTACGACTAGTATTAAGGAATATGACACGTCATCCATGCAATTGTAACAAGCTAATCAACCTGTAAAAGATATATAGGGAGTAATGAAATATAAGTAAACACAACTTTCCTCATTATTGTTTCCACCACATTAGTATAATAGTTTTAATTTTCATTTTTTTTTATTTTATTTTGATTGCATCTTAGTTAATTGGGTTAGTTGGCTAGCAACTAATTCCGCCCACTCCTTCAAAACCCGAGATTTTAATTGCTTTCCATAAAATATAAAAATACAAAAAGAATCATCCTTCACCTCTAGACCTAGTTTAGTAGGCTTTCTAATTCTAGCGACACTATTCCTGAGTTGAACGATCAATCCCCCGGTACTTGTCACTATACTATACTACAACGATCAGGTACACTGCCTGGTGGGGGTTGTAAGCTTCTCGAGATCCCTTGAGAGGTAAAACCTGTTGCGAGGGCGCAATTCCCACGTATCATGTGTCAGGTTCATATAGTCTTTGAAATTGAACCCAAAGTTCTTTTTCCTTGTCATCTTGAAGTTTTCCAGCCATGTGTCTATCATTCACCATTTTCCTTAAGGTATCCAGATCATCTCTGTCACATGATCTGATAAGATCTTCAAACTGCATAAAGGAAAATGTTTCACCACCTAATCTTGTAATCTTCCATGTTGCTGCAAAATCATCAGTAAATACTTCCCAATCAATAATTGGATGCCTAACTTGTAAAGGCTCAACATAGAAGTCTTCTTCTTCAAGTATAATCATGCCACCCAGCTGTTCTTCATTGAGCTTTTCTTCAACCTTTGATTTCTTAGCTTCTTTGGATTCAATGTTTACTCCTGATCTTTTATATCTCTTGGCTTCAGCTTCTGAATGCATAGGTAGAAAATCTTTATCTCTTCTGAATTCTCTATAATATAACTTTTCAATTTCTTCATAAGATCTTCCTTTAAGCTGATACAGCTTCCAACCTCTTACATGGCACAAATATTTTTTTCATTCCAGCAATAACCTGAGCCTTGGATGGTTGTCTTGGTTTCTTCTGAGTCTTCTTGATTGAATCCACCATGGAATCATAAGCTTGATCAATCTTCATCATGATAAAGTTAGCTAGTTGAGCCGATCTTTGTTTTGCTATTAAGCTTTCATCAGCAATAAGCTCAATAGCTTTCTTCTTGATGACTGGGTCTGAATCAATCATATGCTCAATCTCTGCATTAGTTAGCTGATAAGCACCTTCTGTGTTTGGAATGGGAACAATTTCTTCAAGTTCTGTGAACTCTTTTTGGATTCTTTGTTGTTCCATGAATCTTGCTACATCCTCTTCTTCATATTTCCTTGCCAATTCATTATCCATATCAATCTGAGCTTGAGTTCTTGGTTTAACCTTTCTTGGTTACTCAGTTGATTCTTCATTGACAGGAACTTTCCCTTTTTCTTTCCTTATTTTCTCAAACTCTGCATCAATTGCTTCTTGTTCTTATAAGAAAGCAGTGTCCACTGCTTGTGAAATTGATGCAGGATTTACTTCTGCTTGAACCTTTGGTTGACTTGATGCAGTGTCTAAAAAATCTTCTAGTACAACATAATCATCCAAATTAATAATCTCGGTTGGAACCTCTTGAGCCATTTCTTCTGTTTGTTGTTGTTTTTCCGACTCTTCTGTTTGTTGATCATCTGAAACATGTGCATCCAGTGGTTGATCAAAACCTTCATTCATTGGCTGATCAAAACCTTCAAAGTCATCAATCCCTTGTTCAAAATCCAGTTTCCTCCCCTAAGTCCTAGCATCTATTTCCCACCCCTGTTTGGAAGAATCACCCATATCATCACGTGATGCTTCAGAATCACCACCATGAGCCGAGGATGCAGAAGAAATTACATGATGAGCAGTCCTTTTCTTCTTGAGAGAGTTGATCTCTTCCTGCATAGTTTGTATCTGACCCTGAAGCTTGGAGAGATCATTTTGATATTGTAGCTTATTCTACTTGAGCTCATCTTCTAAGGTTTGAACTTTATCCTCCAATTTGGTACATCTGTCCATCAATTCATAAATGTTACCACTGCCCTCAGCACTTCCAGCTGTGTTACCTGCTGAGAGAGGTGCATCATGGGACATTGGCTCAGTTTCTTCCCTAGTTGGACTAGGAAGTGCTCCTAAACCACCACTGCTTGTACCTACACCAAAAGGTGAATACACATGTAGTGTTGTGATGGGAGGAGTTGGCTGTTTTTGCCTCCTCTCATATGTGTGAGTAACTGGGGGTGTATAAGATATAGATGTAACAATGATTGTGGGTGTGTGTTGGGGTGCAACTGGGATTGCTACACCTTCACCCCGTACCTGTGCAATTATTTCAAGCATTTGTGGAAAAAGAGCATGAACTACCCCATTATATCCCTCTGTTTCCTTATTCATATTTTGAAAAACTTTTGGTTTAAAGCAAGGAGTCTTGTAAATTCTTTTATGAGGTAGCAACTCATATTCATCTAAAACTGTTTGAATAAACCTTGGGTACATAAAAAATTTGTAATTACTTGTTACATTGCCAGCCATATTATTGAATAAAAACTTTGAGAAATTAAAAGTCTTGTTTGTTGCCAAACACACCAAAAGATAAGCAATGGTAGTGCTGAACTGTTCATAAGAAGTTTTCTTAGGACTTAAGCAATGTAACAAAGTATGTATTAAAAATCTCCATTGTGGGGAGAAACATCCCTTTTTAAAAGTGAGTTTGCCAATGGATGTATCATACCCCATAGCAGAGATATGTTGGAGAATGTCAGAGTTAGGTAATGTAATGATACCGTTTTGAACATCCAATTGAAGAAGCCTTCTCAAGGATGATTCAGTAACATTAATAGTTACCCCATCCACTGTTGCACTTAAAGCATCAATAGGTGAATGTGTGTTTCCATCTTCAATAGTTGTGACAGTAACAGTCTGCCAAAACTTCTTGATTTGAGAAACATAGATTGTGGGGTTTAAAGTTAAGCATACCTTATGTGTGAGGCATTGAGAAAATTCACAATCTCATGAAAAATAGGTCCATCCTTGCCCTCTATTTTCTCCAAGTAAGCAACCTGGTTGTGTTCATTAACAAACTCTAGTGAAGCAATAGATTATTTTGACAAGAAGATGATCAGAAGAATGTTAATTGAATAAGCAACAAGCCAATTGAGATAAGAAGAATGGAGTGCTAGGGTTTGTGATTAATATGCAAAGGAAGAGTTATCTTTAGAAAGTAATTATCTTTGGAAAAGAATATGTTAAACAAATAAAAGATAATCTCCTTGTATATAACCCTAGAAATCCGGTTAAAAGATTTTACTAAAACGGCTAGTTGAAAAATTAGTTACTAACACAACAGTTACAACGGCTAGTTCAACATTTACACTGTCAGTGGAAACGGTGAACCAGCAGTGGTAAAATTTTCACAAAAATTTCTAAGAGCAGTGGAAAAATAAAATCAAAGAATACCGCCCTTATCATAGTTTTTATCAAACTACCAACTATAAACGAATTTGATATGTCTTTACCATGAGCCGTTTGCTATGGACTAGCCAACTCTTGATCATACAGAATATGGTGAGTTGATAACCATATAGTTTTTGGTAAACTATCAACCATAAACAAATTTGATGAGTCTTTACCAGTAGCGGTTTGCTCTGGACTAGTTGATTCTTATGAGGATTAGACATGGTGAATCAATAACCATTTGTTGTGTGCCTTTGTTACATACCTCCATAGAATCAACTCTTACCACAATTATGCTTACAAACCTGCAAGTGTTAGTCCAAAACCAAGAATAGGCATACCAAAGTTAAGAATAAATATCCAAAATTACTGTTTCTAAAAATATCTTTGGTATAGTCAACCCTTTAAAGAAAATATCTTTCAACACTTAATTTTACCCACCAACCAGAAAATTAATAGCAATTACTCTTTTAGGTAGAAATCTAGGATTGAGTTGGCCTATATAAACACTTCAACTCATAAATATCATACCACAAACAACTTTCAAACCTTCAAATATACATCAAATAATCACCATAATCATCAACAGAATGAGCTCCAACCCAGAGATCATAGAAATCACTTCTGACTCATCATCTGATGAATTAGAATCTTCAGGGTGGTCAAACTACTTTCCTCCTTGTGCATCAACTTCTTTCACCAAGAAACCTAAAAGAAAGATTGAAACACCAAGTTCTTCCAGCTCTTCTAATGAAGATGAAACATACACTCTTGCAAAAGAGTTGCCAAAATCTTTGACACAAGCTCTTGTGACAGCTATATCATTAATGAAGAAGATACCAGTGCCTGAGAGACCTGTTCCTCCAACAAAGCCTGCAAAACAAGTGCTCGGTCTTCCCTGCCCAAAGATATGGTTGTCAATGCAGAACCAAGCCAAAGGGGTTCACAAAACCATGCCTGGATACAAGGGAAAGGGCAATGAAGCTTTGGAGTGATAGGTTTAGGGATTTGATTAGTTGTCTTTTGTTGTCCTAATGTAATAAAGCACTTCTGAGTAATGAACATCATCTTAATGAATAAAAATTTTATTTCCACTTTTCATCACTTTTCCACTGTTTGAGTGTTTATTTTTAAATCTCTGCAATAGTATTAGTGGACAATAAATATACAATATACAGCAATATACAACTAATAGCAATACAAAAATCCTCCTCACAGCACAAAAAGTATTTAGACATCAAATTTTAAGGGTTAAGCATCCCAATACCTGTTACTAAGTACTGAAACCTTCCCACATCAAGACCTTTTGTTAATAAATCATCATAGTTGTCATCAGTATGAACTTTGACAACCTGAATTAGCTTTTTCTCATAACAATCTCTTATAAAGTGATGTCTAATTTCAATATGTTTAGTTTTAGTGTGTTGCACAAGATTTTTGATTATACAAATGGTAATGCTATTGTCATTATGAATAATGGTGTTCATGAAATTGTACCCATAGTCCAATAATTGATTTGGTAGCCATAAGACCTGAGCACAACAACTTGCAGCAACCACATACTCTACTTCAGTTGATGAAGTTGCCACCATTGTTTGTTTCTTGCATTGCCATGACATCAATCTACAACCCAGAAATTTGCATCCTCCTGTGGTTGACTATCTATCCAAGCTTGCACCAGCATAGTCACTATCTTAGTAGGCGACTAATTCCATATGAGACTATCTTAGATACCATAATCCTAAATTAGGATATGCCTTAAGATATCTGAAAATCTTCTTCACACCAGTCAAATGAGATATCTTTGGAGTAACCTAAAACCTTGCACAAGCACATACTGCAAACATGATGTCTAGTCTTGATGAAGTGAGATACATCAAGGAACCAATCATGGATCTATAAGTATGAACATCCACTGCTTCTCCACTTTGATCTTTCAACAATAAGTGAGTATCTTTATCAGCAGGGGTGCTTGAAGACTTTGCATCAGAAAAATGGAACTTCCTTAATATTTCAGTCACATATTTGTCTTGACTGATGATACGCGGGAATGCGCCCTCGCAACAGGTTTTACCTCTCAAGGGATCTTGAGAAGCTTGCAATCCTCGCCAGGCAGTGTACCTGATCGTTGTAGTATAGTATAGTGACAAGTACCGGGGGATTGATCGTTCAACTCAGGAATAGTGTCACTAGGATTAGAAAGCCTACTAAACTAGGTCTAGAGGTGAGGGATGATTCTTTTTGTATTTTTTATATTTTATGAAAGCAAGTAAAATCTCGAGTTTTGAAAGAGTGGGCGGAATTAGTTGCTAGCCAACTAACCTAATTAACTAAAGATGCAATCAAAATAAAATAAAAAGAAATGAAATTAAACTAATGTAGTGGAAACAATAATGAGAAAAGATGTGTTTACTTAGATTTCATTACTCCCTAGATATCTTTTACCGGTTGATTAGCTTGTTACAATTGCATGGATGACGGGTTATATTCCTTAATACTAGTCGTAGGGCCATGTACAATATTCCCTAACTCTATAAGATCCTATTTCACTCCTATGTCTAGCCGACTAAAAGCTCCTAACATGGGATCATTAGAATTCACTTATGCATTAAATACAACAAAAAATCATAGTACACTTCCGATCATGTTTCTTAAGACGTTCAAGCAAGTTACCAATGGAAGTCTGCCAGTTTTCTTAAGCCTAACATCGAATACAATCATCCATAACAATTATAAACAAACAGTCAACCAATAATCAACATCTAGGTTTCACTACATCTAAGCAAACACAATAAAAACCTAGCATAACATGTTAAAAGAAAGATAAGCATAAGATAGAATCAAACAACACATAGACATATTGAATGATTGTTGGAAGACTTATCTTTATTCAAACATGGAAGAAAGAAGGGTTTCAAACCCCTTCAATATACAGAAAATTCGACCTATGGTTTGTGCTCCAATATTCCACAACTTGTTCCACACTTTACAATGAAAAATTGGAAAAATATATATAGACAAAGCATCCTGACGGCGTCATGTATTGGCATCTGACGCTGTCAACTCGCCGCCAAGTTGATATTCGTATTGCCTATATCTAGTCTTGACGCCTTCATGTAGAAATATACTCTGGGCCGTCACTTGCATTTTGACCCTGACGGCCTTGGTGACGCCGTCAGGCTATTAGCACTGAAAATACTCTGGGCCGTCATGTTATAATTTCCACTTCCACCTCTTTTGCCACTCTTGACGCCGTCATGTGTTAAGCCTTGATGTCGTCAGGTACTCTTCCCAGCAAGGAATTTGAGACTTTGCCATTTTCTTCACTTTTATGCTCAAAAAACGTCCAAAACGCTTCCTTTTCCAGATTTCTCCTCCAAAGTACCTAAAATGAAAAAAGGAACGATTTAGGGCAATATTTGATCAAATAATCACGAATTCGGGCTTAAATGACCCCTTAAAAGCGGTACACTTTTCGCCTCATCAAATACCCTTACACTTGAGATTTGCTTGTCCTCAAGAAAATGCGCTTTTATTTTAATCAAAATACAAGTTAGGGGTCATTTAACACTAATTTCAAGTTTATATTAAATGTGGATGCAAACGTCGACGTATTGCCTCCAGTTTTCCCGCCATTTTTTTTGCCCAGAAAGTCAGCCCAGGTGCGTGTTTTTTTTGGCCTACTATGGCTCAGCCTGTGTACAATAATGCAGCCCATGTACATGTACAGATATATTGTAACTAGAATACAATAATCCAGTCGTATACTGTAAATACACAAACGTGTGTAATGTAAATACAGCCATGCTTTGAAACCCTTATCCACAAAGTTTTTACCTAAACTCACAAGTTTGTGGATGTAATTCAAAAAAGTACATGTAGTAAGTGAATATGCACGTGTGTTGAAGATTACCTGCCAAAGAATGTTCTGTACTACCAAAAAGTCATAGTTACACCAGCAAAAAACAGCTGCAAGCTTTCCAGGAAAAGCGTGAAAAAAAAGGAAGAAAAATTTATAGGAACAACTAGATCAGGACCATTTGAAGGAGGTGTGTATAATGTTTTTTGCAGTCTATGCATGTTCATGATTTTTTTTTGCATCTTCTTTATTTTGCATGCATACATTCTGAAGAATGCTTAGTCTCATGTCCATTTGCTTTCTATGTATTTGCTGTGTATGTGATGCCAATAAACCCAGGCCTGTGTCTTTTATGGACTTTTTATGCCATTTGTATTAACCTGCATTTGTGTAAGATTTACTACCATTAGATCTGGTAAATATGAAGACTAAAAAAAAGGCGATACGTAAATTTACCTCTCTAACTCCTTTGGAATGTACCCCGGTTTCTAAGTTTGCTGATGGGGGAGAATCTCCTATACTACATATACAACCAAATATCCTGGTAAGTGATGCCAGTGGTCTTGAAACACCTTTGTGTTCGTTTAATGAAAACCCATGTAATGATGCGCTTGCTACCAGTGATGTTTGCACTGGTTCCACTTTTATAGAACACACATACACTGAGAGTGCCAAAAGAAATAATACCTTTGATGTAGATTATGAGTCTGGTTACACAAGCACCATGTTTTTGGGCCAGTTCTTTGAAAGTGTCGTGCATCCACCGGATGGAGGACCCTTTAAACCCAATGATGTATGCACTGGTCCATCTGCACAAACACCAGGTATGTGTCACATTCGGTATGCTTGCTTATTTATGTTCTGTTGCTAATCTTTTGTACCTCTCATGTGTTTTAAAAAAAAGGGTTTCTTTTACTTTGTTTAAGATAAAATGAACATTGAAGAAAGCGATGAGAGAGTCCCTGCTACCTTAGCCAGGGCTGCAAGTTCTAGGGATAAAGGAAAACGCAAGCTATATGAGGCTTTTGATGAACCTCAAGTTTTTTCAGAAGGTTCACGTGTGCCACCGGCTTTAGAGATTAGCGATACAGAATTACTATGTAATTTAAAATTGCTTTTATGTTTTCTTCCCTATTGTGGATGTTATTCCATGTCTTTGTGACTCTAACATTTGTGTTTATTACAGGTGATGAAGGCCCTTTTCAAATAAATGATGATGATGCACAAACTATACCTGACCACGTTACATGCACCTCCACATCATGTCCTGCTGCTGTTTCATCTAATGAACCTCTACAAAACGATGTTCCAGTAACAGGTCCTGCCTATGTAGGCCTGCAAAGGAATAGGCGACAGCGCCGTTCTCAAGGTTTTATTACTTTATGAAAACAAAACAAAAAAAATATGCATTCAATTCAGTATCTTAGATAAGTTTGCATTTACTTATTGGATTTTCTTTTATCTCTTGCAGCTGCGGTGCATTCTTCGCCAAATAGAACTCACTCTTCACGTAATGTGCATAACAGAAGAAGACCATCTAGGCAAGGTATGTTGCTGATGCGTGGGGATTGCACCAGGCTTTACCTCTCAAGGGATCTTGAGAAGCTTACAACCCCCACCAGGCAGTGTACCTGATCGATGTAGTATAGTATAATGACAAGTACCGGGGGATTGATCGTTCAGCTAGGAATAGTGTCGCTAGGATTATAAAACCTGAATACTAAATCTAGAGATAAGGGATGATTCTTTTGTATTTTTATATTTTTTTAGAAAGCAAATTAAAATCTCGGGTTTGAAGGATTTGGGCGGAATTATTTGCTACTCAACTAACCCAATACTAAAGATGCAATCAAAATAAAATACTAAAATGAAAATAAAACTATATTAAACTAAAGTTGTGAGCAATAAGTGGGAAAAATGTGTTTACTTAGATTTCACTACTCCCAAGATATCTTTTACACGTTAATTACTTGTTATAGTTGCGTGGATGATGGATTGTATTCCTTAATACCATTCATGGGGTGGCGTACTTACTTCCCCAATCCTATGAGTGCCTACTTCACCCTTATGTCGAGCCTGCTAGAAGCTCCTAACATGGGATCATTAGAATTTACTCATGCATTAAATACAACCAATAAAACCTAGTACACATCGGTTCATGTTTCCTAAGACGTTCAAGCATGTTACCAAATGGAGATCTGTCAGTTTTCTTAAGCCTAACATTGAAATCATTCATCCAATACAACCATAAACAAGTAATCAACACATAATTAAGAACTAGGTTTCATTAGATCTAAGCAAACACAAGATAAATCTAGCCTAGCATGTTGAAATCAAGACAAGCACAAGATATAGACAACCAACACATAGACATATTGATTGAATTAAGAGAAGACTTATCTCAATAGCACATGTAAGGATTCAAGGGTTGAAAACCCTTGAAAAGCTATAAAATTCGTACAAGGTTCGGCCCAAAGGTTTCTCTACACAAGTTCCTCTGAATTAATGAAAATTAGAAAACTATATATAGATATTAGGAGGTGACGGCGTCAAGAACAAATGTCTGACGCCGTCATCTCGCCACCCAATAATTCCTTGGACTGCCTAGATCTACATCTGACGCCGTCATGTAGTCTCCTTTTGCAGGCCGTCACACAATTTACTCTTGACGCTCTTCTTGTGATGCCTTCAGGTTTCTTCTGGGTCGTCATGGTTTATACTCTTGACGCCGTCAGGATTGCCTTCTTTACGCCGTCATACACTGTTCCCAGCATGGAAAATTAAGTCTTTGGCGTTTTCTTCACTTTTATGCTCCAAAAACGTCTGAATTGCTTCCTTTTCCAGATTTCACTCCCAAAGTACCTAAAATCACAAAAGGAACGATTTAGGGTAATATTTGATCAAATAAATTCAATTCCGGGCTTAAATGACCCCCTAAAAGTGGTTCATTTTTCGCCTCATCATATACCCTTACACTTGAGATTTCCTTGTCCTCAAGCAAATGCGCTTTTATTCTATTCAAAATACAAGTTAGGGGTCATTTAACACTAATATAAAAGTAATTACAACAAATAATCATTCCACTAAAGACCAAAGACAAGCACAGAGGTCATATACTAGCACCTCACAAATAGTGTTTAGATACTCACATCTCTCGGGTGTAATAAAGTATAAAATACAATATGGAAACGGAAGATATCTCTCACCACCTGTCATAGCAAAATAGATTACCATAGGCTTGGGAAAGGATCAAACCTCCACCACATGGCGTAAGCACCAAGGATAAACTATCAAAGAAGTCTTTTAAAGGGTTGTAACGTTAGGTGTAGGGATATGAAATACACGGTTTTGTTGGATATAGGCAGTCTTTACTGGTGGCGAGTTAACAATCTTGGTTAATTACATGTACAATATGGCGTTGCTAAGCCAAGACTAGACTCAACTTAAGCTAATAAATCAAAAATAACAAAAACATAAAATAAATAAACATAGAATGAAACGGGATGGTAGTCCGTATGTTTTTTCTCTTTTCTTTTTCTATTTTTTTTTTCTTTTTCCTGATTTTTCGATTTTTTTTATTTTATTATTTTTTTTATATACATTCTTACCCTACCATCCAAAATAATACATCATAGGGAATGTAAATTTCCCTTACACTTGAATTTTTACATACTTTACAATAAACTAATCTAATGACTCGAATTAAGATAATTCAAAACACTTGGAGCACTTTTAAGATTAACGTACATATGGGGGTAATATATGATGTTCTTCTCCATTACTCCATAAAATGAGTACTTTACCCATGAGTCCCAATCGTCCCAAAACAATATGTACAAGGATATGACTCGACTTAGCAACCATGTAATCAATTAGATAGTTAACTTAGGGTTTAACAAATAACAATAATGCACTAAAGATGAGTGCATACACGGAAGGCTAAGGCGATTTGGTTGTACATTTAAGTGGGGTGTAACAAATTCTTCCTTTAAGTAAAATGCTTAAAGTTAGAAACGAAAAGATAGGCTCAGAGGGGTGTACTAGGGGTTTCGTGTACTAAAAATGAGTACAACGCTAAGGTGTTGGAAAAATTAGTTGACTTAACTAGCCAAGTAATATGACTTAAATGGTCAAGTAATTATGATACGGGTTTAACACAAGGGTGATCCTAATGCCTCTTATCATGTAGTAAATCCTACCACACGAATGTAGTCTCACAAGCGGTCTCAGAATGCATCACTAATGCAAGTTCTAGAATCTAAATGCTACCGGTACACTCATAAGCACTAAAAGTAAATGCTTTTCCTATCAAATCTAAAGGCGAACCTCACATATTTGGGTGGAAAATTTTTCTAAATAGTACGGTTTTGTGCTAGTCATACAATCTCCTATCCATGAGACGCTTGCTATGGTTAAAGTTTCACTCCTAAATGTTGTAAAGAATTTTAAATTTGGCGCTAAAATTGCACTAACAAGTATTTCTCATAGTTTTATTACACATCTACTATCAAACAAACAAACTCAAGTGAAAGTGTATTTGTAAGGTATCATCGTTTTACCCTCCCCTTACACTTAGGATGAACATTGTCCCCAATGTTCAATTAAAGAATGTAAAAGTGATATAAGTAAAACAAATGAAATCAAGTACTCCCCTGATTCGCTCGGTATGGATAATAAGTTGGCCATGTTAGATCTTCCTCCAAGAAAATGAACAATCAAAGCTTCCCTTTCAGAAAAATAAATCATCTTCTTGTCATACATAACCTGTAAATCCTGAGAAAACAGACAAGGCAACCTTGCATAAAATTGGCGGCAATCTACATATGTTACTAAATCCTAGAAAACAAAATAAGATATAATGCTTGTGGAATGATGTTTGCAGATTTCCTGGAGATTATAAAATAAATAATTCAACAAAAATTTTAAGACTCCGTTAGAAAAACAAAACTGGTAAAATTTCCAGATTTTTTACACGTGACGCCGTCAATAGTAAACTCATGACGCCGTTAGAAGTGATCTGCAGAAATTCTTATGTTAAATTTCTGGAAAAACTTGGTTCTACTTCCTGGAAAATCCTGCAAAACTTTATTATGACTCGATACAAGCATTTGACTCTAACAAATAAGAATATACATGTTCACTTAATATTGTTGAGAATCATGATCGGTTTGTTTCTTAAAAACATATTTGGGGTTTTCCTTACACTTATCTTTTGCAAAAATACCTTTGGGTGAAGTTAAGACTAGGCCAAAACAACAAAGTAAAGTATTTCCACTTTTTAGTTTAGAAACATGATCTACCAACAATAAAAATAAAGCATGCATACGGAAGCAAATAACAAACAAACAAAATAAAATCACACAAAATCATGGGTTGCCTCCCAAGAAGCGCTTTTCTTTATTTACGAGTCTTGTAGCTAGACTCAAGGCCATGGGTTACCATGTATCGCTTATGCTCACATAACCAAGCATGAGCCATCTAATGGTCGCCTCATATTTCTTATAATCATCTCCTAACTCTAAACATCCATGATAGTATCTTTTATTCTTTTCATGAGTATATTTAAGCCCTTTTCTCTTATCATTCTCACTTAGCATTTCTATGGGCGGATACCTACTACACTTCTCCATGGAAAAATCCTTGAACCTAGGGTGTGTGCGGGGCATTTGGTAGACAAAATCTTCTTCCCTATCCGAGAATGTAATTAACCCTTCTATAAGTTTTTCATCAATGTTGGTCAACCTTTTGAAGGGTTTTCCAAACACAACTTGGGTTAACTTATCATCAATAAATTCTCCTAGGCTCTCCATAACCATGAACTCAACAAGATAAACCAAGCATCCTACAAACACGTGCAATGGTATTGCCCTAGCAATAATGTTTTCTCCTTTGTACTCTAATTCATCTACCATGATTTCATTATATTCATTACGTGAGATTATGTTCATTGGGAGAGATGAGTTAAGATAGGCGTTAAAGCTCCTAAATCCGATCTTACAAGGAAATTGCATGTTGAATGAACTATCACTCTCAATCCTTGTTCTAGGGTCGACATACCTAAGAGGGTTCACTTCCTCTTCCATCCTATCCTCATTAATCACATCACCATCATCAAGATCCTCATCGGAGTCTGAATAGTAAAAAGGACTAGCCCTACGGTCATCATCATGATCAGACTCCTCTAACTCAGAATTATTGTCAAAGTGGTGGTTGGGCGAGAGGTTAGGTGGGTTCTCATTCTCCACTAAAGGGATTGGGGCGGGCATTTGAAACATTCTACGACGAAAAACACGAATAACAGGAATCAAACGATCAATGTTATTGTTATCCATCGAGATAATTTACGAACAAAGGAAACAAAGAAATAAGATAGACTAAAGAAAACCTAAAAATAAAAATAGAATCTTACTAGAAAGGAATCTAGCAAGTAGACCTAATAAAAAGAGATTCTAACCTAGACAATAACTATTCCCTGGGCTGCGGCGCCAAAAACTTGATGCGTGGGGATTGCACCAGGCTTTACCTCTCAAGGGATCTTGAGAAGCTTACAACCCCCACCAGGCAGTGTACCTGATCGATGTAGTATAGTATAATGACAAGTACCGGGGGATTGATCGTTCAGCTAGGAATAGTGTCGCTAGGATTAGAAAACCTAAATACTAGATCTAGAGATGAGGGATGATTCTTTTTGTATTTTTATATTTTTTTAGAAAGCAAATTAAAATCTCGGGTTTGAAGGATTTGGGCGGAATTAGTTGCTACTCAACTAACCCAATACTAAAGATGCAATCAAAATAAAATACTAAAATGAAAATAAAACTATATTAAACTAAAGTTGTGAGCAATAAGTGGGAAAAATGTGTTTACTTAGATTTCACTACTCCCTAGATATCTTTTACACGTTAATTACTTGTTATAGTTGCGTGGATGACGGATTGTATTCCTTAATACCATTAATGGGGTGGCGTACTTACTTCCCCAATCCTATGAGTGCCTACTTCACTCCTATGTTGAGCCTGCTAGAAGCTCCTAACATGGGATCATTAGAATTTACTCATGCATTAAATACAACCAATAAAACCTAGTACACATCGGTTCATGTTTCCTAAGACATTCAAGCATGTTACCAAATGGAGATCTTCCAGTTTTCTTAAGCCTAACATTGAAATCATTCATAAAATACAACCATAAACAAGTAATCAACACATAATTAACATCTAGGTTTCATTAGATCTAAGCAAACACAAGATAAATCTAGCCTAGCATGTTGAAATCAAGACAAGCACAAGATATAGACAACCAACACATAGACATATTGATTGAATTAAGTGAAGACTTATCTCAATAGCACATGTAAGGATTCAAGGGTTGAAAACACTTGAAAAGCTGTAAAATTCGTACAAGGTTCGGCTCTAAGGTTTCTCCACACAAGTTCCTCTTAATGAATGAAAATTAGAAAACTATATATAGATATTAGGAGGTGACGGCGCCAAGAACAAATGTCTAATGCCGTCATCTCGCCGCCCAATAATTCCTCGGACTGCCTAGATCTACATCTGATGCCGTCATGTAGTCCCCTTTTGCAGGCCGTCACACAATTTACTCTTGACGCTCTTCTTGTGACGCCTTCAGGTTTCTACTGGGTCGTCATGGTTTTTACTCTTGACGCTGTCAGGATTGCCTTCTTGACGCCGTCATACACTGTTCCCAGCATGGAAAATTAAGTCTTTGGCGTTTTCTTCACTTTTATGCTCCAAAAATGTCCGAATTGCTTCCTTTTCCAGATTTGACTCTCAAAGTACCTAAAATCACAAAAGGAACGATTTAGGGTAATATTTGATCAAATAAATTCAATTCCGGGCTTAAATGACCCCCTAAAAGTGGTTCATTTTTCGCCTCATCATATACACTTACACTTGAGATTTGCTTGTCCTCAAGCAAATGCGCTTTTATTCTAATCAAAATACAAGTTAGGGGTCATTTAACACTAATATAAAAGTAATTACAACAAATAATCGTTCCACTAAAGACCAATGACAAGCACGGAGGTCATATACTAGCACCTCACAAATAGTGTTTGGATACTCATATCTCTCGGGTGTAATAAAGTATAAATTACAATATGGAAACGGAAGATATCTCTCACTACCTGTCATAGCAAAATAGATTACCATAGGCTTGGGAAAGGATCAAACCTCTACCATATGGCGTAAGCACCTAGGATAAACTATCAAAGAGATCTTTTAAAGGGTTGTAACGTTAGGTGTAGGGATATGAAATACACGGTTTTGTTGGATATAGGCAGTCTTTACTGGTGGCGAGTTAACAATCTTGGTTAATTACATGTACAATATGGCGTTGCTAAGCCAAGACTAGACTCGACTTAAGCTAATAAATCAAAAATAACAAAAACATAAAATAAACATAGAATGAAACGGGATGGTAGTCCGTATGTTTTTTCTCTTTTCTTTTTCTATTTTTTTTTCTTTTTCCTGGTTTTTCGATTTTTTTCCTGCATACACTCTTACCCTACCATCCAAAACAATACATCATAGGGAATGTAAATTTCCCTTACACTTGAATTTTTACATACTTTACGATAAACTAATCTAATGACTCGAATTAAGATAATTCAAAACACTTGGAGCACTTTTAAGATTAACGTACATATGGGGGTAATATATGATGTTCTTCTCCATTACTCCATAAAATGAGTACTTTACCCATGAGTCCCAATCGTCCCAAAATAATATGTACAAGGATATGACTCGACTTAGCAACCATGTAATCAATTAGATAGTTAACTTAGGGTTTAACAAATAACAATAATGCACTAAAGATGAGTGCATACATGGAAGGCTAAGGCGATTTGGTTGTACATTTAAGTGGGGTGTAACAAATTCTTCCTTTAAGTAAAATGCTTAAAGTTAGAAACGAAAAGATAGGCTCGGAGGGGTGTACTAGGGGTTTCATGTACTAAAAATGAGTACAACGCTAAGGTGTTCGAAAAATTAGTTGACTTAACTAGCCAAGTAATATGACTTAAATGGTCAAGTAATTATGATACGGGTTTAACACAAGGGTGATCCTAATGCCTCTTATCATGTAGTAAATCCTACCACACAAATGTAGTTTCACTAGCGGTCTCGGGATGCATCACTAACGCAAGTTCTAGAATCTAAATGCTACCGGTACACTTATAAGCACTAAAAGTAAATGCTTTTCCTATCAAATGTAAAGGCGAACCTCACATATTTGGGTGAAAAATTTTTCTGAATAGTACGGTTTTGTGCTAGTCATACAATCTCCTATCCATGGGACGCTTGCTATGGCTAAAGTTTCACTCCTAAATGTTGTAAAGAATTTTAAATTTGGCGCTAAAATTGCACTAACAAGTATTTCTCATAGTTTTATTACACATCTACTATCAAACAAACAAACTCAAGCGAAAGTGTATTTGTAAGGTATCATCGTTTTACCCTCCCCTTACACTTAGGATGAACATTGTCCCCAATGTTCAAGTAAATAATGTAAAAGTGAAATAAGTAAAACAGATGAAATCAAATACTCCCCAGATTCGCTCGGTATGGATAATAAGGTGGCCAGGTTAGATCTTCCTCCAAGAAAATGAACAATCAAAGCTTCCCTTTCAGAAAAATAAATCATCTTCTTGTCATACATAACCTGTAAATCCTGAGAAAACAGACAAGGCAACCTTGCATAAAATCGGCGACAATCTACATATGTTACTAAATCCTAGAAAACAAAATAAGATATAATGCTTGTGGAATGATGTTTGCAAATTTCCTGGAGATTATAAAATAAATAATTCAACAAAAACTTTAAGACTCCGTTAGAAAAACAAAACTGGTAAAATTTCCAGATTTTTTACATGTGACGCCGTCAAGAGTAAACTCATGATGCCGTCAGAAGTGACCTGCAGAAATTCTTATGTTAAATTTTCAGAAAATTTCTGGAAAAACTTGGTTCTACTTCCTGGAAAATCATGCAAAACTTCATTATGACTCGATACAAGCATTTGACTCTAACAAATACGAATATACATGTTCACTTAATATTGTGGAGAATCATGATCGGTTTGTTTCTTAAAAACATATTTGGGGTTTCTCCTTACACTTATCTTTTGCAAAAATAGCTTTGGGTGAAGTTAAGACTAGGCCAAAACAACAAAGTAAAGTATTTCCACTTTTTAGTTTAGAAACATGATCTACCAACAATAAAAATAAAACATGCATACGGAAACAAATAACAAACAAACAAAATAAAATCACACAAAATCATGGGTTGCCTCCCAAGAAGCGCTTTTCTTTATTTACGAGTCTTGTAGCTAGACTCAAGGCCATGGGTTACCATGTATCGCTTATGCTCACATAACCAAGCGTGAGCCAGCTAATGGTCGCCTTATCTTTCTTATAATCATCTCCTAACTCTAAACATCCATGATAGTATCTTTTATTCTTTTCATGAGTATATTTAAGCCCTTTTCTCTTATCATTCTCACTTAGCATTTCTATGGGCGGATACCTACTACACATCTCCATGGAAAAATCCTAGAACCTAGGGTGTGTGCGGGGCATTTGGTAGACAAAATCTTTTTCCCCATCCGAGAGTGTAATTAACCCTTCTATAAGTTTTTCATCAAGGTTGGTCAACCTTTTGAAGGGTTTTCCAAACACAACTTGGGTTAACTTATCATCAATAAATTCTCCTAGACTCTCCATAACCATGAACTCAACAAGATAAACCAAGCATCCTACAAACACATGCAATGGTATTGCCCTAGCAATAATGTTTTCTCCTTTGTACTCTAATTCATCTACCATGATTTCATTATATTCATTACGCGAGATTATGTTCATTGGGAGAGATGAGTTAAGATAGGCGTTAAAGCTCCTAAATCCGATCTTACAAGGAAATTGCATGTTGAATGAACTATCACTCTCAATCCTTGTTCTAGGGTCGACATACCTAAGAGGGTTCACTCCCTCTTCCATCCTATCCTTATTAATCACATCACCATCATCAAGATCCTTATCGGAGTCTGAATAGTAAAAAGGACTAGCCCTATGGTCATCATCATGATCAGACTCCTCTAACTCAGAATTATTTTCAAAGTGGTGGTTGGGCGAGAGGTTAGGTGGGTTCTCATTCTCCACTAAAGGGATTAGGGCGGGCATTTGGAACATCCTACGACGAAAAACATGAATAACAGGAATCAAACGATCAATGTTATTGTTATCCATCGAGATAATTTACGAACAAAGAAAACAAAGAAATAAGATAGACTCAAGAAAACCTAAAAATAAAAATAAAATCTTACTAGAAAGGAATCTAGCAAGTAGACCTAATAAAAAGAGATTCTAACCTAGACAATAACTATTCCCCGGGCTGCGGCGCCAAAAACTTGATGCGTGGGGATTGCACCAGGCTTTACCTCTCAAGGGATCTTGAGAAGCTTACAACCCCCACCAGGCAGTGTACCTGATCGATGTAGTATAGTATAATGACAAGTACTGGGGGATTGATCGTTCAGCTAGGAATAGTGTCGCTAAGATTAGAAAACCTAAATACTAGATCTAGAGATGAGGGATGATTCTTTTTGTATTTTTATATTTTTTTAGAAAGCAAATTAAAATCGCGGGTTTGAAGGATTTGGGCGGAATTAGTTGCTACTCAACTAACCCAATACTAAAGATGCAATCAAAATAAAATACTAAAATGAAAATAAAACTATATTAAACTAAAGTTGTGAGCAATAAGTAGGAAAAATGTGTTTACTTAGATTTCACTACTCCCTAGATATCTTTTACACGTTAATTACTTGTTATAGTTGCGTGGATGACGGATTGTATTCCTTAATACCGTTCATGAGGTGGCGTACTTACTTCCCCAATCCTATGAGTGCCTACTTCACTCCTATGTCGAGCCTGCTAGAAGCTCCTAACATGGGATCATTAGAATTTACTCATGCATTAAATACAACCAATAAAACCTAGTACACATCGGTTCATGTTTCCTAAGACGTTCAAGCATGTTACCAAATGGAGGTCTGCCAGTTTTCTTATGCCTAACATTGAAATCATTCATCCAATACAACCATAAACAAGTAATCAACACATAATTAACATCTAGGTTTCATTAGATCTAAGCAAACACAAGATAAATCTAGCCTAGCATGTTGAAATCAAGACAAGCACAAGATATAGACAACCAACACATAGACATATTGATTGAACTAAGAGAAGACTTATCTCAATAGCACATGTAAGGATTCAAGGGTTGAAAACCCTTGAAAAGCTGTAAAATTCGTACAAGGTTCGGCCCTAGTGTTTCTCCACACAAGTTTCTCTTAATGAATGAAAATTAGAAAACTATATATAGATATTAGAAGGTGACGGCGTCAAGAACAAATGTCTGACGCCGTCATCTCGCCGCCCAATAATTCCTCGGACTGCCTAGATCTACATCTGACGCCGTCATGTAGTCCCATTTTGCAGGCCGTCACACAATTTACTCTTGACGCTCTTTTTGTGACGCCTTCAGGTTTCTTCTGGGTCGTCATGGTTTTTACTCTTGACGCCGTCAGGATTGCCTTCTTGACGCCGTCATACACTGTTCCCAGCATGGAAAATTAAGTCTTTGGCGTTTTCTTCACTTTTATGCTCCAAAAACGTCCGAATTGATTCCTTTTCCAGATTTCACTCCCAAAGTACCTAAAATACAAAAGGAACGATTTAGGGTAATATTTGATCAAATAAATTCAATTCCGTGCTTAAATGACCCCCTAAAAGTGGTTCATTTTTTGCCTCATCAGTTGCTATCTTTGTTTGTCCTGTTTCATATGCAAATTAAAATAAGCCCTCTTATTTTGAAAAAAATTGTTAAAAAATATGTTTGTATCTTTCTAATGCAGGGCCTCCATCTACATACGTGCATATGGGCAGTTGTAACCAAGCCTGTCGTCATTGTAATGCAAAGTTCTGGTATGATGAAAGAATTGTCTCCGATCATAGAAATCGTATTGACTATCATAAATGTTACGATGCTGGTAAAGTCAGGCTAGATGAGAATCGTGAATATCCACAGTATATCAGGCAACTTTTCACTAACCGGCACTTTATGGAGAATATTCGCGCATACAATCAAATGTTTGCAATGACATCATTGGGTGCAAAAATTGACAATTCCATAAACATGGGACGTGGTCCTTATATATTCAAAATCTCTGGCCAGCTTTACCATCGTATAGGAAGCCTGTGTCTTGAAGAAAACGCGCGGCCACAGTTTCTCCAACTGTATATTTATGACACGAAAAATGAGGTTGCAAATCGTCTCGACACTTTCCTGCAGGCGGTCTGGATCCTGCTATTGTAGAGAACTTAATTCACTTTTTAGATAATCACAACGAGTTGGTCCAACTATTTAGGACTGCAAGGGATAAAATGGCGGAGGCTGATATTCCAAACTTCTGTGTACGTTTATTTGGCGTTGTTGGTTCAAGGCAACATGAATTGCCAACAGGAGATTCTATTGGTGCGATTGTTTTTGAAGGTGGGCCGGATGTAGAAACTGACTTTGATGTCATCATAGAGCAGCACGATCACGAACTAAAACAAGTTAACAAATTAAACGCTTCCTATATGTCGCTACAGTTTCCGCTGATTTTTATCTTTGCCGAGGATGGGTACCATTTGGGCCGCGTTTTATTGAGCAGAAGCACATCATCAGACCTGCCCAAAAAAATGTCGATGAAGATGTACTATGCATACCAGCTACACGATCGTTTCAATGAGTATAGCCTCCTGCCAAGAAGTGGTAGACTTTTCCAACAATATGTTGTGACAGCCTACTGTAGCATTGAATAGTCACGTATTGACTTTATAAGAGAGCACCAAGACGATATCCGGAATGATTACATGGCCGGCCTCTATGATGCTATATCACGTGGTGTTTAAAATGGTTCGGATGTTGGTTCAAGAATGATTCTGCCTTCATCTTTTACAGGAGGCCTGCGCTACATGTACAACCACTATTTAGATGCATTGGCTATATGCCGTGTGCATGGGAACCCATCATTCTTTATCACGTTCATGTGCAATGTTAATTGGCCTGAAATCAAGGAATATATGGAAGAGTTCCCGCACGTCACAGTTGCTGATAGACCCGATGTTGTTGATCGTGTCTTTGAAAGAAAGATACACCATTTGGTTGCCTTTTTTCGAGATTCTAAACCGTTCGGAAATGTGGAAACAGGTACACCCTAAATACTTTATGTGTATACCTTCTATCAAATTGTTGCATTTACTAGATACCTAAATAGCTACCATTCAATTGCAGTTTTATACACAGTCGAGTTCCAAAAAAGAGGGTTGCCGCATTGTCATTTACTCCTATGGATCAAAGAAAGCCACCGTGTCCAAGCGCACACTGATGTAGACAGATATATCTCTACAGAGCTGCCAGACCCAGCAATCGATCCTGAAGGTTATAGAGTTGTTACAGAGTTCATGATGCACGGGCTGTGTGGGTTGGTCAATACATCGGCTCCATGTATGAGAGACAATAATGAATGCACAAATAACTTTCCAAAACCTTTTTGCACTGAGACATTTATTGATAAGAAAGGCTATGTGCATTACCGGAGAAGAAATTCTGGCATAACAGCAACAAACCAGAATGTCGACCTTGATAACAGTTATGTTGTTCCACATAACCGGGCTCTATGCATGAGGTTCTACGCGTATATCAATGTTGAATACTGTGAATGGTCAATGCTTATAAAATACCTCTTCAAGTATATTTCAAAAGGCACTGATCGAATTGTCACTCATATCACAAGAACAATTGGAAGTGCAGAATCAAGTACAACTCAACGATCACTATACATTGATGAAATCAAGAATTTCCAGGATGCTAGGTTCATTGGGCCGCACAAAGCATGCTGGAGAATCCTGGGGTTCAGCATATACAGCAGAGATCCACTAGTACAAATAGTTGCAGTGCACCTTGAGAGAATGCAACGAGTAAATTTTCGAACGCACCAGCGATTGCAAGCGGTAGTCGACAGTGAGCGGAACAAAAGAACAACACTTACTGAATGGTTCAGATACAACCTTTACAATGCAGACGGACGCCATCTTACATACTTAAACTTTCCAAAAGAGTTTTTCTGGCACAAAGATGGGAGATATTGGCAACGTAGATGGCGTGCCAGTGCCTTGACTATTGGTCGGTTGACGTATGTTCATCCTAGCTCCGGAGATGCATTCTACTTAAGGTTGTTACTCTGTCATCAGAAGGGTGCAATGTCCTTCCGCCATATCCGTACAGTTGATGAGGTTGAGTATCCTATGAATAGGGCTACGTGTGAAGCAATGGGCCTCTTAGGTGGTGATCAAGAATGGAACATTGCATTACAAGAAGCTTCTTACTCAGCTACTCTACCTAAAATGCGAAACCTTTTTTGTGAAATTCTTATCTTTTGTGAGGTTTCGAGCCCAGTTGCATTGCTAGAGTCACACGCAGAATCCATGTCAGAAGACATTCTCTGATACTTTCAGACTTATTGCGCATACCAGACCTTCATGTTAGTCCTGATGGCTTACGAGGTGGTCTTATGTATGAGCTACATGCAATTCTGACTTCCTATGGAAAATCGGTTAAAGATTTTGGATTTGACCTGCCTCCGCCTCATTAACTAGAAATCTTGAATAACCGAGCAATAATGGAAGAAAGATCCTATAATTGTGAATTTTTGGCAAGCGAAAGTGAAAGATTAGTGGCTCAGTTAAATGCTAAGCAACGGTTAATCTTTGACGAAGTAACAAATGCAGTGAATAATCGGCGACAGAAACTCATATTTGTTTATGGCCATGGAGGGACAGGCAAGACTTTCATTTGGAGAACTATAATTTCTACGATAAGGTCACGCGGGAAAATTGTGCTAGCAGTCGCTTCTTCAGGTATCGCTGCCTTATTGCTGCCATCAGGACAGACAACTCATTCCAGATTCAAGATACCTCTCGATTTAACTGACGAATCAATGTGCAGTATAAAAAAAAAACGCAAGTGGCAGAATTACTTAAGCATACCGATCTTATTATATGGGATGAAGCTCCTATGAACGATCGGAAGTGTTTTGAAGCACTTGACCGTACATTAAGGGATATAATGGATAAACCAAACTGTCTGTTTGGAGAAAAAACGGTTATTTTAGGCGGAGATTTTTTACAAACACTTCCCGTAAAGAAGAAGGCTGCAAAAGAACAGATTATTTCTTCTTGCATAACACTATCATACCTATGGCCGCATTTCAAAATTGTTCGCGTCAGACAAAACATGCGGCTACGCCGGCTGGGTATTTCAAGTGAAGAAGCAGAAGCAATTGCTACATTCTCTGAATGGTTACTTCAAGTTGGAAACGGTACCGTTGGCCAACTAGATGAAGCTGATCCAGAAAATTCATCGTTCATACAGATACCAGAAAGATACTGCATTCCCGAAAGTAGCACAGCTATTCAAGAGCTCATTGATTTTATATATGATGAGCAGACGTTACAAGCACCGGATGAAGCATCATTACAAGAAAAAGCAATGGTGTGCCCGGAAAATGAAACTGCAGATACCATAAATTCTATTGTCCTAGATATGTTAGATGGGGATACGCATACTTTTACAAGTGTTGACGAAGCTGTACCAAAAACAAATGATGTAAGAGCAACAGAACTATTGTATCCTCAGGAATACCTAAACACACTTTCTTTTTCAGGAATGCCTCCCCATGAACTTACTCTCAAAATAGGTGCACCCATAATGCTACTGAGAAACCTAAACTTAGGTGGCGGGCTCTGTAACGGCACACGGATGATTGTGACTAAGATATATACAAGGCTTATTTAAGCAAAGATCATTACTGGTACCAGAATGGGAGAAAAAGTTTACTTGCCGCGGATTCTGCTGATCAATAAAGAAGAACATCTACCGTTTGTGTTTAAAAGGAAACAATTCCCGGTTAAGCTATGCTACGCAATGACAATAAATAAAAGCCAAGGACAATCGTTAAATAAAATAGGCGTATACCTATCTGAACCTGTCTTTGGCCATGGTCAATTGTATGTTGCATTGTCAAGAGCAACATCTCCTCAAGGACTAAAAATGCTGATCAAACAACCTCCGGGCAACGAAAAAATACAACCAAAAATGTTGTTTACAGAGATTTTTTAAACATGGTCACACTTGCACAGGTTCCTTAAAATTATATTTTCGTGCAATTACCAAATGCCTATACCAATAACCTGCTAAGTTTTCTAAAAAATAGTTGAATGCTATTGTCACTGTGTATAAGCTAACATTCTATCCATTCTGTGTTTGCTTAAGTTCATAATTTTAACCAGTTATGTGTGCATTATAACCTTTCTTCTAACATCAGCCACGTTTGTTGTTAACATTTTCTTTGTTAGCACGCAGGAAAATGGAACAGAACCCTAGCGGTGTGGTACCGGCAGGCTTTACAGGCAAACAAATTGCTGAACAATCCGAAGACGCTGGCATCGAGAACCTAAAAGAATCAGATGGTATCAAAACTATTGTGCTATCAGCCGAGTCTAAAGGCAAAGAAATTGTTGCACAATCAGAAGGCATTGGCCTTTCCAACCTAAAAGAATCAGATGCTGGGAAAACTCTTTGTGTAAAGGTGTACCGCAAATGGACATCGACAAATAGGCAAGGGAAACCGGTCGTGTTCTATTGCATGCAAATCGATAAAGAGGTACAAGGCACTATTCTATAATCCTACTGCGCACTTCCAAACTCTCACATTATACACAAAAAAACTAAATAAAAGTATATTAGATTTATGGATTGCTATTCTATTTACAGGGAGGAGCTATACAAGCGAATGTGAACTTACATGAAAAAACAAAATTCGATGCCCTTCTTCATATGAACAAAACTTACAAGATCACCGGATTTGGTTTCCAGCCTGCAAAAACATGGATGCAAGTTATTCCTCACTCGCTTTCTTTGGTTTTTGGAACATCCATAGATATTAAGGACATACCAGATGCAGGTTTCCCGGACCACTATTTCAATTTCACCTGCTATCGAGACCTGTATTCAAAATTAGATGAAAAAGAAGGCCTGCTAACAGGTATCTAATACATACATATAAAAAACGCATAACACTAATATGTATATAATTTACCTTACTATTTTTTTCCAGATTATATCGGATGTGTGCAGTATGTCACTGAAATACAACAATCAATCAAAGCAACGACAGGTTCACCGGTTTGGAGAGATATTGGTATCCAAAATTTAGAGTGAGTGTTCAGCATTTACCTTTAAAACTTAACTTTCATATTGTCTCTTACAAATGATTCTAAATTCTAGCAGTGGACGCACGGTTAGATTTACTTTATGGAACTAGGATGCTCGCACTTTTAGAAACACAGAGTATGAACAAGCAGAGAAACCAGTTGTAATAGCAGTCAGCTCATGCTTGGTAAAAGATTATGGAGGTAAACTTATTACTTAGTATTTATCATTAACACTTTTAACTTTATCCTTACATTGAAATCTTTAAATTTATTCATTAACATCTACCTAAATTAATGCAGGGCTTCAACTTTCAAGCACACCTGCAACGTCATATTATTTCAATCCTACCATACCAGAATGCGTTGAAATCTGCAGTGTGTAAGAAGACAAATTAATAGACTAATCTTATAGTTTACCTTTTTAAAAGAAGTAAACTTACATGGACGAATGATATAGGTACGAAGAATTCATTGACCCACCAGCCATACTTAATATCCGATACCAAAGATGTGCAGATCCAGAGCAAGAAAAGTGGAGAAACCGCATCACCCTAGCAGATTTAGCCAAAGAAAATCCGCAAAACCAGCAGGTAATAAGCAATTGTAACATAGTCCTTATTAAATTAAAAGCTAATACGCGTTTAAAATTGTAACAAATCAGAAAGTCCGGTTTACTGTTGATGCTACAATTGACAACATCGATACAAAAAGACCATGGTTTTTCAAGAAATGCTCAGACTATAAGTTAAAAATCTCTCCAAAATGGCCGCATACTCAGTGTAAACAGCCAACATCTGAAGATGACCTACTGTACAGGTAAACTACAGCAAATATGCATTCATAAACCAATCTAAGCTCACCATTTTTAATCAAGTAAATGAAGTTTAATTAAAAACCAATTTTTATAACTTTTATGCAGTTACTGCTTCAGAGTGCAATTGTCCGATGGCACTGCAGAAGCAACACTGACATGCTTCAGTAACGAAGCAAATTCACTGGTGAAAGATTGTAAAGAATTACTTCAAAGCATGCCTAACCAGAACTCCTACGAGTACCTAGCAGAGATACTTTCTCTGCAAGGAAAAAGGAAGATCTTTCAATTTCACTTTGACCCAGAAAGTACAAAAGAACGCCGAATCTTCATTCTTGATACATGTTGGAGCAGCGTGCCATTGCTAACAGCAGGAACAGCTACTTCCGTAGCAACGACTCAAGTAACAGAAGATGAAACAAGTGAAACACTTCAAATGAAAGAATTTCAAGTGACAGCACCAACAAAGAAAGCAACTGCAGAACCCTGTAAAAATTTCTTGTAATTAAATCGTTAATAAATAAATAATCCTTCGTTATCGTTACTAATTCCCATTTTCTCGGAAAAATTTGAAATTTTTCTTATTATATTATTTTGACGATTTTCACAAAATAATATAATTCACGAAATGACGGAATTAATCCTCGACACGTTACACAAAACCTAAACTTTTCATTTAAACCTAAACATAATTCCTAATCCTAATTTTATTTCCTAAATATAATTAAATTTCCTAATCACCCTAATTAACCAATCGGACCCTTAATTATTTTTAGCCCAAATCTCATTCACTATTCATAAGCCCATTCAACCAAAGCCCAAAATCCAAAACTTATATTTTCATCAGATCGACTAGATCAAACCCTCCCCAAAACGCTTCGTTTAATCTCGTTTTCTACACACGACCCTCCAATATTTTTACACCATCTCGTTAAGCACCTAGCCAAATAATAGTGTGTCAAATTCCAAGACAATTGGATGACGTTTGATACGGTTTTAAGAGGCAAAGTGTTCGACCCTTACAAAACCAAATCGATTTGTAAATTATTCAAAACTTAACCGTTTTAATTCCCGTTTGTTTCTAATTTTTCCTAATAATATTCCTGAGATGATTCTATGTTCAAATGTCGAAGATAATCAAGTATAAACAAGTAGCATGTGATTTAGTAAATCGTATATACATATATGTACTTGGTCGACATACATATGATTCACCACAACATTTCCCATAAATCATGCTCTCACATTCACTTCTAAATCAATATAAAATTTACCTAGGAGCTAGTTTCCCTGACATGCAAATAGTACGTGAAGTTTTCTTTGAAACTTTCTCACTTACGTGTTATATATTCAAGTAATATATAACGTACATGCATGCACTTGTTCATTTACTCTTCTCATACTTTTTCACATAGCTATTTCGTCCTATAAACTACACTTACAAGACCAGGTTCGATTGTATAATTGTTTGGAAGCAAGAAAAGGAAATCGGGTTTGAATTATATATATAACATTTGGGTTATATTTTGAAACGTGATATTCTTGTGTTCCATACTATCACACTCGACTCTCTATCACCTCTAAGGTGTTTGTAAGTCTTTTCTACTCATTTCCATTCCATATCACACGTTAAGTTTTAGTCATGCACTTTGTTTATGTTGTTTCGAACGTATATCATTTTACATATATATATATATCACGTAAATATTATTACTTAGTACACGAATCGTGACTAGCCTCTATCTTGGAAGGCCTAGGAGTCACGTAGCACACCAAGATCACTTTAGTTGTAACGTTACAAGCATTTCACGCACCCATTTTAAACCATATCCATCGTATGAATATTTAGTAAAATACTTAGTAAAATTTCTAAGTTTTCAAAATATATAACCGGTTTCAAACATGCCACAAACTACACATATAACTTAAAATTTAACTTAACGAGAGTACAATATTATTTCATGACTCCATAGACCACCTAGAAAACTATCAATTTCATTTACACGACTTGTAAAAATATTCACGTTTTGACACCACAATCGACCCAATTTGAATCGACACAAACCAGTTTTTCAAATCCAAACTTAATAATAAAAACCTTATGTTTGTCGAGTGGGCTAAATCCAAGCCCAATAAGAATTTAAAATCTGTAAGCCCACTGGGCCCATATGAAATGTTTTTAGAATCATAATAATAGCCCAAAGCCAAGCCCAAAACATTTTCCATGCCCTCGCCTCCAAAACTCTTAACGGGCCTTGATATGTCTCGTTAAGGGCCCATAAGCTAAAAAATAAGCTTTTAAATAAATAAGCAGTTAAAATAAGCTTATTATTAACTTAATAAGCCTCGGAAAATTTTAGAAAATTTTTATAATTATTTTTGTAATTTTAGACTAAAAATGTAACGTGACGACAACTAGAGGGACTAAAAGTGTAAATATTGAAAAGAAAGAACTAAACTTGTAAAGACAGAAACATAAGGGTAAAAAGTGATAAAAATTAATATTCTAAGGTTAGTATTGATTATTGGACAAAGTAGAGGACTATAATTGAATTTATTATAAAAAGGACTAACGGTGTAACGCAAATATCGTTAGAGTAAAAATGGTAAAATTGGAAAAGGAGACAAAGACTAAACATAAATTTATTTATCATTCTTATTTATTTTCTATTTTCGTAAATTTATTTCATATTACATTTAAACTTTATATATATATATATATATATATATATATATATATATATATATATATATATATATATATATATATATATATATATATATATATATATATATATAGGGTGGGGTTATTCTAAAAAGGGCCTTATAATAAAAAGTGTAAGAAGGATTGTGGGAGTGACATGTGTCACCCCCTTGTCACATCATATAACACGTGTCACCCCACCCTCCCCCCCCCCCCCCCCGCCGAAAAAAAAAATTTTTTTTTGGCAAAAAAATTTTTTTTTTCCCGCCAAAATTTTTTAGTGCATCACAGTTATAAAGTTACTGCATCACGGTTATAAAGTTACTACATCACGTTTACTGCATCACAATTATGATTTTACTGCATCACGGTTACTGCATTCATGGTTTTAATGTTACTGCATCATGGTTATAAAGTTACTGCATCATGGTTATAAAGAAACTGAATTATCATAAGTTTTATGCATCATATATGTATATAACTGCATCACAATTAAAATACGATTCTTTTTTAAGTTTTGGTGCATCTTTATTATGAGTTACTGCATCATAGTTAATAGTTTAGTGCATCAGCTATGTTGCAGTAACTTATAACCTTAATGCACTAAAATTTAAAACTGTGATGCAGTAACTTTTATAATTGTGATGCAGTAACTTTATAACTGTGATGCACTAAAATTTTTTGGCGGGAAAAAAAAATTTTTTGCCACAAAATTTTTTTTTTTGGCGGGAAAAAAAAAATTTTTTGCGGGGGGGGGGGGGGGGGGGGGGGGGGGGGGGGGGGCGGGGGTGGGGGTGGTGACATGTGTCATATGATGTGGCATAGGGGTGACACATGTCGCCCTCACAATCCTTCCTACACTTTTTATTATAAGGCCCTTTTTATTTTAACCTATAGCTATAGCTATATATATATATATATATATATATATATATATATATATATATATATATATATATATATATATATATATATATATATATATTATTTAACGTAACGTTAATAATATATATAACAATATTTTAAAAAGTTAATATCTTAATTACGATTAAAAAGGTAAAACTTCGATGGATAATTTAAAAATCATATTTTGTCATATCATGCATATCACAAGCATTACACTGCACATCACTTATTCGTCATAACAAATATTTAATATTCGTTATTCCTTCGTATTTACCAAATAGTATTTGGTCAAGTTCTCAGATAAATTTATTTATCAGGTTGTGTTTCGAAGCCGTTATCATAAATTCGTCCGACTTTATTTTCTTCATTTCAGTATTAATCTAAGGTGAGTCATAGCCTCACATTTACTTATTTTCAAAACTCCGTGAGGGGGATACATGTTATAAACAGATCGCAAGTATTTTACTGTATGCTTCCTGACTTGGTATATGCCTAAGTTAGCTATTGCCAAAAGACCCTTAATCATGAGCCATTAATCACTGTATGTGAACGCGAATATAATGAATAGATCTATTTAAGGTTTGACAGCCTGTCCCATTAATACTTGACGGAATGCCATTATGCATGTGGTTAGTCGTATTAGTCGTGATAATTATATTTGAGTAAAAATAGGAATTGGCAAATCACCTATTACACGAGGGCAAAATTATCATTGATTTGATAAACACCTCCGTTTTTACGGTATTTGTTAACGTTTGCGTGTCATAAGACTTAGAGCAATATATAAACTGCAATATCAATATTTTCAAACTGATTGTATTTTCCAATACAATCTTACTTGTGTATCAAAATGATTATTAAATTCAAACTCTATGATATCACTCAACATTTTTGTTGACTTTTAAGCATGTATCTCAGGTATTTAGCAGGGGAAGCAAGCATGGAACGGGCGGCAAAAACTTCAAAACTTGTCTACTTTATTTCAATAATGGTGTAAAATAAAAAGATGTTTAATTTAGTTCAAAACATCAAGACTTTTATTATAATACTCTGATAAGGACCTCATGTATTTGAATTTTTATAAATGAAATTATGTTTTAAAACGTCTCTTTCGAGCCGTTTTCTATCATTATGACTTCGATCCTCACCGTAACACCCTAATTACTATTCCGCTGCCGCATTTCAAATTAGGGGGTGTTACAGCAACAAAAGGTGAAATCGAAATACAACTCCCAACAGATACCGCCGTGTTACATGGAGAAGCAACTACACCACTTGAAAGCAAAGACAATCAAGCAACACCACCAACAGAACAACTTTCTTTATCCGAAACATCAGAAACGAAGAAGGAAGCATCTAGAAAAACTGCTAAGAGACAACTTTTCAGTGACAGCAAGGGTGACACAAGCACAGCGGTTCCAAAAAAGTCAAAAAAATCAGCATAATGCGTCTGAAGTTCCACCTGACAAACGCGCAAAGGAATTGCGAATCATCTATGTATCATAATCTACCAACTATCCAGTACTAGCCTACTTTTTAAAGACAGCTACTTATGTAAATATTTATGGCTACTACTTAGGACCAACCATCTAAGCAAGAGTCTATGATAGAACTCTTAAACCTATGTGTATTTTGCGCACTGCCTATATGGCCATGCTTTTAACATTAACTAAGCTATAGCTTTGCTGTTTGGTCCATGTTATTCAATACATATGTTTAATACCATAAATATATTGCCAAATCAAAAACATATGCTCTGTATAAAAGTAAAATAGCAATAAATACAAAGAAGGTCAACTTTTTATTCGAAAATAACACACATTACAGAACCACCATATCTTACAAACATTATCACTAATGGCTAAACTTCAAACTTAGATGACTTTCTACAAACAAAGACGCTAAAATACACATACATAAAAAACCTACAAGGAGTTCTGCTACCAGAAACACACTCCAGAACCTACGTGAAATTCTACTAAGACACAGAACAAGTCGAAACACTACAGTACAGTACAGCAAACAGGTTCTTCTACATAACACACCAAACTACATCAAAAAAAATGTTCCATTGTCGCGACATGCCTACGCTTCTCTTCTCCTGCATCACGTGCCAACACCAAAACAACATTCAAAGCAGAAAAAATCCGACCATCCTTACGCTGTGCCTCTCTCATGCATTGCAGTCCATTAGAGGAAACAGGACCAAAAGGACTAAAACTTTGCCCCTCTTGAATCAATTCCTGACGCTTCTGCATTCTACTAGCTACAACTTTGCATTCTTCAACAAGAAGTTCAACACAGATATTATTCTCAACTAATTCTTGCATAAACAAGAGATGGAAACAATGTCCAACCTATCAGAATTACATTCCTCTTTCAGATCATTAAAATTTGGAGTTTCTGTCATTCTATGTCACACTTCTTTTTTTTTTTTTTTTAACTCAAGTAAAAATATACAAGTGACAATAAATACCACTCTTAGTCTTTATATAGGCAACAAATGTAACTAATAACAGTAAACCTAACGAAACTAAAACAGACTAACTTTTCCCTATGTTTCACATGCCATACAGTAGTGAAATACAAAGACCAAAAAACAACAGAGGATGCAGGAATCTAAGTATAGGAATCTGAGTATAAAACATCATTTCAAACTCTACTACCCACGGCAAAACTCTATTATCAAAGCAAAACTCTACTATCAAGTCGTCACATCGACCTGTATTTTGTACATGGCATCTACAGCCATAGGTTTAGCACTGATAAACGACTGCCTTTGCTTTTTAGTGCAACTATTAGCTCTCTTATCAATTATATGTTTATTATACCATAAATTACAACGATATAAACACTGATACATATCACAAAAAAGGCTACGATCATTACAAAAGAACATACTAATAAACATAACCTTCAAATTATATTACCAACCATCAAAGTTCATACATTCCAGTTATCATTCCCAAAAAAACAAGTTCCATGATAACACATCCATACATAAACTGAAATTTCCAAAGGCAGCCCTATCCAACATACATACTTCTAATAAAAACACAAAAGATAACCAAGATATACCACATCAAGTGGCCAGCCCATCACTCAAAAAAGTAAAGATTGATCTTCTTTTCTTCTCTTCCTTTACACGCCAGATCAATAGCCTTGATCAACCCAACAAGCACCTCCCTCTCTCTCTTCAAAGTCTCCTTCAGACGGTCCGAACCAATGTCACCGTGCTCATGCAACGGCAAGAAACCCTCCCCTTCTTCCACCAAGTTCTCTAACCACTTAACCTTTGCAACTAATTGATCACGCTGCTCACCAAGCACCCTTAACAACTGATCATTCTTGGTATCATCCGGGGAAAATGCCATATGCAAGCAATCCTCAATTTCGTTGGAACCAACAGCAGACTTTAACTTTTGGAAATTAGGGGTGTGCGCAAGAGCATAAGCAGATGTTGTTGGTTGTGAAGCCATGATAGAAGCAACGAATTACAGAGATGGAGGTTGAAATACAGTGGAACAATTAGAGAGGTAGAGTTTGAATTACAAAGATTAGGGTTTGCGTTTGAATGAAAAGGGGGGAGAAATGCCCTTTTATTAGCGAGCCTAAAAGGCGTTGACCGGTTCTATAAAAAAAAATGCGTTGACCGGTACATACCTTTTCACACAAAACGTAAAAAATAAATAAATAAATAATAGTCAAATACAATGTATTAAACCAACAAAATTACATTTAAAAAAGATATAAAAATTTACTTACTAAAAATATTTACACATTCAAAAAACGCATGGGTAAAAGAAACTAAACGGATAAATATAAAATGCAATTAGCAAAAAAAAACTAAACGTAACTAAATATTTGATTGAAACTAAACGGATAAACTAAACGAGCAAAAAAAACTAAACATGCCTAAATATTTGCTTGTAACTAAAACATCATAATTAAAAAAAATAATTGCAACATACATAGGGAAAAAAATTTAAAATAAGCATACATTTTGCGATAACCGGATTTATATTGTTAAAAATATCATCAAAACGTCAACGAACTTAAAGATGCTATTTTTTTAGCCAATAAAATACTACGCCTTTAAACGCGCTCGCCCGCAACGCGACGACCACCGCCAACCTCGTATAAAAGTAATTACAACAAATAATAGTTCCACTAAAAACCAAAAACAAGCACGGAGGTCATACACTAGCACCTCACAAATAGTGTTTAGATACTCACATCTCTCGGGTGTAATAAAGTATATATCACAATATGGAAATGGAAAACATCTCTCACTACCTGTCATAGCAAATAGATTACCATAGGCTTGGGAAAGGATCAAACCTCCACCACTTGGCGTAAGCACCTAGGATAAACTATCAAAGAGGTCTTTTAAAGGGTTATAACGTTAGGTGTAGGGATATGGAAAACACGGTTTTGTTGGATAAAGGCAATATTTACTGGTGTCGAGTTAATCATCTTTGTTAATTACATGTACAATATGGCGTTGCTAAGCCAAGACTCGACTCGACTTAAGCTAATAAATTAAAAATAACAAAAACTTAAAACAAACATAGAATGAAACGGGATGGTAGTCCGTATGTTTTTATCTTTCTTTTTCTATTTTTTTCTTTCTTTTTCTTGATTTTTTTTTTGTTTTTTTGCACACACTTTTACCCTACCATCCAAAATAACACATCGTAGGGTATTTGCATTCCCCTTACACTTGAATTTTTACATACTTTACAATCAACTACTCTAATGACTCGAATCAAGATAATCAAAACACTTGGAGTACTTTTTAAGATTGACGTACATATGGGGGTAATAATTTGATGTTCTTCCCCATTACTCCATAACACTAGTACTTTACCCATGAGTCCCAATCGTCCCAAAACAATGATTTGACTCGACTTAGCAACCATGTAATCAATTAGATAATTAACTAAGAGTTTAAACATGTAACAATAATGCACTAAAGATGACTGCATACACTGAAGGCTAAGGCGATTTGGTTGCATATTTGGGTGGGTTGTAACAAATTCTTCCTTTAAGTAAGATGCTTAAAGTTAGAAACGAAAAGATAGGCTCGGAGGGGTGTACTAGGGGTTTCATGTACCAAAAATGAGTACAACGCTAAGGTGTGGGAGAATTAATTGACTTTATTAGTCAAGTAATATGACTTAAAAATGGTCAAGTAATTATGATACGGGTTTAACACAAGGGTGATCCTAATGCCTCTTATCATGTAGTAAATCCTACTACACGAATGTAGTCTCACTAGCGGTCTCGGGATGCATCACTAACGCAAGTTCTAGAATCTAAACGCTACCGGTACACTCATAAGCACTAATAATGAATGTTTTTCCTATCAAATCTAAAGGCGAACCCCACATATTTGGGTGGAAATTTTTTTAAGTGGTACGGTTTTGTGCTAGTTATACAACTCATATCCATGAAACGCTTGTTAAGGCTAAAGTTTCTCTCCTAAATGTTGTAAAAAATTTTAAATTTGGCGCTAAAATTGCACTAACAAGTATTTCTCTTAGTTTTATTACACACCTACTGTCAAACAAACAAACTCAAGTGCAATTGTATCCTATAAGGTATCAATATTTACCCTCCCCTTACACTTAGGACGAACATTATCCCCAATGTTCAATTAAAGGATGTAAAAGTAAAACAGGTAAAAGACTGAAAACAAATACTCCCTTGATTCATTCGGTGTGGATAGTGTGTCAATCAAGGTTAGATCTTTCTCCAAGAAAATGAACGTTGAAAGCTTCCCTCCATAAATATAAATCATCTTCTTGTCATATATAACCTGTTAAACCTGAGAAAACAATCAAGGCAAACTCCGCTGATGCGTAGGGATTGCGCCAGGCTTTACCTCTCGAGGGATCTCGAGAAGCTTACAACCCCCATCAGGCAGTGTACCTGATCGATGTAATATAGTATAATGACAAATACCGGGGGATTGATCGTTCAGCTAGGAATAGTGTCGCTAGGATTAGAAAACCTAAAGACTAGGTCTAGAGATGAGGGATGATTCTTTTTGTATTTTTTATATTTTTAGGAAAGCAAATTAAAATCTCGAGTTTGAAGGATTTAGGTGGAATTAGTTGCTAGTCAACTAACCCAATACTAAGATGCAATCAAACTAAAATACTAGAAATGAAAATAAACTAAATTATACTAAAGTTGTGAGCAACATATGGGAGAAATGTGTTTACATAGATTTCACTACTCCCTAGATATCTTTTACACGTTAATTACTTGTTATAGTTGCGTGGATGACGGATTGTATTCCTTAATACCATTTATGGGGTGGCGTACTTACTTCCCCAATCCTATGAGTGCCTACTTCACTCCTATGTCGAGCCGGCTAAAAAGCTCCTAACATGGGATCATTAGAATTTACTCATGCATTAAATACAACCAATAAAACCTAGTACACATCGGTTCATGTTTCCTAAGACGTTCAAGCATGTTACACAATGGAGATCTGCCAATTTTCTTAAGCCTAACATTGAAATCATTCATCCAATACAACCATAAACAAGTAATCAACACATAATTAACATCTAGGTTTCATTAGATCTAAGCAAACACAAGATAAATCTAGCCTAGCATGTTGAAATTAAGACAAGCACAAGATATAGACAACCAACACATAGACATATTGATTGAATTAAAGAGAAGACTTATCTTAATAGCACATGAAAGGATTCAAGGGGTAAAAACCCTTGAATTTACTGTAAAATACGAGCTAGGGTTCACAAAGTTCGGCCCTAGGGTTTCTCCACACAAGCTCCTTTCTTAATGAATGAAAAATAGAAAACTATATATAGATTTTAGGAGGTGACGGCGTCAAGAACAAATGTCTGACGCCGTCATCTCGCCGCCAAATAGTTCCTCGGACTGCCTAGATCTGGATCTGACGCCGTCATGTGTACTCCTTATGCAGGTCGTCATGAAATTAACTCTTGACGCTCTTCTTGTGACACCTTCAGGTTTCTTCTGGGTCGTCATGGATTTTACTCTTGACGCCGTCAGGATTTTCTTCTTGACGCCGTCATACACTGTTCACAGCATGGAAAATTAAGTCTTTGGCGTTTTCTTCACTTTTATGCTCCAAAAACGTCCGAATTGCTTCCTTTTCCAGATTTCACTCCCAAAGTACCTAAAATCACAAAAGGAACGATTTAGGGCAATATTTGATGAAATAAATTCAATTCCGGGCTTAAATGACCCCCTAAAAGTGGTTCATTTTTCGCCTCATCACTCGAGTAAAATCGGCGGCAATCTATATATACTAACAAATCCTAGAAAACAATTTATGATATAATGCTTGTGGAATGAATGTTTGCAGATTTCCTGGAGTTTATAAAACTAAAGAATCAACAAAAACTTTAAGACTCCGATATAAACAAAATTCGCAAAATTTTTCATAATTTTGGTACGTGACGCCGTCAGGTTGTAACTCGTCAGAATGTTCCTGGGAAAATCTCATGTTAAGATTCCGGAAAATTTCTGGAAAAACTTATGCCTTATTTCCTGGAAAATCCTGCAAAACATCATTTGACTCGATACAAGCATTTGACTCTAATAAATACTAATATACATGTTCATTTAATATTGTTGTGGTTCATGCTCAATTTCGTTCTTATAAACAAATTTAGATTTCCCTTACACTTTTCTTTTGCAAAATACCTTTATATATAGTTAAGACAAAGTTAAAAACAAAATAAAGCATATTCACAATTTACTTTGAAACATGAGCCACAAACAATAAAAATAAAACATGCATACGGAAACAAATAAAATCAAACAAACAAACAAACAAAGCTTGGGTTGCCTCCCAATAAGCGCTTGTTTTTGTTCGAGTCACGAGCCTGACTCTACCCTTATTTAACGAAAATAGGGGAGGTTTTCCCTACACTTTGGATTAAGTGCGGGTGGAAGTAGCGATACACACCCTTAGGGTGGAAATATGCCACGTGATGTGAAGGGGGTGAGTGAATGGATTCCTTCATCCTAAAACTACCCGGATAATATTGGTTGATGGGTGGGTCGGTTCCTCTTTTGTCTCCTAGAAAAATATCTAAGGATGGAAAGGTGTGTAAAGATTGAGGTTCCGGTTCATCAACACTAGGAAATTCCCTAGAACTAGGAGTAAGGTTATCACTACAAGTATTCAAACCTATATCCTCAGGTGGTGCTTGGTCCAAGGGTTCTACCTCTATTGGGGTTCCTATAGTCTCTTCTACTTCTTCCAAGTAAATCATGACGGTGTGTATGCCTCAAATGATGGTGGGACTTGTGGAGCACTGAGTGGCTTATATTATCCACCTCATCCTCCATTGTATCTGGATTACCTATGTGTTCATCTTGTATTATGGTGGAATTAAACCACTCTATGAACCTAGGTATGTCATCTATAGGCCTATTATCCCCAAATAAACTTCTTTCTTGTTCCCTCAAACTTGCGATCAATTGATCTATAACAACGCTTGTTGGGTTGTCCATTTTTTTGGCAAGTTGGGCACAATTCTTTATGGTATCCCTTGCTTCATCAGCACTTAATCCCCAAAGGTCCCCATCTGCGGCATGGTCAATGTCCATTTTGGTATAGTGGTCGACACGATGGTAAAATATTTCTAGTTGGGACCACAGATCGAAACTATGATGAGGGACTTTTCGTAGTAAATTTTAAAAACGAGTCCAAGCATCATAGATAGGTTCATCTTGATGATGTTTGAACATCAAGATGTCATTTGGAGTGGGTGAATTTCGTGGTTGGTAGTAGGGCGGATTCGCGTTCTCCATAATGGCAAACGAAATAGTCAATGAACTTAATTAACTAACAAAGGCACAAAGAAAAAGATAGACTAAAGAAAACCTATAAAAATAAAATAAAAATCTTACTAGAAAGAAATCTAGCAAGTAGACCTAATAAAAAGAAATTCTAACCTAGACAATAACTATTCCCCGGGCTGCGGCGCCAAAAACTTAATACGCGGGATTGCGCTCTCGCAACAGGTTTTACCTCTCAAGGGATTTTAAGAAGCTTGCAATCCCCGCCAGGCAGTGTACTTGATCGTTTTAGTATAGTATAGTGACAAGTACCGGGGGATTGATCGTTCAACTCAGGAATAGTGTCGCTAGGATTAGAAAGCCTACTAAACTAGGTCTAAAGGTGAGGGATGATTCTTTTTGTATTTTTTATATTTTATGAAAGCAAGTAAAATCTTGGGTTTTGAAAGAGTGGGCGGAATTAGTTGCTAGCCAATTAACCCAATTAACTAAAGATGCAATCAAAATAAAATAAAAAGAAATGAAATTAAACTAATGTGGTGGAAACAATAATGAGAAAAGATGTGTTTACTTAGATTTCATTACTCCCTAGGTATCTTTTACCGGTTGATTAGCTTGTTACAATTGCATGGATGACGGGTTATATTCCTTAATACTAGTCGTAGGGCCGTGTACAATATTCCATAACTCTATAAGATTCTACTTCACTCCTATGTCGAGCCGACTAAAAGTTCCTAACAAGGTATCATTAGAATTCACTTATGCATTAAATACAACCAAAAATCATAGTACACCTCCGGTCATGTTTCTTAAGACGTTCAAGCAAGTTACCAATGGAAGTCTGCCAGTTTTCTTAAGCTGACAATCGAATACAATCATCTGTAACAATTATAAACAAACAATCAACCAATAATCAACATCTAGGTTTCACTACATCTGAGCAAACATGTAACAATTCGCATTTTCAGGTTAACTTCTATTCCCGAAAATTTTACTATTCATTTTTAATATTCACTTTCACTATTCACTCCCGAAATTTTTATTTCATATTCTCGTAAGTTAAACTATTTTAATGATAATCCGAGAGTTTGACACTCGTCGAATCATTTCTGTAAAAATCACAAAATCGTGTCCGAGATTTACTTTTAGCTTTAAACGTCATTCCAGCATCCCGATATGTCCATAAAACACTATAAACAATAGAAATATGAATTTCTCTCATTTTACGACAATTCCAAAAGTTTTGGAATTTTACGTTTTCCAGTTCAGTGTTTTATGCGAATTACGCGTTTTAGACCCGCGTTTCCAGTTTTAACAGCGTTTAAGCAACCCGATAGAACATATCACTCATTAAATATCCTAAGATAGGTTATATTAATAAGTTCTAACATATTTATAAGTTTCATATTTTTAGGATACCCCATTTTAAGTTTAATGACTTAACGACTTACTGTTATCGATTACCGGGACCAAAACTGACTCTGTAAACCAGATAATACCAAATTTTAACCATCTAGTCATCCAAGACTTATGGTGCACGACCTTAGGAAGAGTCACCATGACACTTGGTGTCTTGATGATAAGCTTGTCCAAGATTTCAACACCTATACTACCTTAGTAACTAAGCTTCATTAATCTTGCAACCCATGCCTTCCTTATCTAACAAGGCTTATGACTCATGCATTCCTAACCTCCTCAAGACACTATAAAACCCCCTCCTACCCCTCTTGAAGTCGTTGATAACACAAAACTAACACAAACACTCTTTATTCAAGTTTTATTTCAAGTTATCCAAGAGAATTCAAGCTATAAGTAAACTACATCAAATTCCTTGTAACTTTAGGTGATCCTCTTGAGTTTTAATCTACTCAAGTCACCTAAGGTCTCATCACAAGCCCTTCAAGAATACAAGAAGTGTAGAAGGTTGCTAAGGTGTGGGATATTGCTCAAAGTCCTAGTTCTAAGTCCTTGTTCTAGTTCTTTGATCCTTGACTTCCTTTCTTTTGAAAGCCAAAAGTTGTAAGAAACCCTAACACACTCTCTTTCTCAACATCATTTTCATTATTCTTATACTTCATTTATGCTATATATGGTCTTTATGTTATGTTCATGATGTACAAAAATCTTTAAAACAAGTTAAGAACACTACATGTTAACTTATGTTAAGTAAACAAGAAAACTAGTGACTTTTATGGAGAACCATGACCAAAATAGTATAACTATGATGTTGAACACTTACCTACTGTTATAGAGGGTTTTAAAAGGAAAACATAGCAATTTGAATCACCCAAAACGAGTACACGAGTCAAAAGTTATGGCCATAAGAAGTTAGCTAAACCAAAACGGCGAAACTGCCTAAAACAAGCTGTAAACAATCTGACCCTTTTGAAAGTGGCACTTCTGGTCTGATTCATCAAAAAGTTAAAACACGAAATTTATCCGGAACGACGTTTTCGTTTAGGATCAAAGAAGCTCGAGCCCTGAAAACGCTTTACGAGTGATATTTTTCTTCAAATTCTTAACATCCCATTTTTATATCAAATGACCATGTAAAAGTTATGATTAATTGAAACCAAGAGGTCTAATGACCTAAAGCCAAGACCACAACCATGGCTAAAGCCAAGGTTGAGTCTCAAGACCATGGAACAATGACCAAAGGTCACTGCATGGCCATGACTAAATGACCATGTAAACTTACCTAAGCGAAAACATGAGCTAAAGAGTTAGCGATAACTTAAACATACAATTTGGATCTACTTCATCTAAAGAACTATGAGATCTTACAAGTAATTGTCATACAAGATTAAGAAACTCATTCTAATAACAATCTTCATGTAAAAGTAAACTTTCCTAAGTTTATTCAAATATTGGACATGTAACTTTTCGGATCAAAACTTATATATATATATATATATATATATATATATATATATATATATATATATATATATATATATATATATTATCAAATACTACAATAGTAGGGAGCCTCATGTGAGGAGTTCATTAAGTAAGCCGTCGAGATGAGTTGTGGATTTACGAATTAAAGTGTCCTGGCTCCTCGAACGTTTACTACATGACTTCTGAATTATGTCGGCCCGAACAGTAGTAAACGATATATAAACTATACATGTTTCATAAACCATTTCTTTTCAAAGACTTACACTATACTAAGTACTACATCATGGACTAAATGCAAGACATATATAGGCAATTCTTCATATTCTTTACTCAAATCCTAAGTCGCAACATTCTATTATAGGTTGCTTATAGAAACCTTCGCGATTCAACCATCACATTCACTACTTGCTACATAACTTAAGGTGAGTTCATAGCCCCACTTTCCATTACTTAATTGTTTTACAAACCCTTGGGGGGAATACATGCTATTTTAAACTGAACACAATGCTTTTCAATTGTATGCTTGCCTGATTGTTTTATTATCACTAAGTACTATCCTTGCTAAAACCAATATCCCTTATTATGAACCATTTAATCACTAGTAATAGTGAGCACGAATATTGTGAATAGGCCTATTGGGATTGACGAATCCCATTTGTATTGACTAAGTTCAAACAAATGCACTAATATTTGAGATTTAGGTATGTTAGCAAAGTACCTACCGGGATAACTCCGCCGATTGATATTGGTACCCGTTAACATTTTGGTGTCATAAGCTTAGTGTCATAATACGTTTTATGGGTGTATAATAATGTAGCCTACCTGTTTTGTTTTCCAAACATGAGTATGAGTCTAATTAGCTCACACTACCAACATATTGTGTTCAACCATTAAACAAACTCTATGAATATCACTCAACCTTTGTATTGACCTCTTAAGCATGTATTTCAGGTCCATGATAATCAAGGATGGCACGGAAGGGCATGGATATTCAAGAGGGCTATAAATTTTATTATTATTCGAAAACTCATTTAATGTAAATTGTAAACATGGAACCATCTGGGACCTCATTTTGTAATCTCTGATATTTATATAATTTGAATGATAAATCTTTTAAAACGACTCAATTAGAGTTAGTTTTCTATTATTGTGACTATTGTGCCGTCGAGTAACACCCAGTTTGAATTCCGCTGCATCCATGAATTGGGGGTGTTACAGATTGGTATCAGAGCCATGGTTATAGAGAAACGGGTCTAATTGAGACCTAAACTATAACTACAATTATAAGCAAAAACATTTTTATAGCCTTCCGCTCTCTGTGTCTTCCATCCTCCAGACGATTATGGACTTATTAAGCATTTTATACTACACAAACATGTTAGCATATGGATATATGTACCCTTAACATAATTGAGCATTTCCCCATAAGCATTTTATACTACATGAACATATATGTATATTGATATATACACATTAGGCATTTTACACTACACGAACATATATAAGTATATTGATATATACACTCGATTTATTTTCAATCATTTTATCTAAATAATGGACTAAACATATCTGTACATGCCTATTCTAGGGCATTTCGACACAACCACATTCTCCCAATCATGTTCCTACTCTAACATTTTATGTCCAAGATATTGTAACTAATTACAATGGTCTTTCCTATTTCCCGGACATTGTATGATACAATGGTCTTAATCATTTCTCAAATGTTTTGAGTCACACAATGGTCTAACCTACTTCCCAAACATTGTGAATTGCACAATGGTCTAATCTACTTCCGAGACATTGTGATTTGCGCAATGGTCTCTGGAATTATTCCATCACCTCACCAATATCATTTCATATGATATCAAAAACCCATCACAATCTATCGATTTCCAAATAGAAATATGAGATTTCTAAAGGACAAACTAATCCATCATCTACAAAAGCTGAAGTTTCTCTACATTCATCAAAGGTCAAACAACTTTCTCTACATTCATCAAAGTTTTCTTCTGAAACCTTCACTGTTAAAAGTTCGTGATCCTGGCCAAGTATGGATTGTTTTAGAACTACTTAAGACTTACTTCCCACACATATCTACCCGTACTATCTTCTATGCAATGGAATGTGAAAATATAGGTTACAAGTCTTGTATGGGCGGGACTTGCAACTGAATTGTTTGACGTCGCCTTTGTTAGTGGACAGTTTCCCAAAAGCAACGGACATATCACAAGTATGCCTAATTTAGGTATTTGAAAATTTTATCGACCTCGGCTAAATATAGACTAGTCACCTATATTTAACCTAGGGACAGTGAAACATAGTCTGACTAACTATGTTCGACTTAAAATTTTCAAATATTGAGAATAGTTGTACTAGGGTTATGTTCAGATTAATTTCCTACTTGAACTCGATAAACCACAAGAATTCATTAAAAAGATCTAGAGACACGATAGTGCCTTACCACTCAGCAAGATCTTAACACCTTATTTATACTATCCAATTTCATTCTTGAAAGTTTTCATTTATAAGATAATCTGAACTACTATCTTGGGAGAGTTAACAATTCTTCTCTTCATTCCGTAGAAGTACTATCCTGTTTAGGTCCTAAGGATACCATTTCGTCATAAACCTTTAAAATCTCTTAAAATTTTAAAGCAAACTTGACATCTCTACCAATATTAATGTTAAGCATACACTACATAATTTTGTTCATCACGTATCACATCATTATCTTCACAACCGTTACAACCACAAGCTCATTAACAGATCTTGATGCACTTTTAAAGCTCAAATCATCCTTAGTTACACCACAAGCACCCTCATCAGCTTTACAAGATTGAATATTCATCTTGTACTTTTGGAACACCAGTATCATCTCGTAATACACTACCTTGTAACTCACCGGCTAATTATGAATGTTGTGTTGGGAATTCTTAAGTAGGATGATTTATAATTATTTGAATGGATTGGGATGCCTTTTCATTTAAATAAAGAAATTGTAAATCATCAAACCATAAGTTTATATTCCCCTATTTACATTGTTTGGGATGCCTCTCTACGTAAATAAAGAATTATAAACAAGTGGGCTTATTTGTATCCGAAATAACATAAGTATAAAGTCAATAAACACTAGGTACAACAACAGATTACCTACTAGACTATGATTGCAACTACTATCCCAATTTCCATTGATATTCAACTACTATATCAATTACTAACGATATTCGACTACTATATCAATTTCCATTTATTGGATTCCTATGTCAAATTGCTATTGTTGTTCAACTACTATATCAATTACTATTGATACTTGACAACTATATCAATTTCTATTTGATATTCAACTATATCAATTTTCGTACAACTACTATATCAATTTCTATTAATATTCGACTGCTATATCAATTTCCTTTGATATTCGATTATTATATGAATCTCTAGTAATATTCAACCATGTTATCAATCTCTATTGACACACCATATTCTGAGACAAATCAAACTACATCACCAGTAATTCCAGACTCTAGTCCTCATAAGTAACCACACCTCTTCATCGACACCACTTCAACATATAACACACATAGAACTTCGGGACGAAGTTCCCGTAAGGGGTAGAGACTGTAACAATTCGCATTTTCAGGTTAACTTCTATTCCCGAAAATTTTACTATTCATTTTTTACTATTCACTTTCACTATTCACTCCCGAAATTTTTATTTCATATTCTCGTAAGTTAAACTATTTTAATGATAATCCGAGAGTTTGACACTCGTCGGATCATTTCTGTAAAAATCACAAAACCGTGTCCGAGATTTACTTTTAGCTTTAAACGTCATTCCAGCATCCCCATATGTCCATAAAACACTATAAACAATAGAAATATGAATTTCTCTCATTTTACGACAATTCCAAAAGTTTTGAAATTTTACGTTTTCCAGTTCAGCGTTTTATGCGAATTACGCGTTTTAGACCCGCGTTTCTAGTTTTAACAGCGTTTAAGCAACCCGATAGAACTTATCACTCATTAAATATCCTAAGATAGGTTATATTAATAAGTTCTAACATATTTATAAGTTTCATATTTTTAGGATACCCCATTTTAAGTTTAATGACTTAACGACTTACTGTTATCGATTACCGGGACCAAAACTGACTCTGTAAACCAGATAATACCAAATTTTAACCATCTAGTCATCCAAGACTTATGGTGCACGACCTTAGGAAGAGTCACCATGACACTTGGTGTCTTGATGATAAGCTTGTCCAAGATTTCAACACCTATACTACCTTAGTAACTAAGCTTCATTAATCTTGCAACGCATGCCTTCCTTAGCTAACAAGGCTTATGACTCATGCATTCCTAACCTCCTCAAGACACTATAAAACCCCTCCTACCCCTCTTGAAGTCTTTTATAACACAAAACTAACACAAACACTCTTTATTCAAGTTTTATTTCAAGTTATCCAAGAGAATTCAAGCTATAAGTAAACTACATCAAATTCCTTGTAACTTTAGGTGATCCTCTTGAGTTTTAATCTACTCAAGTCACCTAAGGTCTCATCACAAGCCCTTCAAGAATACAAGAAGTTTATAAGGTTGCTAAGGTGTGGGATATTGCTCAAAGTCCTAGTTCTAAGTCCTTGTTCTAGTTCTTTGATCCTTGACTTCCTTTCTTTAGAAAGCCAAAAGTTGTAAGAAACCCTAACACACTCTCTTTCTCAACATCATTTTCATTATTCTTATACTTCATTTATCCTATATATGGTCTTTATGTTATGTTCATGATGTACAAAAATCTTTAAAACAAGTTAAGAACACTACATTTTAACTTATGCTAAGTAAACAAGAAAACTAGTGACTTTTATGGAGAACCACGACCAAAATAGTATAACTATGATATTGAACACTTACCTACTGTTATAGAGGATTTTAAAAGGAAAACATAGCACTTTGAATCACCCAAAACGAGTACACGAGTCAAAAGTTATGGCCATAAGAAGTTAGCGAAACCAAAACGGCGAAACTGCCTAAAACAAGCTGTAAACAATCTGACCCTTTTGAAAGTGGCACTTCTGGTCCGATTCATCAAAAAGTTAAAACACGAAAGTTGTCTGGAACGACGTTTTCGTTCAGGAATAAAGAAGCTCGAGCCCTGAAAACGCTTTACGAGTGATATTTTTCTTCGAATTCTTAACAGCCCATTTTTATATCAAATGACCATGTAAAAGTTATGATTAATTGAAACCAAGAGGTCTAATGACCTAAAGCAAAGACCACAACCATGGCTAAAGCCAAGGTTGAGTCTCAAGACCATGGAACAATGACCAAAGGTCATGGCAAGGCCATGACTAAATGACCATATAAACTTACCTAAACTCATGTGAGAAGTTCATTAAGTAAGCCGTCGAGATGAGTTGTGGATTTACGAATTAAAGTATCCTGGCTCCTCGAACGTTTACTACATGACTTCTGAATTATGTCGGCCTGAACAGTAGTAAACGATATATAAACTATACATGTTTCATAAACCAATTCTTTTCAAAGACTTACACTATACTAAGTACTACATCATGGACTAAATGCAAGACATATATAGGCAATTCTTCATATTCTTTACTCAAATCCTAAGTCGCAACATTCTATTATAGGTTGCTTGTAGAAACCTTCGCGATTCAACCATCACATTCACTACTTGCTACATAACTTAAGGTGAGTTCATAACCCCACTTTCCATTACTTAATTGTTTTACAAACCCTTGGGGGGAATACATGCTATTTTAAACCGAACACAATGCTTTTCAATTGTATGCTTGCCTGATTGTTTTATTATCACTAAGTACTATCCTTACTAAAACCAATATCCCTTATTATGAACCATTTAATCACTAGTAATAGTGAGCGCGGATATTGTGAATAGGCCTATTGGGATTGACGAATCCCATTTGTATTGGCTAAGTTCAAACAAATGCACTAATATTTGAGATTTAGGTATGTTAGCAAAGTACCTACTGGGATAACTCCGCCGATTGATATTGGTACCCGTTAACGTTTTGGTGTCATAAGCTTAGTGTCATAATACGTTTTATGGGCGTATAATAACGTAGCCTACCTGTTTTGTTTTCCAAACATGAGTATGAGTCTAATTAGCTCACACTACCAACATATTGTGTTCAACCATTAAACAAACTCTATGAATATCACTCAACCTTTGTGTTGACCTCTTAAGCATGTATTTCAGGTCCATGATGATCAAGGATGGCACGTAAGGGCACGGATATTCAAGAGGGCTATAAATTTTATTATCATTCGAAAACTCATTTAATGTAAATTGTAAACATGGAACCATCTGGGACCTCATTTTGTAATCTCAGATATTTATATAATTTGAATGATAAATCTTTTAAAACGACTCAACTAGAGTTCGTTTTCTATTATTGTGACTATTGTGCCGTCGAGTAACACCCAGTTTGAGTTCCGCTGCATCCATGAATTGGGGGTGTTACAAAACACAATAAAAACCTAGCCTAACATGTTAAAAGAAAGATAAGCATAAGATAGAATAAAACAACACATAGTCATATTGAATGATTATTGGAAGACTTATCTTTATTCAAACATGGAAGAAAGAAGGGTTTGAAACCCATTCAATATACAGAAAATTCGACCTAGGGTTTGTGCTCCAATATTCCACAACTTGTTCCACACTTTATAATGAAAAATTGGAAAAATGTATATAGACAAAGCATCCTGACGGCGTCATGTATTGGCATTTGACGCCGTTAACTCGCCGCCAAGTTGAGATTCGTATTGCCTAGATCCAGTCTTGACGCCTTCATGTAGAAATATACTTTGGGCCGTCACTTGCATTTTGACCCTGACGGCCTTGGTGACGCCGTCAGGCTATTAGCACTGAAAATACTCTGGGCATCACGTTATAATTTCCACTTCCACCTCTTTTGCCACTCTTGACGCCGTCATGTGTTAAACCTTGTCGTCATCAGGTACTGTTCCCAGCAAGGAATTTGAGACTTTGTCGTTTTCTTCACTTTTATGCTTCAAAAACGTCCAAAACGCTTTCTTTTCCAGATTTCTCCTCCAAAGTACCTAAAATGACAAAAGGAATTATTTAGGGCAATAATTGATCAAATAATCACGAATTCGGGCTTAAATGACCCTTTAAAAGCGGTACACTTTTCGCCTCATCAACTGATAAAAATGCCATATGTTCTTTGTTGCACTTGAAGTCCGAAAAAGAAAGTAAGTTCACCTATAGAACTCATCTGAAACTCATCCTTCATCATCTTTTCAAACTCTTTGCACATCTCAAGCTTTGTGGATTCAAAGATAATATCATCAACATATACTTGTACCAGTAGAATATCACCTTTGTCTTTCTTGATGAACAAAGTTTGATCAATTTTCCCTCTATGAAACCCGTTATTCAGTATATAGGCAGCTAGGGTTTCATACCACTTCCTAGGAGCTTGATGTAAGCCATAAAGAGCCTTGACCACCTTATATACCTTATTGGGATGTTAGGATCTTCAAAGCCTGGAGGTTGTGAAACATATACCTCCTCATCAATCTTCCCATAGAGAAAGGCACTCTTAACATCCATCTGATTGATAGTGAATCCCATAAAAGATGCATAGGCTAGAAAAAGTCTGATAGCTTCAATCTTGGAAACAGGAGAAAAAACTTCTTCACAATCAATACCCTCCTCCTGAGTGTATCCTTGAGCAACTAGCCTAGCTTTGTTCCTGATGACAATGCCTCTTTCATCTCTTTTGTTTATGAAAACCCTACCAATAACCTTCATTCCATCAGGCAAATCACAAAGTACCCAAACCTTCTGAATCTTAAACTGAAGCAACTCTTCTTGCATTGCCTCAACCCAGCTTGAGTCTTCTAATGCCTTATACACATTCTTAGGTTCCATTTGTGAAATGAAACAGAAAAACAAACGTTCATTCTTGTCTTCATGTTTCTTAGATTCATAAATTTCACTTATAAAGCCATGAATATCAGTCATCTTTGTTTGTTTTCTGTTCTTCACTCCTGATTGTAGATCACCAATCACATTGTCAAGTTGATGCACCTTATGAATAGTAGCTTAGGGAGTATGTGAAACATCATATGCAGAAGGCATATTTGTGATTTCTACATCATTAGTAGGAGATTCCTGAGCAATAGAAGTAGAGTTTTCCACATTTGGTTCAGCAGTGGAAACTTCTGGTATAGCAGTGGAAACAGTATTATCACTACTTTCAGGAATATTTTTGTTCTGAGCATCCAAATTCACAACATCTATATCACCTTCTTTTTCAGCATCTTTTGAAGGTTGTGGATCTCCAGTCTTTGAAGCAGGGTCATCATCTACAAAGTCCCAAAGTGGCATAACAATTTGATCTTGATCATCCTCAGAATCTTTGATAGGTTCATCTTCATCAATAAACTCTTCTGAACCTTCAAAGTCATTGGCCCCTGTACCTGGAACAATAGGTACATAGTTCATAGTATTTGATAGAGTCTCAAGGTCAAACAGCCATTCTGGTCATTCACCTGCAATGTTAGGTTGATTTTCAAGAAACACTACATGTAGATTCTCTTCAATCTTCTTTGTTCTCAGATTGTATACTCTGAATGCGTTACTAACCATGGAGTACCCAACAAAGAAGCCTTCATATGACTTTTCTTCAAATTTACCCAGATGATCTATGGTATTGAGAATTGTAACATGACATCCAAATGGTCTCATGAAATCCAGGATAGGGGCTCTACCTTTGAATAACTCATAAGGTGTCTTGTTCTTTGTCTTCACCACTAAAACCCTGTTCTGAATATAACAAGTAGTTTTAACTGCTTCAGCCCAAAAAGTCACTGGTAACTTGGAATCAACTAACATGGTTCTAGCAGCCTCAATCAGTGTTTTGTTTCTTCTTTCAGCTACACCATTTTGTTGAGGGGTTCTTGCTACACTGAATTCTCTCTTAATACCCTTCTCTCTGCAAAAGTCATCCATAACTCTATTCTTGAATTCTGTCCCATTGTCACACCTGATAATCTTGATCTTCATATCAACTTGGTTTTTGTACTTCAGTAATAAAAGTTTTAAGGATGCCAGTTGTTTCATCCTTGGTTCTTAGAAAGAAAACCCATGTAAACCTGCTAAAATCATTAGTTACAACAAGACAATATTTCTTCAAATTCAAGTTGCTCACAGATGTGGGACCTAACAAGCCCATATGCAACATATAGAGAGGGTGAGCTATAGAGTTATAGGCCTTGGTCTTGCAAGAAGCTCTATGTTGCTTGCCCTTAAGACAGGCAACACAGGTTTGGTCATTCTCAAATCTCTTCTTTGGTAACCCTCTGACTAAACCATCTTTCACAATCTTGTTGATGGTCTTAAAGTTAACATGACCAAGTCTTCTGTGCCATAACATGGATTCGTCCAATATGGCCTTTGCAAGCAAGAAAGTAACGTCATCTTTAGCCACAATACTCTTCATGTCAATGCTGTATAGATTGCCTTTTCTAGGAATTTTAAGTAAAACCTCACTTTCATCAGGTAACTTATAATCCTTAGATAGGACAAAGCATTCATCTTCTGAGAAAAGAACTATATGTTTCTTGTCACACATCTGTAACACACTAAAGAGATTATATTTGAGTTCTTTCACATAGTACACATTCTCAAAATCCAAATTTCCGGCTTTGATAGTGCCTTTGCCAGAAACTTTACCGCCAATTCCTCCTCCAAAGCTGACAAATTGTCCATCATAGGGTTTGAAATCTGAAAGATAGGACTTGTTGCCAGTCATGTGCCTAGAACATCCACTGTCTGAATAGCCTTGATCTTCTTTAATCTTTGAATGTTCCTGCACATTAAATAAAGGAATTAGTTCCTTTTGGAAACCCAAGCCACAATTGACATGGATCTGCCTCGTGTATCAATATAGTTGAATCTGTCAAAGGTCATTGATACACCATTGGGATTGTTAAAGGTGTTGATTCCTTTAGGTTTCCATTCCCAACGTGCTGAGGCCTTCCCAACATTTACTAATTTTACCCCTTTATTGTTTACAGAATCACCAGTGGTAACTTTTGGTCTAGCAGTGGCTACTGCTGGCTTAGCAGTGGCAACTGCTTGCTATGAAATTTTAGTTTTTGGTACCCACTTTTGGTTGTAAACAACCTTTTTCTCATAAAAGATCTTATTACCTGTTTGTGCAGATTTAACAAAAGTTGTAATGGGTTGTGCACTTTTAACAGGTGATTTTGGGTAAGCATTGTTCACTTTTCTAACAGTTGTAAGAGGCTTGATGCCAGATTTTAGTTGAACTGCCCTGGGAATCATATTACTAAATGGATTAGGGTGAGTATATTTTTGAAAATTGTTTTCATTCACCCTTGTGTTCCAAAAAACTTCCCTTCTTCCCTTATGGTAGTTACAGTTAGCATGTAGGTGATCAAAACTACCACAGATATGACATACTTTGTTGTTAAACACAAAATCACTACCAAATTGTTGAGACTTAAGATTATTCCAGTTCCTCTGGTTTCCCCTAGGAGCTGGTGACCTATTTCTATACATCTCAGCATATTTAATTGTTGGCCTAGTTTGATAAGCTTGTTTTCTAGGCTCTTCCTTTTCAACTTTAACAACTTCAGGAACACTTGTTTTTACTTCAACCTTAACACTTTCATCCACTAGAGATCACTAGCACTTTCAAATGCATCAGTCTCTACCTTAACCTTTTCATCAATAGCTTCTTTCACAAATTTAGGACCATAAGACCTGATTGGATCTTGAAACTCTTCTATCCCTGCCGTATGTGCTAGATCTATACCTGGAGGTGATGGGAACACCTCTTAATGGTGGAGGGACAGACTTGTAACCTACACCTGATTTGGCCTTATTCACTACCTGAGCTTCCCAAATTTTATCAATACACTTAGACTGATGATCTAGAGTATTGCAAGTTATCTGAATATTTTCATTGGCTTTTTTAAGCTTTTCCAATTCTTCTCTAAGTGCCTCATTCACAGCAACCTTATAGTCTAAGTCTCTTTTTAATACAGCAATATTATCATTAAACTTAGACTCATTAGCTCTATAGTGCTCTATTTGTGTTTCTAAGACAGACAAACCTCTTTTATAATTTGACAAAGTATAATTAGAGTCCATTAATTCAGTGGTTTGTTTATCCAAAAGTTCTCTAAGCCTATTACACTCTTTTAATGATTTACATGATTTAGAGCAACTTTCATTAAAGTGTACCTCAGAGTCATAGAAGGCCATGAGAGCTAGTTCTGTTGCCACCATTGCAGATTCTGTGGGTGCTTCTTCCTCATCCGCCATGTAACTCCAGTCATAGCTGACCCCATCAATGGCCAATAATACCTTTGGTTCTTCCATAGTAGGCTCCTTCTTCTTATCTTGCTTGTACCAAGTGGATCTATTATCTGGCTTCTTTGGTTTCCTGCATTCCCTAGCAAAGTGTCCCATCTTGTGACAGTTGTGACACTCCACCTTTTTCTTGTCAAAACCTGTAGTCTCATTACCATTAATAATGATCTTCCTCCCTGTCCTTTGCTAGAATTTCTTCGCCTTCATACTTAACAGTGCAACCTACCACTTGATATCCATCTCTTCCATATCATCATCATCCACTTGATCCAAATCTTCATGTGTTATAATTGAACCATTGACTTGACTTGAGAGATAAGCATAGAAAGTAGGATCCCCAAGACCCGCAATCTGCTTTTTAGAACCAGCAGTGGAAACACTTGCACTACCAGTGGAAACAACAATATGAGCAGCATCTTCTTCATCTTCACTTTCATCATCAGAACTATCATCTACAGATGATGATATAAGAGCTAAGTTCCCAGAACTTGTACTTAGCTTCCTTGCCTTCTTCAATCTTTGTTCAATAACTTCAAAGTTGTTGTAAAGATCATTGAGCTTCATAGTTTCCAGTTCAGCTTTATCTTCCCAGACAATTACATTGGTGTGAAACTCAGAAGGTAGACTTCTTAGAAACTTCAAGTTAGGTCTTCCCTCTCTACATCAATGCTAAACACAGTGAGTTGTGTGACAATCTTCTGGAGTCTAGTGAAGATGCTATCAATTGACTCATTACTTGTTGAAGAAAAGTTTTCATTGTTTTGTTTCAACAAGGTCTTCTGTGTCTTCTTGGTAGCATCATTGCCACCAAAAACAGAACAAATCTCTTCAAACAAGGTCTTAGCAGTCTTGTACTTGTTGAAGGCCATTATTTGATCCCTAGGAAGGGTCATCAGCAATAAACTTCTTGCCTTCATGTCATTCTTCTTTTGGAGTCGCTCTTCATTAGTAACTGGTCCAGTATTTAAGGTCTGGACAGTCTTGCCATCAATAGTCTCTGAAGAAGTGTCTGGTTTGAAGGAATCTCCATACATGATGATTTGCCAGAGAGCATAATCTTTCACCAAAAAGAACTGTTCAATCATAATCCTCCACATCTCATACTCATTAAGTTTGAGCTTAGGAAGCTTAGCAGCTATGTTGGACTGACTGTTCTCCATCTCCATTGGATATAGCAAAAGTGAGAAAACTTCAGATCTTTTAAATCAAAGTATCAGAAACCCGTCTCTGATACCACTTGATGGATCTAAACACACACCTTATGTTAGATAGATACTTTGAGTGTATACTTTGTAGCACACGGAATTTACTACAAAGTACTTTAGAAGATATGTTTAAGTGATGTGTATGAATTGTATATATGTATAACAGAATGAACCAAGGATTAAACAAACGGTTAGCTTCAATATTATGCAAGATAATAATACGAGTGATCTTTGCTTATCACTAGTGTTACAACCTTGAAGCTTTAGCTAATGAATACGTATATGTAAACCTAAACCTAGGACCTCCTTTTATAGGACACAAGGAGTCCTTTACAAGATAAGTATAAACCTAGAATGATAGAATATACACAAGATCTTTTCTATACTTATCTAATACATGTTTCCTAACAATTTTCCTGTAGCAGTGGTAATATTATGTACTAGCAGTGGTAATCAGTTTCCACTGCTAGTGAATTCTTCAGCAGTGGCTTCAACTTTGCTTAATAGTGGTAATTGTTAGTATAATTCCCAACAAAGGTACTATTAACACGGCCATATGTGTATGCATAACTACAAGTAAAGCCTACATGCTCATGTCTATGTAGAAAGACTACAAAACTTACAACCTTTATCTTCATCTTGTGGTTCGCAGGGAATTTTATGATTACTTCCCCATTGTCTAGACCATTTTTAAATCTCGCAATTCTTTCTTTGTTAATTAAATTTGATGAGGATCAAACTTTGCTTCAGTTACTTATTGTAGCACCCCCAACTCGAATACGGCAGCTGACATGCTGGGGGCGCCACACAAATAGAAACCAGGCATATTTATAGCTAACGACCACAACACGGGACGTTTATAAATGTTGCAAAACATATCATTTGAATTATAAACCATTTAGAGTACAAGGACTCTTAAGTCAAAGTAGCAGCGGAAGAAGTAAATAGAGTTTGTAGCGGAAATTTTAACAAAGTTTAACCGCGGAAAATATTTAACAAAGTTTAGCAGCGGAAAATATTTAAGACACACCAAGGTTTTACGAATGATATGGAAATAAAGATTGTAAAGATGATAAAGTTGCCTTGACAGAAAGACTCCTTCGTCCAAGCCACTCCACCACACCCATGTCATAAAGCTCCAAGACTAATTAGTAGTAGTACCTGAGAAACACATGCTTAAAAGTCAACACACAGGTTGAGTGTAATCCATAGGTTTAAAATAATAAAGTTAAGCACAAGGTTTTAATCATACGATATAAGCAACAAATGCAAATACCAGGGTAATCAAGGTAACACCCAATATGTAGAGGCAACATGTGCATACATATGGTTGATGATGCTAAGCTCATGACACGCAAAACGTTAACCAAACCAATCATCAGTAACTCTGTACTGGAATAAACAATAACCGCGGAATTTCATAATATAAAGTGCCCCCAAGGCCGGGTACTTGCCAATTACCCAGCAAAATCGAATATAGTACACCACAAATTGCCTATCCAGCAAAAGGAGTGGGAGGGTCAATTCCTATAGGCCTATATCCCTATATTCGCGCTCACTCGCAAGTGATTAATGGCTCATGATCTGAGGGTCTTGTTAGGCAAGATAAGCTACTTAGCACATCGTCAGGAAAGTATATCATTCAGGAAAAGCATACCAAAAATACTTGTGCTCAGAAAACATTTAAAGCATGTGTCTCACCCCATGGGTATATAAACATTTAAAGTATAAAAAGCGGGGCTATGAATCACACCTTAACAATAGCAGTAGCAAGAAACGAGATATAGCAACTAATCAATAATGCGTCACAGCAAATGAACTTCAGCACAACCTAATCAATATAAATGGCATAACTCAGAACTATACTCGAATATCTGAATAAACAATGCTTGAATAAAAGTTTTTATAAATACAATGGCATTTGAAAGAAATAGATTTCGAAAAGTCTCATGTGGAAGAAAGATAGAAAGGAATAAGTCGGCAAAACGACCAAATACGCAAGAAAGATGAAAGAATATCTCAAGAAAGTCGTTGAAAAGAAATGGAAAGAAAAGAAATGAAATACGTCCAATTCAAGCTCACAATGCAATAATACGGAAACATGTCCGATATCAAATCCACTTAACTATAACAAATAGATTTTAGGTTTCATATTTATTAGTATTTTTACCGTTTCTATACCATAATCATAAAAATAAATCCCGAGACTAGTTAACCGATACCCAAAAATAATCACCACAACAACAACAATAACTCCAAAATCAAACCCAAGACAAAACTAAATAACCCGAACCAAACCAAATCCAAACCGAGCCTTTAACTCACTCGGCTCAATCCAAAACCATCCAAATCCGAACCAAACACTACCTAGTCTAATCCAAACACCCAAAACAACAACAACAATAATAATAACATCATCCCCACCACCACCTAAGTCTCGGTGGTGGTGGTTGTCGGCTGTCGAGAGGGGACCAAACCAAACGGACCTCAAAATCCAACAACAACAAGATTATATACTCCCCTTCGTCATCTCAACCCAAAACAACAATAAAACATCAATATCCTCACTGAGTCACGAGTTGACTCGGTGAGTCGAGACCGAGTCGCGGCCAAACGAGAACAAGAAAGATCCACACGAGTTTTGAGCCTAAAAACATTTTTAAAACAATTTTTATAAAATTTTTAATATAAAAATCGGTTTAATAAAGATTTTCAAAACTAGGTTTTTGATTAAAAATGAAAAATAAGGAAAAGACGTGGCGGGGGTGGTGTTTTACCGTCGAGAGAAACAGAAAGAGAGGTGGTGGTGGTGTTCGGTGGTGAAGTCGCTGCGGTGGGAGGCGCGTAGAGGCGCGTACGGGGGGTTACGGGGTGTGTGAGTGGTACGAGGGTGTCGGGGGAGTCCCGATCTATTGATTGGTGTAAAAAGATGAAATGGCCGGAAAATTTTCCAGCGGCTGCGGTCGGAATCTGCTGATGTCCGACGAGTGGGGCGGCGGCCGGATAAATCGAAGAGAGAGAGAGAGAGAATTTTGTTTGAGGTGTGTGTGTGTTTTAATATATTAAAATGAGAAAATGGTATTAATAGGGGTATATATACTAAATAAAAGTGTAGGGTGGTTTTTGAATGAAATGAAAGTGTAGGGTGAAATGAAAAGGGTAAGTTAAGGGACCAAAGTTGCCAACGTAGTAAACTTCTCATGATAAACGCTTCGGGGTCCAAATGACATAGCAAACGGACTCAAAAAATTACAAGACTTGCGCCATTGTTCACGAAATAATTTTTCCAATAAAATCAAGCATAAACTTCAGAGTTTTTCTCAAACTCAAAATAATTCAAATAATTTGGCAAGTGCAATACAATTCGAGTTTTCTAGGTTGTGCTGGGTCAATTAAGGAGTAAAGTTCTCGTTTCCAATATATCTCACATTTCTCAAGCCCAAATAATCATGCAATAAAAGTTTTAATGTGTCTCAGGTACGAAAAATAAATATTTGGCTAGTAATAGGTTTTAGGAAAAGTACCAGGGGTTACACTTGTGTGGTTTCAGAAATCTGAAAGGTGATAGTATAAACGACATTAAGAGGGCGATTCTTAATGTAGTTTGTACTTGAGGTGTATGTAGTTGTATCTAGATACGCTTTAATGTAATGGTTTTTCTCAAATCTAACTCTAAGTCTAGCTACTCCTTCTTTAATTGAAATGATATTGTTATTCATCTTAAATTTAATTAATATATACTCCTACTGGTAATTTTTAGTTGTATGTCACTAATAAGTAATATCATTACCGACACAGAAAAGTAAATAAAGATATAAGCTAAGATGACTGAAATTATTAATATAATTTTAATAAGGATCTTTTCTTCTCTTGCACAAATACGGGTCTTTTCTTCTCTTGCACGGTCCTAATATTCCTTTGAACATATTCATTGTTCCGCGGGATGTTGTGTACTCACTATACCATAAGAAATATAGATGTTAGAAATTATGTGATACCATTGCGTAAAAAGAATTATAAAGGTTTTGGGCTTCGAAGCATGTATTGTACAACCGTAAAGATCAAATGGAATGTGCCATCTTTTAAACGTGATAATATTAATATTAATATTCATGTTCTTATTATTGTAGAAGTAGAAAACTATAGGTTATGTGAATGTAGAGCCCACACAAAACCTACAATAATCGTAAAGCAAATAATCTAGAGATATATCTATTAAACTTGTAATGAGTTGAGTGAATTGGGTCAATCCTCCTAACACACTTACAAATCAAGTAAAATTCACAAGTTGTTTTGTATTAAAAGTAGGAACATACATGTTAACATGGACATATTAGTGGTTCTTTTTCAGTCAAAGTCGTATTTAATTCACATTGAACAAGTAAAGCCATATATCAAAATTATCCGTTGTTAAAAGTTCACTATTTACATTGAGGAGTATATATTTTTTGATATAGTTGGATCAAATCTTCAATCACAACAATGATAACTGACAATTAGGGGTAAGCATTGGGCGGTTTGCTGTGGTTTTTTGCTAAAAACTAAACCCCAAACCAAAAGTGTTAGTCTCGCTTTTTTATAAAGATAACGTCACACAAGTGAATTGGACTAGATTAGAAACTACAAGGATTACTATTGTCAAGTAGGCAAACATGTAGTGTGATGAGCCTATAAATACCCCTCATGACTCTCCATGAGGGGTGTGGGAAAGTATGTGTGTTAACTTCATATTGTCATTTTTAATATAAACCCTTTTCTCGACCTTTCTCTCTCTACTTTCTCTTTATAGAACTATGATGTATTTCGATCAACCGCGACCTTCGAAAGCTGTTTCTTGGTCATAACAAGTGGCATCAGAGCTAACCGGGGGCGAATCGTGGTGTTTTTGGGTGTAAAATCGTGTTTTTTGGTGTTTTTTCTCGGAAAAATTACGATCTTATCGAGTTAGGATCGTGTTTTATTGAGTTAGAAAAAAAAATTTAGCGAGTTAGAAATTTTTTTTAGCAAGTTTGAAATTTTTTTTTAGCGAGTTAGAAATTTTTTGGCGAGTTAGAAAAATTCTTTTTAGCGAATTAGAATTTTTTAGCGAGTTACAAAATTTTTTAGGGAGTTAGAAATTTTTTTTAGTGAGTTAGAAATTTTTTAGCGAGTTAGAAAAATTTTTAGTGAATTAGAAATTTTTCAGCGAGTTAGAAAAAAATTTTAGCGAGTTAGAAAAAAATTTTAGCGAGTTAGAAATTTTTTAGCGAGTTTGAAAATTTTTTAGCGAGTTAGAAAATTTTTTTAGCGAGTTAGAAATTTTTTTTAGCGAGTTTGAAAATATTTTTTAGCAAGTTAGAAATTTTTTGGCGAGTTAGAAAAAATTTTATAGCGAGTTAGAATTTTTTAGCGAGTTAGAAAATTTTTTAGCGAGTTAGAAAAAAAATTTAGCGAGTTAGAAATTTTTTAGCGATTTAGAAAATTTTTTTAGCGAGTTAGAAATTTTTCAGCGAGTTAGAAAAATCTTTTAGCGAGTTAGAAATTTTTTAGCGAGTTAGAAAATTTTTTAGCGAGTTAGAAAATTTTTTTAGCGAGTTAGAAATTTTTTAGCGAGTTAGAAATTTTTTAACGAGTTAGAAATTTTTTTTAGCGAGTTAGGGAAAGTTTGTGAGTTAGGGATTATTGGTTATCAAGCTCATATTTGGCGAGTTAGCCATTATACCTTATCGTATATCGAGTAAGGACTTCACGTGGGGCTTACCTAAACGAAACTCTGCCGAAATTGACTTAGGATATCGAGTAAGGATATGGGATTTTGAGTAAGGAAATAACCAAAGTGTATCACATAAACAAAACCCTAAACCTCATCGTGTAACTTAAGCATTGATCTATTACCCTAAACCCTAATCTCCACTTCACCTAAAACACTTGATATAATTGGTAAACATTTTACAAAACATGATTCAATTTCTTGTTTCATTATCCTAATACCAATATATCACACACCAACAACACACCACGTATTGCTTAAAAGATCCTGATCAAGAATCACAATCAAATGACAACGGTTAGTATCTGATTTTGTGATTATGGGGATAATTCTTTATCACTTTTCTGGGTTTGAAGTTCATTTCAAGGCCATGTGTACTTATTTTGTTGACATAAATAATGCCTAAAAACATTATTAAGTTTTTATCAATATCTCTATGTTTTGATCATTACAAAATATAACCTCAAAGAACTAAAACTTATGACATAAACAAGTATTTGGTGATTAATATTTCTCTTTACATCCAAATCACTTAAGGTATGAATAAACAAAGTGTTTAGTGCAATGTATGATCAAAGGGGTATTTAATTAACTAATACAAAGTTTATTTAATTATATAATCTTATTATATATTTTTGAAAAACACTTTTGGTAATAAGGAAAAATGTTTTAATCATACTAAATATATGATTTCAAATATTTAACCAAAATAAGTTAGTTTTTCACCAAATAAACTTTCCCCACTAAAAGACAAAGTTTCTGGCCGTTTCAGCTGGGCGGCCCCCTTAATTATAAAGGGCGGTCCCCTTAAATTTAAGGGGACCGGCCATGATTTAAGGGGACCGGCCACGCTCCTCTGTCAGAAACTTTTGCCTATAAATACCACCTTAAACCTGGATTTTTTCCCCACCTTTTGCACTCCAGAACTTTCTGTTCTAGATCTCCATTTCCAATCTATAAATCCTTTGATCATACATTCTTAAATCTTTGTTTCAAAGTGATCCATACATAATCCATTCAAGTGCAAGAGAAGAATACTTCTATCCCTCAAGACAAGAAGTATTACAACTAGTTGTGATCTCCACATCTAAGTTGTTTGAGCATCATCATTGATTATTATTTCATAGTGTGATTAGTTGTGAATATTTGTTAGAGAATAGTTGAGAAAAAGATAAGTTAGGAAGAAGATTGGTGTGTAGAAGAATTGGTGTGTAGAAGTATTGGTGTGTAGAAGATTGGTGTGTAGATTAATGGTGTGTAGAAGATAGGTGTGAAAGAAGTGGTGTGATTAAGTAGTGAATTGGTGTGAACTAGTTGTGATCTAGGTGTGAAGATATTGTGGTGTGTAAATTGGTGTGTAAGGTTTTCTCCGCCATAAGGGAGCTTGTTGATATAGTGAAGAAAACTCTCGAGTTAGGTGCTCGGGGAGTGGAGTAGGGCAAGGAAGGTGCCTTGTAGCCGAACCACTATAAATCACTTGTCTCTCGGTTTGATCTTTCCATCTTTTACTTATTTCATTACTTACATAATTATTGCTTCATAGTATATATACTTAGTGTTGTTCATATTGTGTATAACTAGATTTCATATACCATCGAATCTATATTTTATAAATCAACGAAAACTTTTAAACAATTTGTTTTATAACAATTAAAACGACGTAAAACTATTCAACCCCCCCTTCTAGTTTTCCACAATTGGTATCAGGAGCCACGTCTAGCAAGATTTTTAAAATATATTGTATTTTAAAACTTGTAACGATCTATGGAATCTGAAAAATATTTAGAAGGGCAATCTATGCAAAGACCACCACTATTTGAAAGTGATGGATTTTTATATTGGAAAAATAGATTCGAAACCTATGTGAAATCAAAAGATCTTGATCTTTGGCATATTATTACCTTTGGTGATTTTCCTCCTATTCAATATAATGTTGAAACTAAAATGGATGAAATTGTAGATTTTGAAAAACAAAATGATGATTTGAAAAAGAAACTAGCAAAAAATAATGAGGCTAAAATGGTTATTTATAATGTGTTACCACGTAAAGAATATGAAAGAATTTTTATGTGTAAAACCGCAAAAGAAATTTGGGATTCTTTACTAATCACTCACCAAGGTAATAGTCAAGTTAAAGATAACAAAATAGATCTTCTTGTACATCAATATGAACAATTTACGATTCCGGAAGAGGAATCAATTGATAATGCTTTTGCTAAATTTAACACCATCATCACAAGTTTAAAAGCACTTGATGAGACATTTTCTAGTAAAAATTGTGTTAGGAAATTTCTTAGGGCATTACATCCGAAATGGCGAGCTAAAGTCACGGCTATTGAAGAATCAAAGAATTTGATGACATTATCACTAGATGAACTTATCGGCAACTTGAAAGTCCATGAAGAAATTATAAGAAGAGATTTGGAAACGGTCAAAGTCAAGAAAGAACAAATCAAATCCATTGCTCTAAAAGCCAAAATGGAACCTTGTGAAGATGATGATTCAAGTGACGAGAGTGAAGATGAAGAATATGCGATGGCCGTAAGAGAATTCAAGAAATTCTTCAAGAGACGAGGAAGATTCACTAGATCACCACGTGACGAAAGAAAGGTGTTCCAAAGAAATAGGAGTGATAATTACGTGAAAAGAAAGTGCTTTAGATGTGGAAGTCCAAATCATCTCGTTGGAGAATGTTTAAAGCCGCCGGGTTATGAAAATCAAAGCGCATTTGTTAGTGGAACATGGAGTGATAGTGATAAAGAAGAAGTGGAAAAACCAAAAGAAGAAAAGTGCTTTGTGGCAAATGCAACCGACGAAATATGCCTTGGAATTGACTTGGAGCCTGACGAATGGATCAAGGATAGCGGATGTTCGAGGCACATGACGGGGAATCGCAAGCTATTCTCTACATACAAGGCATACAATGGAGGTAACGTTATTTTCGGTAGTGACTTGCGTGGAAAAATTATTGGCAAAGGTACGATTTCTCAAGACTCAATTACTATTGAAAATGTTGAACATGTAAATAATTTAACATATAACTTACTTAGTGTAGGCCAAATATGCGATAATAAATGTAGAGTTATCTTTTCCGAAGAAGATAGCGAAATAGTTAAGAATGGAAAAATTATAGGTAGAGGTATTAGGAAAGGAGGAGTATATGTTATGAAACTAGGAAACAAACCTGAAGATAGGATATGCCTAACGACCCTAGATGAAAACTCTACATTGTGGCATAGGAGATTAGGACATGCTAACATGCAACAAATACAATCTTTGGCCTCTAAGGAATTAGTTAGAAATTTGCCTAATCTAAAATATGACAAGCATTTTTGTGATGCATGCAAAATTGGAAAACAAGCTCATGCTAGTCACAAAGCTAAGAATATAGTATCCACTACTAGGTGCCTAGAATTATTACATATGGATCTTTTTGGTCCATCCGCTGTGCGGAGCTATGGAGGAAACAAATATACCTTAGTAATAGTAGATGACTACTCACGATACACGTGGACTAGGTTTTTAAGTGACAAAACCCAAGCCTTTGAAAAATTCGAAATATTTAGTAAAATGATTCAAAATAAATTAGGATGCTCAATAGTTGCCATTAGGACGGACCATGGTAGGGAATTTGATAACGAAATACAATTCGGAAAATATTGTGAGTTAAATGGAATATCTCACAATTTCTCCGCTCCTCGTACTCCTCAATCAAATGGGGTAGTAGAAAGAAAAAATAGGTCACTACAAGAAATGAGTAGAACTATGTTAAATGAACAATCCATTCCACAAAAATTTTGGTGTCACGCCGTAGATACATCGACTTATATTTTAAATAGGGTATCAATTAGAAGAATTCTAGGAAAAACTCCTTATGAGTTATTAAGAGATAGAAAACCAAACTTAAGCTACTTTAGGGTATTTGGAAGTAAATGCTATATTTTAAACACTAAGGACTACCTCACTAAGTTTGATCCAAAATCATATGAAGGAATATTTTTAGGATACTCACAAAATAGTAAAGCATATATAATACTTAACAAACACTCCATGAAAGTAGAGGAATCACTAAATGTAACATTTGATGAAACACCACCACCTCCTAAAACGCTACCTTTAGAAGATGATAATTTAGTCGAAGATGAAGCTATTGAGGTTAGTAAAACAAAACCCATAGGAAATGATAATGAAGACATCCACTTAGAAAATAACGAAACTGTTAATATTAAAGAATCTAGATCACATCCATTAGATAATATAATAGGACATCTTAACCAAAGAACCCTTAGGTCACAAGCCCAAGATAAAAACAACTTCTTTTGTTTCCTCTCAGCAATAGAACCTAAGAATATTAGTGAGGCTTTAAAGGATGAAAGTTGGATTACAGTTATGCAAGAAGAATTAAATCAATTTAAGGCAAATGATGTTTGGGAACTAGTCCCAAATCCAAAGGATATGACCATCATAGGAACCAAATGAGTATATAGAAATAAGTTAGACGAGAATGGAATAGTTACTAGGAATAAAGCTAGGTTAGTTGCCCAAATTTATAATCAACAAGAAGGAATTGATTATGATGAAACTTATGCCCCCGTAGCTAGACTAGAATCAATTAGGATATTACTTGCCTATGCTTGCGCCCTAGATTTTAAGTTATTTCAAATGGATGTTAAAAGTGCATTCCTTAACGGTTTTATCAATGAGGAGGTATATGTGGCACAACCTCCAGGATTCATTGACTTCGCAAAACCTGATTATGTTTATAAGTTAAAGAAAGCTTTGTATGGACTCAAACAAGCTCCCAAAGCTTGGTATGATCGATTAAAAGCTTTTCTTATTGAACATGATTATTCCATGAGAATGGTAGATAACACTCTTTTCACTAAAAGGAAAGACCCAAATCTCATCATTGTTCAAATATATGTTGATAACATTATATTTGGATCGACTTGTCAAGACATGTGTGATGAGTTTGCCAAAATCATGCATGATGAGTTTGAGATGAGTATGATGGGTGAACTTAACTTCTTCCTAGGATTACAAATAAAACAATTAGATGATGGAATATTCTTTAACCAATCTAAGTACATTAAGGAAATGCTTAAGAAATTTGGCCTAGAAGACTCAAAACCCATGAAAACACCCATGTCTACGGAGGTAAAGCTCACAAAGGACGATGAAGGTGAGTCCGTAGATAACACCAAGTATAGAGGAATGATAGGTAGTTTACTATACTTGACGACAAGTAGACCCGATATCATGTTTAGTGTCTGCCTTTGTGCCCGTTTTCAAGAGGATCCCAAAACCTCTCACCTAGAAGCGGTTAAGCGTATCTTCCGATACGTTAAAGGCACTATACACTTAGGATTATGGTATCCTAAGGAATCCGGCATAGAAACCATTGTCTATGCGGATTCGGATCATGCGGGAGACTACGTAGATAGAAAGAGTACTAGCGGTATTTGCACGTTTATGGGATGTTGTCTAACGTCTTGGTTTTCGAAAAAGCAAACCGCTCTTGCTATCTCTACCACCGAAGCCGAATATGTAAGCGCCGGAAAGGCATGTCAACAAGCACTATGGATGAAACAAGCTCTCGTAGACTATGGCATTAGGTTAGAAAATGTCCCAATTATGTGCGATAACAAAGGTGCGATAGATTTAAGCAAAAATCCGGTACAACACTCTAGGACTAAACACATAGAAATACGTCACCATTTTCTTAGGGATAATGTACAAAAAGGAAATATATCTATAGAAAAGGTTGCATCGGAAGACAATATTGCGGATATATTCACAAAACCCCTTAAGCGTGAATTATTCAACCACTTGCGTTTAGGATTAGGAATGATGGAACAAGTTGACTAAATTACATTGAATTAATTCTAAGTTATACTTGCATGAAAATTTATTTTTCTTTCATTCCATCTTCTCTGAGTCTAGGAATCTATTTCGCACAAAACTTAAGATTGAGAAGATTTATTTTCTTGGCATAAATTTTTTTTTAAAAACTCAATCAATTCTCTCTAATCTTTATTCTCACAATCTAGGAATCACATGAAAATCATTTTCATTGCATTGTTGACTAATTCTAAAAACATTGTATTTCAAAATCATGCATAAACTCTCACATAAATTGTCAAGGTATATAATCTAATATATATCTTTGACATTCATGATCGAGCAAAAATTGAATCAAGGAGATCATTTGGATTGTTTCTTAGGATCGTTATTTCTTTTTGCTTCTAGGTGTCGAAACAATCACAACTCCACATTTGTTGCATATAGACACTCACTAGGACAAATTCACTAGTAATGGTGTCATCTTGATCCATCATTAGTCTTTCACTCACTAATTGCCCTTGCCTTTAATTCAAGATAGGTGCCTTAGGAAGCTTAAGTGTGCTTGCATTTACTTACCTCCTATTGCTTATTATGTGTTGATTATTTGCTTTTGTGCCTATGTGTTTTTGCATGATATCTAATGTTAGATTAGATGCTATATTGCCTAAAGGAATTGAACTTGCTTGAATCCAAGTCCAAAAACACAACCTTTCTGCAAATTTTCTGCCAAAAACCCAATTCTGGCAATCTGGAAATCACCAGATGGGCGGCCCCCTTAATTATGTAAGGCGGCCCCCTTAATTTTAAGGGGACCGCCCCCTAATTAAGGGGACCGGCCATCTGATGGTCGGGTTTACAGAATCTTTTCTGCTTTTTAGCCCATTTCAACCTACATTTCCCATTTTTCACCAACACATTTTGTCCTAATCCTCCAAACAAACTTTATCCATCCTTAAACACAAAAATCTTACACTATAAATAACCCCAATCCTCAAAGCTCTCCATTCATCCCATCATGAACTCTCCAAACAAACCAAAATCAAAAGCCTCAAGGCTAGCAAGGATGACGGAAAAACCCGTTTGGCGACGAAAAAGTCCTCGAAACAAATCCATCATCACAAATGAAGTTGGAAATCATTCCTCACCACCAACCTCTTATTTCCCAAACTTTGCATCAAACCAACAAAGGCATTCATTTGATCCACTTTACAAACCATACAACATTGGCCAAACATCTTCCTTCAAGCCAAACTACACCTCTCAACCTCCAACAACTTATAATGATCCATGCAAGTTTGATCAACCATCAAACTACTCAAACCCAACTCATCCATACCAAACCTATGATCCCCTCCACATTGCCACGGAAAAACAAAAGTTCCGTGACGAAATAAACCAAATCCATGATCTTAGTGATCTCCTTGCTATGCATCTTGCACAACGCAACAAAGGGCTACCTCCATCATCACCCTATGCAAATTGCCTTCCCCACTCTCTTAACTTGGATCAAGTTACAAATCACACTCACTTTTGCCCTTGTTGCATATTCCTTCAAAAACAAATCCTCTACTTGAGTGAAGATATTTCTTGGATTGAATATCTTCTCACTCGTAATCATCCAATACCACCCTTAACACGATACAACATCGTGAGATCCACTTCTTCCGCTCCATACAACACCCCATATCCACCTCAATCAAACATCTAAGCTCCATGCTTATGTTTTCCTTCAAGCAAATAAAACAAATCAACCATGGGTTGCAAGCAAGTCCAAGTGCTCTCTTAGGCAATATAAGACTATATCTTTTATTTTGTTTTATTGTAATCAATATGCTACAAGCATATTGAATGTTGTTATGCTAATTATTTCTATCATGCTTGAATGAATCTATTTTTATTTGCATAATTGTTGTTTTTGCATATATATGTGTGTTGTTCTCTTCAAAATATTTTTGTAGCCAAGATTCCAATTGCTCGTTCCCTTTGTGCTCTCAAACGAAGGGGAGCATACATCAAGGGGGAGTTCTCTACCCGTTTAAACTTCTTTCACGAAGATTATTCGGCCTAACCTTTTTGATTTTACAAAAAGGGGGAGAAGAGAAATGGTAAACTCTATAATACTTGTCTAATAACAAGTTTTAAATCTTTTGAGTTTAAGGTTTTGTAATAATCAAAAAGGGGGAGATTGTTGACATAAATAATGCCTAAAAACATTATTAAGTTTTTATCAATATCTCTATGTTTTGATCATTACAAAATATAACCTCAAAGAACTAAAACTTATGACATAAACAAGTATTTGGTAATTAATATTTCTCTTTACATCCAAATCACTTAAGGTATGAATAAACAAAGTGTTTAGTGCAATGTATGATCAAAGGGGTATTTAATTAACTAATACAAAGTTTATTTAATTATATAATCTTATTATATATTTTTGAAAAACACTTTTGGTAATAAGGAAAAATGTTTTAATCATACTAAATATATGATTTCAAATATTTAACCAAAATCAGTTAGTTTTTCACCAAATAAACTTTCCCCACTAAAAGACAAAGTTTCTGGCCGTTTCAGCTGGGCGGCCCCCTTAATTATAAAGGGCGGTCCCCTTAAATTTAAGGGGACCGGCCATGATTTAAGGGGACCGGCCACGCTCCTCTGTCAGAAACTTTTGCCTATAAATACCACCTTAAACCTGGATTTTTTCCCCACCTTTTGCACTCCAGAACTTTCTGTTCTAGATCTCCATTTCCAATCTATAAATCCTTTGATCATACATTCTTAAATCTTTGTTTCAAAGTGATCCATACATAATCCATTCAAGTGCAAGAGAAGAAACTTCTATCCCTCAAGACAAGAAGTATTACAACTAGTTGTGATCTCCACATCTAAGTTGTTTGAGCATCATCATTGAGTATTATTTCATAGTGTGATTAGTTGTGAATATTTGTTAGAGAATAGTTGAGAAAAAGATAAGTTAGGAAGAAGATTGGTGTGTAGAAGAATTGGTGTGTAGAAGTATTGGTGTGTAGAAGATTGGTGTGTAGATTAATGGTGTGTAGAAGATAGGTGTGAAAGAAGTGGTGTGATTAAGTAGTGAATTGGTGTGAACTAGTTGTGATCTAGGTGTGAAGATATTGTGGTGTGTAAATTGGTGTGTAAGGTTTTCTCCGCCATAAGGGAGCTTGTTGATATAGTGAAGAAAACTCTCGAGTTAGGTGCTCGGGGAGTGGAGTAGGGCAAGGAAGGTGCCTTGTAGCCGAACCACTATAAATCGCTTGTCTCTCGGTTTGATCTTTCCATCTTTTACTTATTTCATTACTTACATAATTATTGCTTCATAGTATATATACTTAGTGTTGTTCATATTGTGTATAACTAGATTTCATATACCATCGAATCTATATTTTATAAATCAACGAAAACTTTTAAACAATTTGTTTTATAACAATTAAAATGACGTAAAACTATTCAACCCCCCCTTCTAGTTTTCCACATATTTATCTCAAAGTCTAGGGGTGGATGGATGCATGAATTTTGAAGATACTTGTTTGTGCATTCACTAGTGTTGATAGTGACGATGACTTGGATTATCTAGTTTTCATAGGTCAAGGGGTGGATGGACGAAGACCTAGATAACTATCACTTAAAGGAGTTACGTTGTAGTGCTCAGTGTCACACGAAGTTGTGGATAATCAAGAGGTGATGTACGTCTTATACTTGATGGTTGGTTGGTTGAAGAGTATAGAGTACACAGAGATTCAATGGTGTACGAACTCTCTACACCGTTCTTTGTCACACCATAGTACAAGATTAAATCACATATCTACGGGATGTTTACTTTATTGTCAGATTTGTTATATTGGGTTGTTTCTCCAGTCAGAGGTTATTTACTAGCTGGTTGGAATTTGAAGAGGTCGATTATAGGTTGAAGAGAAGAGAGGAGATTGTAGATAAAGAGAGTCATATCTTAGTGACATATACTCACAGAATGTGCTCCAAAAAGATGTTATGGCTTCTAAATTGCATTAGAAGTGTAAAGTATAGGTAATTGTATGGCATGTACACAAGATTATGATGATTCCGATAACTCGGAATCATCAGGAGGGAGAAGAACATGCCAAAAGAAGTAGTGTTTCGTCTTCAGTACGTTGGTTGATCGAGGGAACTGTGCTTAATACGAGAGAAGTACCATGAGGTACCAAGTATGTGTTCATCAGAGCTTATTACCAACCTTCTATGCAATGTTATGTGAGTTATGTTGTTATGCTGCTACCTGTACGACAACCATGTTCCTACACTTTTGAATCTACTTTATCCGCTGCGAGATGAAAGAAGAGTTGTCGGTTCAGGAGGGAGCAGGAAAAAGAATAAAGGCTCACTAGTTAGGAGGGAGTAATAACCTAACTAGACAATTACAGTTGAAGTTCAGAGCTACAAAGACCTTTGCCGTCAGTGTCAAAGATCATACGCCGAGATCGTCGGAAGAGAGAACTTCAAGTCTGCCTCAGTATCTAGACTACAGACACTCTGCGCTTCAACAACATCAACATAGCTTACTATTGTTGTAATTTACATTGTTTATGCATTTATAGGTCTCATTGTAACCATTCACGTGTGACGATATCTTGGAGGGAGATTGTTAGCCTCGCTTTTTTATAAAGATAACGTCACACAAGTGAATTGGACTAGATTAGAAACTACAAGGACTACTATTGTCAAGTAGGCAAACATGTAGTGTGATGAGCCTATAAATACCCCTCATGACTTTCCATGAGGGGTGTGGGAAAGTGTGTGTGTTAACTTCATATTGTCATTTTTAATATAAACCCTTTTCTCCATCTTTCTCTCTCTACTTTCTCTCTCTAGAACTATGATGTATTTCGATCAACCACGACCTCCGGAAGGTGTTTCTTGGTCATAACAAAAAGTTCTTTAAATTCGGATACCTGAAATTTCGGATAATTTTATATATCCGAATATTCAAATATATATAATTTTTGGAAAACTTTTATGTGAGTTCCAAAACTGATATTTCATAAAACTCGACTTTTTAATAAATTCTGATGAATTTTTTGGATATCCGAATACGGGTACTTTTTGAACACACATAACCTAAATCAATAAATCCTATAATGCAAGTTGAATATTTTGTCAAAAGATAATAATATTGCATAACATGTATATAAAGATGAGATGTGCCAACATATATGAAATAAAGAATACTAAATTTACGAATTTATTATTGTGTTAGCTAAATAAAAACGTGTTATAAATATCCTAGCCGAGTACTCGCGCATAGTGGCAGTGGTATCTAGCTGAGTAGTCTAGTCCAAGTGTTTTATAAGTTTTTGTAAATTAGTTAATAATCAAGTATTAGAACCGTAAAATCACTCTAACTTATTTTCATATCCGTGAAACCCGTTTTTTTTTAAACATTTTCACTTTTATCACTTGGAAATTTCATTCACCTATGCTCAAAATTTTCAATTCTATAAAATTACAAAAATATTCAAAAGTGTCCTATCATTATTATTGTAAATAAGTGCTTACTTATTAGCAAAAATAATACTCATTTATTGTCTAATAAGATAGTCAAGTTGCTATACCAACTGATGAATGCTTTGGTTTACTATAGTAAAACACACATTGCCACAATACATCCCTAAAATTGGAACGTTTAAATTTGTTAATACAAATATCACCTAAAAACGTTATATATATTTTACGATCTTTGCTAAGTTTTGTTAACAACAAAGTGTAAAACTTTAGTTTTAGTAAAACATGATTTTAGTTTTAGTCTTGTATAACTAGACTTTACATTTCATATTAAACATAAACATTGTTATATTTCCTAATATAGAAAATATAACATGACATCATGGTATGCATCATGAGCATTTATGGAAAGATCTCTAAATCTTGATGGTGACTTTGCATAAGATCTCTTACACATCTTGGAAGGATTCTCACTCAAACTATTGTGTGTAGACTTGTAGAATCTTGATTTGACATTGCTAGATATGGAAACATTTCATGTAGTCTTTGACTGTCAGACCTGGCGGAACCCTGTGGTTACAAGGGCGGAACCCTTGTTTGGTTCCGCCGGATCCGCCAGTCTGCTAGTTTGGTTGGCTATAAATACCAAGCCACTTGCAAGAAATCTCTCATCACTTTTAGCTATACTTTGCATATAAACTTTCACTTATCTCATCTAACTCAGTAGCAACTCACTTGTGTGATTCTCTTGTGTAGAAAGGAAGTTCACAAGTTCATTCGAGAAGTTACAAGTTTCAACTCAACGTTGCAAGACTTGTTAGACTTCTATTGTGTAAACGCTTGTAGTTTATACTTCATTTGTATTTTGTTAAGAAGTGATCGGTTAGTATTTTAGTCCTCAAAATACGTTAAGTGATAGGAGTGGTTATACCTTTGTAAAAGAACTCGACATCTAGCTTAGTATCGAAAATAGTGGATAGGCGACGTTAGGGTGGTTCTACCTTGAACTAGAACCCGGTATTTAGCTTTGTACCGGATAAAGTGTAAGCGATGATTGTAAGGGTTTCTCCACCGGTGAAAGGAGCTTGTTGACTAGTGCTTGAAACTCTCGAGTTGGAAACTCGAGGCTGGAGTAGGGCAAGGAAAAAGAGTCCTTGTAGCCGAACCACGATAAACAATCGTGTTGTGGTTTGATCGTTTCTTTCTTTATACTTGCATATGAATTATTGTTAATTAGTTAGAATCGTTGATTACACGTAAAGCTTTTCAAAGATTAACAAGTTAAAAAGCGGTAAACTATTCAACCCCCCTTCTAGTTTTCCACAAAATTTTTGAACGAAGCTCCATTAACCAAAAAAAAAATTCCCAGTTTGAGTAGGTTAAATGAAACCATGTCACACTTTTCTAATTAAAGACCAAGACTACATTGATTTATAGGCTCACAACTTTTTCTTATAGTTGTTTGTCCAGTTACATTCTAATACTATTTTGCCATCAAAATTTCAACCTTGCTTGTTGTCCGGTTACACTCAAACTATTTTGCTAGCCAAGAGTTGATATATTTTTTACTTAATTATTAGTTGATATTGTTTTGTCATAAATATGTCACTTAAAAGCTGTTACTTATACATCTTTTTATTACTTTATCACTACTATTCTTGAAGCTAATGATCTTTTACAAATTTGTATGTTTGAACTTTTTATTTGTTTTAAAAATAAAAGTATTGTAATAATCACAACCAAGTAAACCACTTTGACAAAACCATCGACCAAAAATCAATAAGCAAAACCACCTAACATAAAATCATCAACCGAAACCATACTATCCTGTTTAGATTCTGGCATCTCTACCGCAACGAAACCACCAAACAAAGTAAAATCTAAATTTCAACAAATTTACAAAACAATGTTATAACTCAAAATACATAAATTTACATATACTTACAAATTACCAACAAACATACAAATTACTAACTTACATATACACACAATAAACTTTATAACAAAATACCAACAAACTTTATATTACATAATAAACTTTATAAGAATTTACTAACTTTATACCAAAAGTTACCTTTACAAACTTTAAAAACAACACATTTAACGACAACAAACACAATTTCGGTGGATAGGTATTCTACGCATATGTTGTTTGATTTTGTTAAAGAATTGCGTAAATGGGAAATTGGGGATATTTCATTCAACCAAATCGGAGGCCTTTGCAAGCTGTGTTTTTTGGAACAAGTAAATTATAACTAAGCCAATTAATTAAATTCAACAATCTACACAAAAACTCGTCAAACACATCAAACATAGCGCAAGAAGCATTATAAGGGCGCTTATGCTTGGTTTTGGAACTTATGCTTGGGATGCGCATCTTATGTGTCCAACCCCGCATGTCGATATAAGTCCTGCATGTGCACCAAGAGTTCGGCTTTCATAACAGCACCATGCTTTAACAAGGATAATGCTTTCTTTCAATAGATGATTTCCCCAATGACCTGATCAATCTACAAAAGATCATGTAGTTACATATATATAAAAGTTAACATACAAAATTAAGAATGATTAAGCATATGGGATGCCAAATTATAAAACTAAAAATACAGTAAAGTAATTTGCCTTACTTGTTGGAGTTGTTAGATTTCTTTAGAAACTTTATGAGCCTGAAAAAACACCATATAAAAAAAGTACTCATCTAATACAAATAAAACAAATTAAGAACACTTGGTCATTGTAGTCATGTTGAGATTATTGAAAGCGCGTTATAGTGGAATGAACCAACAAGAACGGATAGAACACGTTAAAAGGATAGTTAGTAGCCGAAGAAACATCGAGAATAACTGATACCGAATTATACTCGGGCTATAATGATGTGTATCGAAGCAAAGCAAATTTAAAGGAGCAACTCAACCAAATTCATGAGATGTAAAAAAGAAAAAATAATGCAAAATATTATAAAGAAAAAGAAGAAAAATGAGTACATTACAGGCAAGAGAATACTAATCAAATAAGGAAAAAATTGGAAACGTGATATGCTAAAAATAGATACCTGCATTCATGTGTAAATGCTTTAATGCTTCCTCGCAAAGAAAGAAATTGTGACATTTGTCGAGTTGTGGAACAACTTATACCACAAAATGACATGTTTGTTGTGAGTTACAATATGGGGCATGACTCGAATATATAGGGGTGTGGTTACGAGGAGCTTATTACATTCGTTCGATGTGGGATACAACAATATATATAGTGTCTTCGCTTAATATCCTCACAATCTAATCGATGTGGGATATATACCAATAATATAGTGATTGCGATCAATATTCTCGACATATTATTAGACTTGGGTCATGATCCTTAAGAACCGAAACCATCAAGATAAGCTATTAGTATACCTTCAAAACCGAAAGGAATTCTAGCCTACCTGATTTAGTGGTATGTTAGTTGCTCACATCACATACCCAATAATCTCTATTGGTTAAACATAAAGAATATTTTTTACAACCCTTTGTAGCATAGTTCAATTCATGGATTAGTGAAAATGATATTTAAAGTAGTTGGTTCAAGTGATCCATCGTGTATGGATAATAACATGCAAATATAGTATTCTTTCATCCATTTAGTATTTCATATAATTTTACATATAACAAAAATCAAATGAATCAAGTCTTTGCCATATACTCACTCCTATATAATTGCTTACCTAATCGATACTTGACCACAAAGTAGCTAAAATGAATAATATGACCTCAATTTTTATAAATACCAGTCAATAACCACCGCACACATACAATATTTAGCACAATGAAGGGCTTTTCTTAAAAAAAATGAAAAATGAAACATACATCCTTTGTAAAAGAACTCGACATCTAGCTTAGTGTCGGAAGTAGTGGATAGGCGACGTTAGGGTGGTTCTACCTTGAACTAGAACCCGGTATTTTGCTTTGTACCGGATATAGTGTAAGCGACGATTGTAAGGGTTTCTCCACCGGTGAAAAGAGCTTGTTGACTAGTGCTTGAAACTCTCGAGTTGGAAACTCGAGGCGTGGAGTAGGGCAAGGAAAAAGAATCCTTGTAGCCGAACCACGATAAACAATCGTGTTGTGGTTTGATCGTTTCTTTCTTTATACTTGCATATTAATTATTGTTAATTAGTTAGAATCGTTGATTACACGTAAAGCTTGTCAAAGATTAACAAGTTAAAAAACGGTAAACTATTCAACCCCCCTTCTAGTTTTCCACAATTGGCATCAAGAGCTACATTACTCAAGATCTTTAAAATATATTGTATTTTAAAACTTGGATCGATTCATGGATTTTGAAAATCTCAAAGAAGGGCAATCTATTCAAAGGCCACCGCTATTTGAAAAAGAAAATTTCCTTGAATGGAAAAGTAAATTTGAAAACTATGTGAGATCAATTGATCAAGATCTTTGGCATATTATTTCCATTGTTGATTTTAAACCAACAAAAACAAGTTTTGAAAATCAAGATGATTATCGTAAATTTGATAAAAACACTAAAGCTAAGAAAATGATTTATAAAGCTTTATCAAGGATTGAATATGAAAGAGTGTGTTTTTGCCAAACGGCTAATGATATTTGGAAAAATATATTAAATTTTCATCAAGAAATATGTCAAGCCAAAGATGATCAACTTGATCTTACATATGAGTTGGTAGTCTTAGAAAAACTAATAGATAGACATTTATTTGAAATAAATGCAAGTGCTACGAGTTTAAATGTTTTAAATGAAGGTATTAGTAAAGATGATAATTTGGGTCAAGCTCCAAGAGGACTTGCTTATGAATCATGGAGCTACACGGATGAAGATGTAGACAACTATCTGGTTTCAATTGTATATTGGATAAAACTACAAACAAGGTACAACTTGAAACCGAACACTTTTGCTTTGACACATTTATCTTAGAATTCTCTAAATTAGAAAATGAGTCTAAACATTTGTGTAACATAAACCTAAAAACAATCTTTAACAATGAACCATCAAAATCTGTCGAGAACAATTTTGAAAAGGAAATCATATTGGAAGATAAAATGTCTAGACTTGAGAGTAATGTTGAAATTGATCTAGAATGCAAAATTTTTCAAAATTACAAACATGAAATTAAAAGACAAAAGGAAAAAGGAAAAATGTTAGTTAAATTTGAAGAAAGTTCAAAATCTCTTGAAAGATTGTTGATAAGTCAAAAGTCATTTAAAGATAAAACCGGATTAGGATTTAACTTGAATGCACCATCAACAAGTAAAACAAAGCATGTAAAGTTTGTTAAGCCTAGGAGAGAGGTTTAGAAGTAACTCAATCTCTAATAGAAACTTACGATAAAAGGATTAAGGATATCATGTTCTATGGTCTTACATGTTTGTCTAACCTCCTTGAATTCATAAGTATTTGAGTTTTCAAGCTTGCCTACAAGTGAAAACGCTTAATGATTATCTTCTTGGTAGCCTCTCTATGAAACTCAAAAGGTATGCCTTATCTCTACTTACCTGTTGTTGTCTCATGCTTTTTGCTTAAGATTTATCGTGTGTAGTATTAGTAGTTCATACGTTAAGTTGTTCTTTCTTTAGTAAGTTATAACGAGGATTGGATCCTCTATGGTCAAAGGATTTCCACATAACAATGAATGGGAGACATAAGGTGCTTCGTTTTATTTAAGCCCTCGGACATAGAAAGTTGGAACTCTTGAGTGAGTCACATTTAATGCTTGTTTACAAGTGAGGTAACTAAGAATCTCCTAAGTGATAAGATGACCAACACTTTTATGATGCTTGCAAATTCAATAAATAAAATGCTCCAAAGTAGTTTATGAGATAATATCATCCAAACACAAAGACTTGAATTTCAATCATATCCTAAACTCTTGTTTAATAAATCTTCACATGAAGCATACAAAAAGTAATAGAGTACATCAAAACATTTTAATATGCTTGAAGAAAACATTGTATTCTAAAACACCAAGGTTTTGAACATAAAAATTCAACTCTAAGTTTTATGGAGACATACCTCTTGGATGGTTTTATAATAACAAAGGTTATATTATTTTAAACAAAGAAAACTAATGAATCGAGAAATCGTTAAACTTAACATTCAACTAATGACCATCTTTCTTTAAGACATCACTTTTGGTAAATGATGACTTAGTGAAAAATCGAATAATGGTAAGATAAGAGAGCTTAGGAAATGACAAGGAAGATGAACTATTAAATAGAGAATTTGCTAAAAGATTTAAGAGTCATTCAGTAGATTAGTGTCATTAGGAACATGAATAAAAGGAACCGTAATGACATAAGCTGAAACTGAAGTTAACGTATGTTGTCTCGTGTCAAACATTGTTTTAAAACAAGCATCTTGGGTATAAATAAACAAATCTGATAAGAATGAAATTTTGACCTTAGCGTCTCAATTGAAGAGTAAAATCATAATTGAATCTTACGAAATAAATAAAGATGTTGGAAAGAAAATAAACAAAGTCAATATAAAAATACTATGAAAGACTTTTCGCAAGCTCCAAAAAGCAAGGAATAATCACTTAGAAGACATTCCTAGTTCCTTACAAGTACACAATGAATTACGTGTTCTATGTCTCACTAAGGATGAGAAAAGTGAATCCGTAGATAACACTAAATAAAGAGACATGATTGAAATTCTACTCCACCTCATGGCTAGTAGACTTGACGTCATGTTTAGTTTTGGTCTATGGGCTCATTTTCAAGAAGATCCTAATCCACCTTGAAGCCGTTAAATGAATGTTTAGATTACTGCACATTTAGAATTATGGTATCCCAAAGGAACGGGAGTAGACACCATAGTGTATGCCAACTTGGATTATGTCGGTGACTATGTTAATAGAAAAAGCACAAATGGTATTTGTACTTTTATTTGGACATTGTCTCACCTCCTAGTTCTCTAAGAAATAAACGACTCATGCAACCTCAACATACTAAAGCCATGTTGGGCTGAAAAGCATGTCAACAAGTTGCTTAAGATCAAGAAGGCTCCCGTCAACCTCATATTCTCGCTTGATGTCATCTTCGTCATTTAAGCGACAACAAAGGAAGCATCAACCTCAGTGATAATCCAATCCAATGTGCTCTCACTAAACATATTGGAATTCATCATCATCGCCTTGGTAAAAATGTTCATTGAGGGACATCTCAACCAAGAAAGTTTCATATGAAAACCACATTGTCAACACTTCCACAAAACCTCTTAAACAAGAACCATTCAACCTTCTAAGGCTTGGCTTAGGACTTATGGAACCTACATTATGGTTTGGAATATTAGAATAAAATCACAAAAATCAAAACAAATCAAAACATTTTTCATCTCTGCAAATGTGGCGGATCCCTGAGACTAAACGGGCGGAACCCTCTTTTTGGTTCCGACAGGTCCGTCAACTCTGCAGATCAGTTTATTTCTAGGATTAAACCAAACACTCCCTAACCCACAACTATAACTCATTCAATGCCACTATTCACGACCAAAACATCACCACACACGAAAATTAAGGCTCCTCTTCAATCATTCTTCAATCCAAGCAAAATTGTAAGTATTACTAACATAATTGCATTCCCGATCTAAGTATAACATTTTCATTTACACACAATATCAAAAATTTTAGGGTTTATGATACTATTTGTGAAAGTTTGTAAAATCTTAGTTAGAAACAAAACTAATCATGCTTTCCCTTGATTATGTTCTTGCATCCTTTAAGCAACATCATAATTAGCCAAACATCCCTTATAAAACCCTTTTGAAAAAGTCACTTTCACAATTAGGACATAACACTTCATCACATTGTTAAAACAAATGAAAAATATTAGGTAAACATCATTTGCACAAAACTCTTGAATGATAAAGAGAATGCCTAACCTATATGCATTTTTGGGTACATTTAAATTAAAACTACATTGAATTAGAAGTGTTTGGGTCATCATGTGTTTCAAGACAAAATTTGCACCATAAAAACGTTTTGAGCATCAAAATGTATCAAAGATAACCACATCTTCACATTGCTTGCATAAAGACACACACTAGATCATTCTCATTATAAAAGTCATTGATCTTAACTAAAATGTAAAATTTTAAGATTTCTAGGAATCAACATGCCTCCCGCAACATTCTCTGATCACGAAGGCACCCTCAAGTATCTACCCAAACACCATATGACCAAAGGTCTTACTCCACACCAAGTCAATGTATTTAAGGGGTTAGAGAAGCTTTATGTTCATGAGGGGAGAACCATTGATCCATCCTTCCTAGAAGGAAACTCCATTCGCCAAGACTTAGCTACCATCACTTTGATTGTCTCCTAGATATTTATGAGCCGATTTGTCCTAGGTTCATTCTAGAATTCTATGATACCATAGATCTCTCTAGTGATGAAGATGGTCATATATCCGTGGAATTCTCTATCAATCAACACGAAACTATCTTACCTCTAGATGTATTTGATAGAATCCTTGGTATTCCAAACAATGGCACTTGTCTTTACACGGACAAATGGCCATTCTCTACTCTAGACACCGTTGAACGGGATTCCTCTTATGACACTCTTCTTGTTAGTAATGAAGTTCTTTGTGACCATCTCTTCGTAAGAACTTCCAACACTAGGAAAAATCATTCGGGAAGTGGAGTGAACAAAGACCTGTTTGGAATAGAACTTAATGAACTTAAACCTCAATTTAGGAAGTGGGAAGAGGTTCTTAGGGCTAATGTCATAAGTTTCGTAGGAAATAGAGATCATGTGAACACGTGTCTAAGTTATATGCTCTATAGTATCTCCACTAGACAACCCTTCAATTTGGCTTACTACATGGCTAAAAGAATGGTCGATATACCTCTAAATGGAAAAACCGCTCTCCCATATGGGATGCTTCTCACCCGCCTCTTTAGAGCTGTCTCGCCTATTCCACCAAATAACAAGGGTATACGCCTTGACTATTCTCTCATTCCTTACACCTTTGTTCCTCTTAGTGGTAAGAGAGTCTTTAAGACTCAAGGGAAACGTCTTCGTTCTCCTTCACCTTTGTAACACCCCCAATTCATGGATGCAGCGGAATTCAAACTGGGTGTTACTCGACAGTACAATAGTCACAATGATAGAAAACGAACTCTAATTGAGTCGTTTTAAAAGATTTGTCATTCAAATTATATAAATATCAGAGATTACAAAATGAGGTCCCAGATGGTTCCATGTTTACAAATTACATTAAACGAGTTTTTGAATGATAATAAATTTTATAGCCATCTTGAATATCCGTGCCATCCTTGATCATCATGGACCTGAAATACATGCTTAAGATGTCAACACAAAGGTTGAGTGATATTCATAGAGTTTGTTTAATGGTTGAACACAATATGTTGGTAGTAAGAGTTAATTAGACTCATACTCATGGTTGGAAAACAAAACAGGTAGGCTACGTTATTATACGCCCATAAAATGTATTATACACTAAGCTTATGACACCAAAACGTTAACGGGTACCAATATCAATCGGCGGAGTTATCCAGTTAGGTACTTTTCCGTCATACCTATGTCTCAAATATTAATGCATTTGTTTGAACTTAGTCAAAACAAATGGGATTCGTCAATCCCAATAGGCCTATTCACAATATTCGCGCTCACTATTACTAGTGATTAAATGGTTCATGATAAGGGATATTGGATTTGGCAAGGATGGTACTTAGTGATAATAAAATAATCGGATAGCATATAATTTCAAAGCATTGTGTTAGGTTTAAAATAGCATTTATTCCCCCCAAGGGTTTGTAAAACAATTAAGTAATGGAAAGTGGGGCTATGAACTCACCTTAAGTTATATAGCAAGTAGTGAATGTGATGGTCGAATCGCGAAGGTTTCTACGAGCAACCTATAATAGAATGTTGCGACTTAGGATTGGAGTAAAGAATATGAAGAATTGCCTGTATATGTCATGCATTTAGTCCATGATGTAGTACTTAGTATAGTGTAAGTCTTTGAAAAGAAATGATTTATGAAACAAACATGTATAGTTTATATATCGCTTACTACAGTTCGGGCCGACATAATTCAGAAGTCATGTAGTAAACGTTCGAGGAGCCAGGACACTTTAATTCTTAAATCCACAACTCATCTCGACGGCTTACTTAATGAACTCCTCACATGAGGCTCCATACTATTGTAGTAGTTGATAATATATATATATATATATATATATATATATATATATATATATATATATATATATATATATATATATATATATATATATATATATATATATATATAAGTTTTGATCCGAAAAGTTACATGTCCAATATTTGAATAAACTTAGGAAAGTTTTTTTTTACATGAAGATTGTTATTAGGGTAAGTTTCTTAAGTCTTGTGTGACAATTATTTGTAAGATCTCATGGTTCTTTAGATGAAATAGATCCAAATTGTATGTTTAAGTTATCGCCAACTCTTTAGCTCATGTTTCGCCTAAGTGAGTTTATATGGTCATTTAGTCATGGCCTTGCCATGACCTTTGGTCATTGTTCCATGGTCTTGAGACTCAACCTTGGCTCTAGCCATGGTTGTGGTCTTGAATCTAGGTCATTAGACCCCTTGTTCTTTTTAAACAATAACAATTATATAGTGACTTATATATATAAAATAGCTGTTAAGAAACTGAAGAAAATCTCATTCGTTATTAGTTTTCTGGAGACGTGCCCTGATTTTTTGAAGAAAACGTGATTCTGGACAACTTTCGTGTTTTAACTTTTTCGTGAAACGGACCAGAAGGGCCTCTTTTTGCGTGTTTAAGGTTCTGTCACAGAAAGTATTTAGGCAGTTTTGCCGTAAAGTTTTGGTAACTTCAAATGGTCATAACTTTTGACTCGTGTACTCGTTTTAGGTGGTTCAAATTGATATGTTTTCCTTGTTAAGTCCTCTACTACAATATGTAATTGTCCAATATCATTTATATATTGTTTTGATCAGAGTTCTCCATAAAAATCACTAGTCTGCTTGTTTACTTATCATAAGTTAACATATATATATCATAGATTGTTTTACCCATTTTTATACATCATGAACTTAATAATTAGACAATATATAGTATGAAGGAAATACAAATAGCATGAAAATGATATTTAAGCAAGGAAGTGTATTAGAGTTTGCTTACAACTTTGGCTTTCTACAAGAAAGGTAAGTAACATGTAAGGTAAGGACTTTGATTGATTACTTCTCTTCACTTCATGCAATCTTTCTACCCTTGTATTCTTGAAAGAGAGATGATGAAAGTTGAGGTGACTTGAGTAAATTCAAACTCAAGAGAAATCACCAAAGTTTATAGGGTTTGGAAGTATTTTTGATGAATCAAAACTATACTAGGGTTTCTATGTTGTTGTAGCACTTGATTCTTGCATAAAATTGGAAGTAAACTAGCTAAAGTAAGGGTGTTTTTGTGTGTTATGTGTGGCGTACAAAGAAGAGGAGAGGAGGGGGATTTTATAGTAGCTTGAGGAGGTTAGGAAATAACTAGGAAGATGCATGAGGAGGTGCAAGAGTTTAGATATTATGGAAGCTTAGTTGATAAGTTACTTACACATGTATGCTACCTAAAGTCCTCAAGACTTATCACAAGCCAACAAGGCTTGTAATAGCCATAATACACGTTCATATGGGATAAGGGGTGACTAGATGATAAGTCTTGATGTTATCTTGCTTACTTTGTGTGTTTTGGCTCCGTAAAATGCTAACCGTAAGTTATTAAGCCACGAAACGTAAAAACGGGTATCGTAAAAATGTGAAACTTGAAAGAATGACTAAACTTGTCAATATACTCCATAATAAAATATAAAATGAGTGTTAGGTTCCATTGGGGTGCTAAAACCCTGCTAAAACTGGAAACACGGGTCTAAAACGCGTAATACGTAAAACGTACGAATATTGTGTAAAATTGAGAAAAGTAAAATGTTACTTTTCTAATATGATAATAATGATTTAAAATGACTTATAATGTCTAGACTGGGCTCAGTCTAGTGTCGGTTGGTATTTAATGTCTTTTAGACATAAAACCGTAAGCCTAAAAATCAAGGAATGATTTTTGGTCAAAGGAGGAGGGAAAATATGTTGACTTTTTCCAAAAATGTGAAAACTCAAATCGTCTTAGAAACGCGGTGCATGTATAGGCTAAGGTTACGGCTAAGTAAAAGTGCTTAAAAAACGAAAATTCCTGTTTCTCACGGCCGAGGTTTATTTGGTCACATTTTTCTCAGTCATGATAAATTCTCAAATAAATCATGAGTGTATCAAACATTTTTCTGATGCGGGGAAAATTAACGCGGTCGAGTTTCGTTGTGCGTAGGATTTTTGAATGACGTTTTACCCTAAAACGTGTAGTTCCTTAATAACTTTCGCGAAAATGATCTGATGAGTGTCAAACTTTTATTTTGCCATGGAAATGATTTATCATACGAGAATATGAAATAAAAAATCAAATTTCAGAAAAATGAATAGTAAAAGTGAATAGTGAAATTTTCGGGAATAGAAGTTAACCTGAAAATGCGAATTGTTACAACCTTCATCCTCATCCTCACCAATGAGCGAAGACGATGGTCTTCCTAACTATAAGCTAGCTCCTCTCGAATACCTTCAAGAACTTCCCACCATTAAAAATGAGTCCGAAGAATTCAAGCAAACGAAAGGAATGTGGAAGTGCATTGGAATGTACATTGGAAAGATGAAGAAGAAATTGGACCGCTTGTGAGATGAGTGTTTAAGGGGTGTTTGGGATAATTAAGTTTTAGAACTTTGTAGTCGTTAAACTATGTGGTTTATGTTGTTTTGTACTTCTATGCTCTATTAGTATTGTTGGACAATGTATTGGTTTAACTTTTTATGCAGGACGACGACATTTGAAATGTTGTCAAATTTTCTAGTTTATGAAAATTTCACTAAGTTTAGTGAGATTCACTAGCCCCCAGTCAAAGTCTAACGGTAAGAGTGTTTCTACATCCATTTTTTGCATTTCCTAATCAGTTATACCTTAAATTTTATGTTCCAAAAGTTTTCGGAAAATTTGAGTTTTGTCTCGACCCCCTTACACCTGTTCTGTCTCATTTGTGTGACTTGGCGGAACCAAAAACAGGGTTCCGCCAGTGCATTTTCTGGGTAACCCAGTTTTGGCCCAACGGATCAGACGAAACCCAAAACAGGGTTCCGCCCGTGTATGCGTTGGGTTCCGCCAGTCACCTGCAGATTTTTTTTTTCTTGAATTTAAACTTTCATTAAGACCAAATCATTTTTAGTAGTAAGAAACATCTTTCCAAACATCCAATAAACACATTAGGATCATTCTTACTCACTAGAACAATTAGGAAGCCTCTTCCTGCCAAAACCCCAATTCAAACAATATCAATCCAAGGAACCCTTCCTCATAAAGCAAGGAACCCTCCATAAGGTTCCTTGTAATCCGTGGAGCTCCTAACCAAATCACTTTCCATGATCACATAGTATTTAGTGCATAAGTTAGTCATTCACTCCACCAAATTCCATTGGATTGACTTCCAATGACTTGACAAGGTCTTGGAACTCTTCCGAATGATTAGGAACCTCCAAATTTGGATGGAACAACATAAAATCCAAACACTCCTTTCCATAACATGTTCTTCCTATAAATTGACCAATATTCATACTTCCAATTCACACCATCACCATCACTTCTCTTAATCTTATAATTCTAGCTAACCAATGTCTTGAGATGACTAAATCCAACACCTCATCCGAATCATCAAGAACTTTTAGAAAAACCGCTAGGATTAGTGTAAAACCATGTTGCTTCAACAAAAATATACAACTAAGCTCATCATCATCAAGTGATTCATCACTCAACATCTCCTCACCCATCGAAGATGCAAACTTCCTCAACCTTGCTACTCCAACACTGTTAGAAACTAATAACGCCATAATAAAGATAGTTTCTAGGACCGTTTTGGCTCAAGACTTATTAGATCTTAATCTAGGAATAATAATGTTCATATGATAAAACATAGCGGAATAAGAACAATATTATAAACAAGGTTTTTCGCCATCATCTCTACTCTAACATACACCAAAGCCCCAATGCTACGTGATCAAGTGTAGCACGGTTACACTCTAACAACGATCTAAGATCGTTGAGGCTTAACACTAATCACCCTAGACGTTTTCCCATAAAATGTCTCTATACACACACACACCTTTCTAGGTTTACATTGTGACACACATATGAAAACCTATTCCCTATATTCTCTTTATATAATAGAGAACTAGGGTTACACACACACACACCTTTCTAGGTTTACATTGTGACACACATATGAAAACCTATTCCTTATATTCTCTTTATATAATAGAGAACTAGGGTTACAAAATACTACGAAGGACTATATTGAAATAACTTCTTTGTAAAGCAAGTCCTTGTCTTTTGCAGTTTCTTCATTCTTAACTTTGTCTTCTTAAGTCCTTCATCTTTCACATGTTTTGTCGTATCAACTCAAGTATAATTCCCAACAAACACCATCTCCAAAAACTTGCAATACCAACGAAATCACTACTCCGCCACCAACTATAACACCAAGTGATCCAACACCACCTTCGGGACCAACTCAACCATCAAAAAGTCCATCACTTCAATCACCAAAATTAACACCAATGGAACTTTTCCAAATACCACCAACATCACCACATCCATTTTTTGAAACTTTAGAAGACCTACCACCTAGATCATCAAACCCAACACCTTTACCATTCTTTGACACCATTGCTCAAATGGAAACCCAACAACAACCAAGGTTTCAACCAAGTGAGACATTAGATCATGAACCTCGTCAACCATCATTGGTAGAGAGTTTGGCTTACGGATATGCTAGACCCTCAATTTTTCCACAAGATCAAACACAACCACAACCTTTGTTGTTCCACCCCATTTACAAAGACATTCATGGACATTCTTACGGAGGACCAAGCTTCCACCATCATGATCAACAACAAAAACCGCCTCAAGAGCATTCCCAAAACTTTGATTCCCTATTTCCTTCTTATGAGGAAATAGAAGCATCCATATGGACAAAATCTCCAAACACTCACGAAGAACTCAAAACTCGTTTGAACCACCTTTATGCTTTCAAGCATATGGTTGACTCTCATCTCAACCATGTTATAGATTCCCAAACGGCACAATACTCATCTATTGTAGGTAATCAAAACGCCTCTCAACCATCCACATTTGCTCCATCAACCACCAATGATCCACCAACAACAAATGAAATTCCTCTTCCACCCAACTTTCCCCGCCATAATTGCGGACATTGTGAGAGAACCGCTGATGTGTTTAGAAAGCTTTAAATTTATAAGACTAATTTTACCATTTCCTTAATTCATAAAACACATGGGTAACGTATAACCCCCGTTTATAGTAAAGGTTTAAGGTAATACCAGGTCGTCCCAAGATAGGTGATTGTTCTTATAGTTAGCTAAAGATAACAAAAATAGATTCAAATGATTGTCACTCATCACTAAAACCGTTTTTGTTGGATTTAAGAATTTTGAAATGTTTTCCCAATTGATATTAAAAGTATGTTTGTTAAAGGCAGAGCACATAAGATGAATGAGCATGTGTATCATAGACAATACTTGGACAAAGCATAAAAGCAAAACATGACTGGTGATCATGTAAACTAATATATCTCCTTGATGTAAAAGAATCTCCTTTCGGCCTATGATACTAGATACATAAAGTGCATAAAGTATGGTCCAAGCATGAAGTATCAAGTATGCATTTCTCCTAACCAAGTCGCTAGACGTGAAGCCAGGACTTAAACATGTTATGGTTGAGGTTATCATATGTTTTACTATCTAATTCTCACAAGTATAGCAATGACTCGTTATAGACAGACGATTCATAATATAATCAATATAATTGCATCTTTCGACCTGTAAACAATTATAATGACCAATCAAGACATATGATAGGAGTCTAAACCATAATATATCAAATACATAAAAGATAGATTCAATAGTCATAATACATATACGATTCAAATCATGGCAAAGATGCCTCTAACAAACATAAAAGTACTACTCCATATTCATGTAAAAGTTAACTAAGTAAACAAGTGATGTTGTCATTATATTGAGTTTTCCAAATGTGTTCACGTTCCAACTGCGTTCTCCAAATGTTTCTCCGGCTTTAGCTAGTGGTTTTGGTGCAAACCACTACTAAACTTATTCTAATGATCAAGTGTGTTTCTTTTTTGAGGTCTGTGTTAGAGTCACGAATTGTGCCTCTATTTATAGTGTAAATGGAACCCTAGCACAGCCCTAATCAGTTAATACTAGCAAATGATCGGTCTCATCAATGAAGTAGCTTATTAATGTAGAAGATATAAATGTCATGTGAAGTACGTCGAGCATTTGGTGTAAAACCGGCGAACTTTGTTTCGCGTAACCGGCGCTTTTATAATATATAATCGGCGCTCTTCATGTTTGACTCGTGTATATATAGTTGACCAAGGACACCTGTAAGCAGAGCTCTTTCTCCTTATAAGCGGCGTGCTTTAGTCCAAACTATGTCTTTTTCCTTATATGTCCATAAAGTCATACTTTTCGTGCGTTTCTTGTACTTTCCTCCAAACTATTGTTCTGCACATATATTTTCATATTAAGTACCAAAAGTCCTAATAACATGGTTATTTATCATATATTTCACATAATATCGGGGGTAAAAATATGTATAATACGAGTCTCATCAAACTCCCCCATACTTAAACCAATGCTTGCCCTCAAGCATATAAAAATTGTCTTTTAAAAATCAAGTCTCATATAAGTTTCAAATATATTTATGTATATCCAAGACAAACAAGAATAACATGACATGTTCCTGACGAAAGTGTATATAAATTCACTCAAGCACTCAAAGAAATAGTTTTTGGTGTGTGATTCACTCTTTTAGCTCATGCATAACTTATAGATTTACCATATGCCTGTAAAAAGAAACAAAACTGCACTGACATGGCGTAAGCACCAAGTATCAATATCCAAGATGACTTTTATTTGGTTTAAGTGTTATAAGGTATGGATTAGACATGGGAAATATTTGGTGTAAAACTTAAGTCGGGAAATCATAATTCTATTTATTCTTTCTTCTTTTTTATAACTTTTTTTTAAACCACATTATAACAAATATAAAGCGTGCACTCTTCATACTCATCGTAATTAGTATTCAACCGTACTTTTCCTTTATATATATATATATATATATATATATATATATATATATATATATATATATATATATATATATATATATATATATATATATATATTCTCATATTCCTGACTAACCAACATATTTTTGTTGTTTTTCTTGGTGTTTAATAGAAACGAAAAGTTTAAAGCTCAGAAGGGTTTATCTAGTGGATAATAGCACTAAAAGTGAGTGCTAAACGATTAAATTTCATTTAGAAAACGAATGGCTTATTTTTTGGTGTATTCCCTAATTTTATCCTCTTATCATTTAAAAATACTTATATCACACGACTGTGATCTCACTGTGGTCTCATAATGATTTCTAATACAAGTTCTAGAATCACATAAATTATCGGCACACCCATAAACAAAGAAATCAAGCATAAAAGGTTTATGCCGATTTAAGCTCGAATTCCTCACATTTATAGTGGTAATGGTCATGAAATGCGCAAATAATGTCATTAATCCCGATTCAGACTTTTTATGATTGTCTCGGATACATTTTCTTTAAAATCTTTTAGTTATTTTCAATTTTATTATACCCCCGTAATCGGTGTACATTAGTAGAATGTGCGTCGGTCTTTCATTCATAAGTTTTAATTTATTTTTCAAGTTATCTTCCCCCCCCCCCCCCCCATACTTAAGTTAAGCATTGTTCCTAATGCTTTAGAATTAAAAATAAAGTTTAACGGGAAAAATAAATAAAGGATAACGGTACTTCCCGGGTATGTTTTGTTTTTGCCCGAGGAATCTCCAATTTTTTGTCCACCTTTTGGATCATTCTTTCATATCATGTATTCATACATCATTCAACAAACAAATTTCCACAAAATTTGTAATGTGTCACAACACATTACGTTATCTATTATGATTATAATAATGAGTTGGATCAAATTATTTTAAGTTTGGCAACCATTGTGCCCATCGTTGTGGTGGTGGTGCAAGTGTTTTAATTATTTAGTGACTAGGTACCAACAGAGGTACCCAACACACAGACCATAAATTGTTTAAAACATGTTCAGAATTGTTTTTAAATTAAGACCAACAGACTGGTCATCACCCAAAAGAACCACGTCGTGTTATCCTGCAACCCCGGCGGGTTTTCATTCCTGCTCTTCATTCTCCAACATGCATAAGGGCTCCACTTCCATAGCTTCAGGAAGTCCCTTGATCAGCCCAGTCTCTTCATCCCTCAAATAGCTAAATTTTTTCATTTCCATAGACTTGCACATAATTGGTTTTCCAAACAGCTCCATTTCTTCATTGTTGAACAAACCTAAATTTCTTGCAATCCTGGAGACCTAAGTTAATTAAAACCCTAATTAATTTCTCGAAAGATCAAGACAAGTGTAAAATTACCCTCATTGTCTTGATATTGATTTTTGACTTTGAAAATTTTCTCAGTTTGTTAAGGAAGATCGTCGGTTTTATTTTGTGTGTGTGGGTTTTGGTGTTTTTCTCTTTTAGCGCGTAAGGTCAAAATGTTTAGTTTATGAGTTATAAAGACTTCCCTCGTTAAAAATTTGGGGATCTTAATTAAAAGAGCGGCGATTAATTTCTGCAGTTTTTTACAGCATGCTTTGATCTTTCAGAGATAGATAAGTAATAAACTAACAAACAAAAGCAATCAAATAAATATACACAAAGGTTGTTCATTCATCTCTTTATCAGAGGCATACTCATCAAGTATAAGCTTGAGATACAACTTATTCAAAATTTGTAAAATAACATAGAAATAAAAGTTTAAGAAAGGAGCATTGTTTCAACTCTATTTTTTGGTGTTACTTTGGTGTTTCAGGTAGTAAAATGCTCTGGTGACATGATGTCACCCAGCTTGTAGGAACCAGACGGCTTCCTTTTAGTGTCAAGAGAAGTATCAGATGTTGTTAAAATTTCTTCCTTATTAGGACCAACTTCTCCTTCCTCATTAACTTCTGCCCAATGAGTGATTTCTCCATACTGATAGTTGACTATGCTTTTAGTATGTTTCATGAAGGCTCTTCCTAATATCAAATCAGGTTCCACATCATCTTCTTCAGGGTTACCATAGAACTCCAGCTCATAGCTTTTGGTTTTTTCAATGTAATCTCCCATAGTTTCTCCTACCAGTTTCATAGACAACATCTTATCAATTTTCTTATCCCCATTCTCTAAAACTTCATATTTCAGATTAAGCTTGACCACATATTCTTGAGAAATGAAATTCTTATCTTGGTCAAGGTCTAGAATTCTATCTGAGGCAAACAATCCCTCAATATAGCATGGTGTTATATATTTTTCCCCAACTTCACTTCCATTTCCATTCATGTGAAGTAAAAATACCTTAGTTTTTTCATTCATTTTAGGGGCATAAGGATTCATTCTCCATAAACTTTTTCCAAATACATTAGTGTCAGGGTGAAAGGTAAGTAAACCCTTGGAAAAGTCAATGATTCCCTTGGTTTGTTCCAGAAAATCTCTTCCTAGGATCACACTATGCTCCCATTCATTATCACTAGGGTTAACATCAAATTCAACAAAGAAAATTTCTCTATTCATTTGCACCAGTAATCTCTTAGTTACCTCCTTTCTACCATCTTCCTTTTCCTTAATGCTAACTTTTAGTGTCTTCATCAATTCATTTGAAAGTAACTTCCTGCTGTAATCCAAATCAGCCACAGCATCATGAGCATAATTGTTCTCAACAAAGCAGGGGGTAATGAACTTCATGTAGCATCCCTCAGTCTCCATCATTTTAAAGATATGAACCCTTTGTTCATCTTTCTTGTTATCAGCTGTAACCTCAAAAGTAATTTCTCCTTGCCAAGTGTCCTTGTCTTCCACTTGGTTTTTCTCATCATTCACTGGTCCCAAGTTTGATTTTTTCTCCATTTCTAATGTATTACAGCATAACATCAAACAAAATATTAGCAGGTTAGTCAAATAAGTTATAAGCACATAATCATACTCCAGTAACCTCATATAACTGAAATATGTCAAGATATGCATCTGTTTACTCATCGTGGAAAAGAACTAAGTCTTCTGTAAAGATTTTTGCAGAAAAGTTCGGCGAGTTTTAATAAAAGTACGATAGTTACGTAACTTTGTAGCCGTTTTATTTGAAATTCTCCAGAAGCTCTGCGAGTTTAGGTATAAAACCGGCGTGTTTTTAGGTTTTAACAGTTCTTCATAAGATATATAATCTTTCATAAATTCAAATAATAATTGAAAACATATTGCAATTATCATTTCATTCAATAAAGCATTCCAGTAGAGCATTTGCAAGAAAATAATTAAAAAGTAAAAACAAAATATTTTTGTATTTTTTATTTTAATGTGCATTATATACTCATGCATTAATTTAGACACTAAAAACACAAGAAACATGAGTCCTATGTGCTCAAATTCTCTAAAAAGCATTGTACAAGATTGTTTTTGGGGTTTTGTGAAATCAAATCCAACTGTTCTTTTACGGTATCATTTGATCGGCGGTTTTATCTGAAAAAAACGGCGCTCTTTGTGTCTCAGAAATGAAATTTTTCAAAACTTTAACAAGAATTAAGTAATTTTTCTTTTTGCAAAATGCATAAAACTAATAATATGATCAAATCTAACCTCCCCGGCAGCGGCACCAAAAACTTTGATGTGTTTAGAAAGCTTTAAATTTATAAGACTAATTTTACCATTTTCTTAATTCATAAAACACATGGGTAAAGTATAACCCTCGTTTATAGTAAAGGTTTGAGGTAAGACCAGGTCGTCCCAAGAGAGGTGATTGTTCTTATAGTTAGCTAAAGATAACAAAATTAGATTCAAATGATAGTCACTTATCACTAAAACCGTTTTTGGTGGATTTAAGATTTTTGAAATGTTTTCCCAATTGATATTAAAAGTATGTTTGTTAAAGGCAGAGCACATAAGATGAATGAGCATGTGTATCATAGACAATACTTGGACAAAGCATAAAAGCAAAACATGGCTGGTGATCATGTAAACTAATATATCTCCTTGATGTAAAAGAATCTCCTTTCGGCCTATGATCCTAGATACATAAAGTGCATAAAGTATGGTCCAAGCATGAAGTATCAAGTATGCATTTCTCCTAACCAAGTCGCTAGACGTGAGGCCAAGTCTTAAACATGTTATGGTTGAGGTTATCATATGTTTTACTATCCAATTCTCACAAGTATAGCAATGACTCGTTATAGACAGACGATTCATAATATAATCAATATAATTGCATCTTTTGACCTGTAAACAATTATAATGACCAATCAAGACATATGATAGGAGTCTAAACCATAAAATATCAAATATATAAAAGATAGATTCAATAGTCATAATACATATACGGTTCAAATCATGGCAAAGATTCCTCTAACAAACATAAAAGTACTACTCCATATTCATGTAAAAGTTAACTAAGTAAACAAGTGATGTTGTCATTATATCGAGTTTTCCAAATGTGTTCACGTTCCAACTGCGTTCTCCAAGTGTTTCTCTGGCTTTAGCTAATGGTTTTGGTGCAAACCACTACTAAACTTCTTCTAATGATCAAGTGTGTTTCTTTGTTGAGGTCTGTGTTAGAGTCACGAATTGTGCCTCTATTTATAGTGTAAATGGAACTCTAGCACAGTCCTGATCAGTTAATACAAGCAAATAATCGGTCTCATCATTCAAGTAGCTTATTAATGTAGAGGATATAAATGTCATGTGAAGTACGCCGAGAATTTGGTGTAAAACCGACGAGCTTTGTTTCTCGTAACCGGCGCTTTTATAATATATAATCGGCGCTCTTCATGTTTGACTCGTGTATATATAGTTGACCAAGGACACCCGTAAGCGGCGCTCTTTGTCCTTATAAGCAGCGTGCTTTAGTCCAAACTATGTCTTTTTCCTTATATGTCCATAAAGTCATACTTTTCGTGCGTTTCTTGTACTTTGCTCCAAACTATTGTCTTGCACATATATTTTCATATTAAGTACCAAAAGTCCTAATAACATGGTTATTTATCATATATTTCCCATAATATCGGGGGTAAAAATATGTATAATACGAGACTCATCAACCGCTCATATAAGTGAACGGTGTCAATAGGACATTCGTGAGCTAACATACGAAATTAGATTCATCATAAACCACATTTTGGAGCATCTAAATACCATCTCTCATCCACCTCAAGTTTAGAGCTTTTTATGGAGGCTTTGCCTCATTTAAGAATTTGTTGAGAGACTTCCATTTATAGAAGTAGGACTTTTATTTTCTTAGTTATTTTTCTTTTTACTATACATTTCTAAAAGTAGAATGGAATTTTTCATCTCTTGTCTTTGACTTTTACAAAGTCAAATTTTACTTGGATGACATCTTTTCTACTATCTTGTTTGCATTGTTGGGTGATCTTACATAAGTTGAGATTGTAATTGCTTATATTCTCATATTATGTTATGGCTATACGTTTTATCATGTGTCATTATCGCAAACTAATTTTTTTGTAGGTTCAAAATCCATGAATCCTTACTTGGCACCCCAACTAGGGAGAGTAGTGTTCAAGGGGGAGCATTCCGCAACGCAACTCTTCTTTTTGTTTGGACAAAAAGGGGGAGAGAATATATTTAAACTTACAAACTTAAAATGATTTTCATCAATTAAGTAAAACAAGTTTAAATACAAACTTTTAAAGACCTAACACTAGAAGTAGTGATTTACTTAAAAATAAAGTTTATGTTTTGTCATCAACCAAACGGGGGAGATTGTTAATACAAATATCGCCTTAAAACGTTATTTATATTTTACGATCTTTGCTAAGTTTTGTTAACGACAAAGTGTAAACTTTAGTTTTTAGTAAAACATGATTTTAGTTTTAGTCTTGTATAACTAGACTTTACATTCATATTAAACATAAACATTGTTATATTTCCTAATAAAGAAAATATAACATGACATCATGGCATGCATCATGAGCATTTATGGAAAGGTCTCAAAATCTTGATGGTGACATTGCATAAGATCTCTTACACATCTTGGAATGATTCTCACTCAAACTATTGTGTGTAGACTTGTAGAATCTTGATTTGACATTGCTAGATATGGAAAAATTTCATGTAGTCTTTGACTGTCAGACCTGGCGGAACCCTGGGGTTACAAGGGCGGAACCCTTGTTTTGGTTCAGCCGGATCCGCCAGTCTGCTAGTTTGGTTGGCTATAAATACCAAGCCACTTGCAAGAAATCTCTCGTCAGTTTTAGCTATACTTTGCATATCAACTTTCATTTATCTTATCTAACTCAGTAGAAACTCACTTGTGTGATTCTCTTGTGTAGAAAGGAAGTTCACAAGTTCATTCGAGAAGTTACAAGTTTCAACTCAACGTTGCAAGACTTGTTAGACTTCTATTGTGTAAACGCTTGTAGTTTATACTTCATTTGTATTTTGTTAAGAAGTGATCGGTTAGTATTTTAGTCCTCAAAATACGTTAAGTGATAGGAGTAGTTGTACCTTTATAAAAGAACTCGACATCTAGCTTAGTATCAAAAATAGTGGATAGGCGACGTTAGGGTGGTTCTACCTTGAACTAGAACCCGGTATTTAGCTTTGTACCGGATAAAGTGTAAGCGACGATTGTAAGGGTTTCTCCACCGGTGAAAGAAGCTTGTTTACTAGTGCTTGAAACTCTCGAGTTGGAAACTCGAGGCTGGAGTAGGGCAAGGAAAAAGAGTCCTTGTAGCCGAACCACGATAAACAATCGTGTTGTGGTTTGATCTTTCTTTCTTTATACTTGCATATTAATTATTGTTAATTAGTTATAATCGTTGATTACACGTAAAGCTTTTCAAAGATTAACTAGTTAAAAAGCGGTAAACTATTCAACCCCCCTTCTAGTTTTCCACAAAATTTTTGAATGAAGCTCCATTAACCAAAAAAAAAAATATTCCCAATTTGAGTAGGTTAAATGAAACCATGTCACACTTTTCTAATTAAAGACCAACACTACATTGATTTATAGGCTCACAACTTTTTCTTATAGTTGTTTGTCCAGTTACATTCTAATACTATTTTGCCATCAAAATTTCAACCTTGCTTGTTGTCCGGTTACACTCAAACTATTTTGCTAGCCAAGAGTTGATATATTTTTTACTTTGTTATTAGTTGATGTTGTTTTGTCATAAAGATGTCACTTAAAAGCTGTTACTTATACATCTTTTTATTACCTTATCACTACTATTCTTGAAGCTAATGATCTTTTACAAATTTTTATGTTTGAACTTTTTATTTATTTTAAAAATAAAAGTATTGTAATAATCACAACCAAGTAAACCACTTTAACAAAACCATCGACCAAAAACCAATAAGCAAAACCACCTAACATAAAATCATCAACCGAAATCATACTATCCTGTTTAGATTCCGGCATCTCTACCGCAACGAAACCACCAAACAAAGTAAAATCTAAATTTCAACAAATTTACAAAACAATGTTATAACTCAAAATACACAAATTTACATACACTTACAAATTACCAACAAACATACAAATTACTAACTTACAAATACACACAATTAACTTTATAACAAATTACCAACAAATTTATATTACACAATAAACTTTATAAGAATTTACTAAATTTATAACAAAAGTTACCTTTACAAACTTTAAAAACAACACATTTAAAGACAACAAACACATTTTCGGTGGTTAGGTATTCTACACATATGTTGTTTGATTTTGTTAAAGAGTTGCGTAAATGTGAAATTGGGGATATTTCATTCAACCAAATCGAAGGCCTTTGCAAGCTGTGTTTTCTGGAACAAGTAAATTATAACTAAGCCAATTAATTAAATTCAACAATCTACACAAAAACTCGTCAAACACATCAAACATAGCACAAGAAACATTATAAGGGCGCTTTTGCTTGGTTCTGGAACTTATGCTTGGGATGCGCATCTTATGTCTCCAACCCGCATGTCGATATAAGTCCTGCATGTGCACTAAGAGTTCGGCTTTCATAACAGCACCATGCTTTAACGAGGATAATGCTTTCTTTCAATAGATGATTTCCCCAATGACCTGATCAATCTACAAAAGATCATGTAGTTACATATATATAAAAGTTAACATACAAAATTAAGAATGATTAAGCATATGGGATGCTAAATTATAAAACTAAAAATACAGTAAAGTAATTTGCCTTACTTGTTGGAGTTGTTAGATTTCTTTAGAAACTTTATGAGCCTGAAAAAATACCATATAAAAAAAGTACTCATCCAATACAAATAAAACAAATTAAGAACACTTGGTCATTGTAGACATGCTGAGATTATTGAAAGCGCGTTATAGTGGTATGAACCAACATGAACAGATAAAACACGTTAAAAGGATAGTTAGTAGCTGAGGAAACATCGAGAATAACTGATACCGAATTATATTCAGGCTATAATGATGTGTACCGAAGCAAGGCAAATTTAAAGGAGCAACTCAACCAAATTCATGAGATGTAAAAAAGAACAAATAATGCAAAATATTATAAAGAAAAAGAAGAAAAATGAGTACATTACAGGCAAGAGAATACTAATCAAATAAGGAAAAAATTGGAAACATGCTAAAAATAGATACCTGCATTCATGTGCAAATGCTTTAATGCTTCCTCGCAAAGAAAGAAATTGTGACATTTGTCGAGTTGTGGAACAACTTACACCACAAAATGACATGTTTGTTGCGAGGTACAATATGGGGCATGACTCGAATATATAGGGGTGTGGTTACGAGGAGCTTATTACATTCGTTCGATGTGGGATACAACAATATATATAGTGTCTTCGCTTAATATTTTTCCAATCTAATCGATGTGGAATATATACCAATAATATAGTGATTGCGATCAATATTCTCGACATATTATTAGACTTGGGTCATGATCCTTAAGAATTGAAACCATCAAGATAAGCTATTAGTATACCTTCAAAACCAAAAGGAATTCTAGCCTACCTAATGTAGTGGTATGTGAGTTGCTCACATCACATACCCAATAATCTCTATTGGTTAAACATAAAGAATATTTTTTACAACCCTTTGTAGCATAGTTCAATTCATGGATTAGTGAAAATGATATTTAAAGTAGTTGGTTCAAGTGATCCATCGTGTATGGATAATAACATGCAAATATAGTATTCTTTCAACCATTTAGTATTTCATATGATTTTACATATAACAAAAATCAAATGAATCAAGTCTTTGCCATATACTCACTCCTATATAATTGCTTACCTAATCGATATTTGACCACAAAGTAGCTAAAATGAATAATATGCCCTCAATTTTTATAAATACCAGTCAATAACCACCGCACACATACAATATTTAGCACAATGAAGGGCTTTTCTTAAAAAAATGAAAAATGAAAAATAAAAGATACATCCTTTGTAAAAGAACTCGACATTTAGCTTAGTGTCGGAAATAATGGATAGGCGACGTTAGGGTGGTTCTACCTTGAACTAGAACCCGGTATTTAGCTTTGTACCGGATAAAGTGTAAACGACGATTGTAAGGGTTTCTCCACCGGTGAAAGGAGCTTGTTGACTAGTGCTTGAAACTCTCGAGTTGGAAACTCGAGGCTGAAGTAGGGTAAGGAAAAAGAGTCCTTGTAGCCGAACCACGATAAAAAATCGTGTTGTGGTTTGATCGTTTCTTTCTTTATACTTGCATATTAATTATTGTTAATTAGTTAGAATCGTTGATTACACGTAAAGCTTTTCAAATATTAACAAGTTAAAAAACGGTAAACTATTCAACCCCCTTCTAGTTTTCCATAAAATTTTTGAATGAAGCTCCATTAACCAAAAAAAAAATATTCCCAATTTGAGTAGGATAAATGAAACCATGTCACACTTTTCTAATTAAAGACCAAGACTACATTGATTTATAGGCTCACAATTTTTTCTTATAGTTGTTTATCCAGTTACATTCTAATACTATTTTGCCATTAAAATTTCAACCTTGCTTGTTGTCCGGTTACACTCAAACTATTTTGCTAGCCAAGAGTTGATATATTTTTTACTTTATTATTAGTTGATGTTGTTTTGTCATAAAGATGTCACTTAAAAGCTGTTACTTATACATCTTTTATTACTTTATCACTACTATTCTTGAAGCTAATGATCTTTTACCAATTTTTATGTTTGAACTTTTTATTTGTTTTAAAAATAAAAGTATTGTAATAATCACAACCAAGTAAACCACTTTGATAAAACCATCGACCAAAAACCAATAAGCAAAACCACCTAACATAAAATCATCAACCGAAACCATACTATCCTGTTTAGATTTCGGCATCTCTACCGCAACGAAACCACCAAACAAAGTAAAATCTAAATTTCAACAAATTTACAAAACAATGTTATAACTCAAAATACATAAATTTACATACACTTACAAATTACCAACAAACATACAAATTACTAACTTACAAATACACACAATAAACTTTATAACAAATTACCAACAAACTTTATATTACACAATAAACTTTATAAGAATTTACTAACTTTATAACAAAAGTTACCTTTACAAACTTTAAAAACAACACATTTAACGACAACAAACACAATTTCGGTGGTTAGGTATTCTACACATATGTTGTTTGATTTTGTTAAAGAGTTGTGTAAATGTGAAATTGGGGATATTTCATTCAACCAAATCGGAGGCCGTTGCAAGCTGTGTTTTCTGGAACAAGTAAATTATAACTAAGTCAATTAATTAAATTCAACAATCTACACAAAAAGTCGTCAAACACATCAAACATAGCGCAAGAAACATTATAAGGGCGCTTATGCTTGGTTCTGGAACTTATGCTTGGGATGCGCATCTTATGTCTCCAACCCGCATGTCGATATAAGTCCTGCATGTGCACCAAGAGTTCGGCTTTCATAACAGCACCATGCTTTAACGAGGATAATGCTTTCTTTCAATAGATGATTTCCCCAATGACCTGATCAATCTACAAAAGATCATGTAGTTACATATATATATAAAAGTTAACATACAAAATTAAGAATGATTAAGCATGTGGGATGCTAAATTATAAAAACTAAAAATACAGTAAAGTAGTTTGCCTTACTTGTTGGAGTTGTTAGATTTCTTTATAAACTTTATGAGCCTGAAAAAATACCATATAAAAAAAGTACTCATCCAATACAAATAAAACAAATTAAGAACACTTGGTCATTGTAGACATGCTGAGATTATTGAAAGCGCGTTATAGTGGTATTAACTGAAGAACCAACATGAACGGATAAAAGACGTTAAAAGGATATTTAGTAGCCGAAGAAACATCGAGAATAACTGATACCGAATTATATTCAGGTTATAATGATGTGTACCGAAGCAAAGCAAATTTAAATGAGCAACTCAACCAAATTCATGAGATGTAAAAAAGAACAAACAATGCAAAATATTATAAAGAAAAAGAAGAAAAATGAGTACATTACAAGCAAGAGAATACTAATAAAATAGGAAAAAATTGGAAACATGCTAAAAATAGATACCTGCATTCATGTGTAAATGCTTTAATGATTCCTCGCAAAGAAAGAAATTGTGACATTTGTCGAGTTGTGGAACAAGTTACACCACAAAATGACATGTTTGTTGCGAGTTGCAATATGGGGCATGTCTCGAATATATAGGGGTGTGGTTATGAGGAGCTTATTACATTCGTTCGATGTAGGATACAACAATATATATAGTGTCTTCGCTTAATATCCTCACAATCTAATCGATGTGGGATGTATACCAATAATATAGTGATTGCGGTCAATATTCTCGACATATTATTAGACTTGGGTCATGATCCTTAAGAACTGAAACCATCAAGATAAGCTATTAGTATACCTTCAAAACCAAAAGGAATTCTAGCCTACCTGATGTACTGGTATGTGAGTTGCTCACATCACATACCCAATAATCTCTATTGGTTAAACATAAAGAATATTTTTTACAACCCTTTGTAACATAGTTCAATTCATGGATTAGTGAAAATGATATTTAAAGTAGTTGGTTCAAGTGATCCATCGTGTATGGATAATAACATGCAAATATAGTATTCTTTCATCCATTTAGAATTTCATATGATTATACATATAACAAAAATCAAATGAATCAAGTCTTTGCCATATATACTCACTCCTATATAATTGCTTACCTAATCGATACTTGACCACAAAGTAGCTAAAATGAATAATATGCCCTCAATTTTTATAAATACCAGTCAATAACCACCACACACATAAAATATTTAGCACAATGAAGGGCTTTTGTTAATAAAAAAAAAAAAAAGAATGAAACATACATCCTAAATTCCTAAGGCTTTAGATATATATACCAAGCCATGTTTTGCATGTCAATAAGTGTAAAAATAAAGATAAATAAGTTTATAAAAATGAGCATATCTACCGTTTTGTATGTATGACTTAAAATGTGAATTAGAGTACATAATTTATTTTATAAGCCTATTTTTGGCTTATTTGACACTTTCGTGGGCTTATATAAGTTTATATGATATGAAAAAAAAAAAAAAAAAAAAAAAAAAAAAAAAAAAAAAAAAAAACTATAATTCTTAAATGTAAGCTTAAATTAAATAAATCAAATAAGCTCGTATGGGATAATGGAAGATTAATTTTTTTATAATCTCTTATACTCCATAAGTTATATCTGTCAAACAAATATTATTTTTTAAATAAATATCTCAACAATCTTGGATATGTTTTGGTAAAAATAGATTGTGCTTGTGCTTGTGCTTGTGCTTGTGCTTGTGCTTGTGTTGGTGCTGAAAAAGATTATAAAAAATTTATTTTTATAAGCTACATTAAAGATTATAGTTTTTTTTTTTTTTTATAATCTCTTATAAGCTTTATATGTCAAACAAAATTAACATATCTAAACAATTTTATATAATGGATGTGTTTGGCAAGCACATATTAAGGGCTTATAAGGGCTTAGGCTTTTAAAAGAAGTCGGCTAATAAAATAAATTTCGTTTGTCATGGGGCTTATGAAAGGGCTTATAAAATAAGTTGGCTAAAAACTTTAGCCTCATAAAAGGGGTTAAAAACTTTAGCCCGGGGCTTTTGAAGCATAAACTACTTATTTACCTATAAAAAAAAATCTAACATATACAAAAACTTATTTAATTTTTTCCTTTATAGTAATTTTGTAATTATAAGCCCCAATTCCAGCCCATTTGCCAAACAAATTTATAAAAATACAAATTTTAGTTTCGGCTTATAATATAAGCCCCAACCCTAACCCCAACTCCAGCCCAGCCACACCCCATTTCACTAAACATACCCAACATATAAAACCTCTACAAATTAATATTCGATAAATTAATAATCTTGATAAAATTAATAATTTGTTTAGTTAGAGATGAAAAATAAATTATAAAAAACAACTTTCAATTAACGTTTTAGACATTGAAGAAATTAATGAATGTATACTAATGAATGTTACAAGGTTTAAGGCATTTAAGAAATTGAAAATTTTTTTAGTAATTATTAATTTATAGTTTCGTTAGGACCAATATACATACACTGGGGTTCAAAAATATTATTATCTTATTATTTTATCGATTAAGGTCCAAATTTATACTGGCCCCAAGTTGAGACTAGTATATCTTGTTATTAGTATATTAGATTTAATAAAAAATTAAAAGTCATACGTATAACCTCTTTAAATTAATAAATTATTAATTTATCAATATAATAATATCTCGCTTCAGTCCCAATATCATTAATTTATAGAGTTTTTACCGTACCAATCTATACTACTTATAAAGACAAAACGGTCAAAGTGGAAAAGTGAAAACTTAACTTTTGGTCAATCCCCATAATGCCCTTGTGAAAATGAATTAGTCAATGCCCTTATTGCTGCAAAGGAAAGTCGAAACTGTACATTAAAGGCTTGCAAAGGAAAGTAGAAACTGTACATGGTTTTGGATGTACATTAAAGGCTCGAATTGGTCAATCCCCATAATATACTTTTATTATGTTAAAAAAAACTGTCAAATTGAATTCTTTACATTTATACATGGCAATATGGTTGTTAAACATTAAAAATGAAGAATAATGGTTTGTCCCATGGCTGTCAAATTGAACACATTGAATGAACGATTATCTCTTTAAACACATGGCGGGAAATTGTGTTCTTTAAACTTCAAACTTCAAACATTAGATATGGCAAGGGTTTTCCAAATGCCTATATAAAGAATACTAATGTATTGATTTAGTTCATCTTGTTTACTTTCATTCGCATAGACATGGCAATGAAAAATGAAAAGAATATATATATATATATATATATATATATATATATATATATATATATATATATATATATATATATATATATATATATATATATATATATATATATTTTGGAACGGCATTTTATTAAGCTAGCAAGGAGCTAGATCAAACAGAAATGAGATAAGGGTTCTTAAGCCAATCGTCCCATTTGAACGATGCTTTACATCTATACTTACACCAATTAAATGACAAAGAAACTAAATTATCGAAAATTAACGCCTTTTTGGGAATCTTGTTGTCGAACAGGAATTTGTTTCGGAAATTCCAAATAGACCACCATAAACCATAGAAAACTCCTTCCATCATACATTTCAGCTTGTTTGGGAGCCGAATAGACACCAGCCACGTGCGCCATACCTCATAAGAACTCACGTCCGCGTAATCAACGTTCCACCAAGAAGATACTTTACGCATAATTTGTTTAGATAGATCGCATTGGAAAAACAAATGACTCGTAGTCTCCACACCTCCGTTACAAACTGAACACATCAGGGAATCGATGTCCATTCCGCGACGAGAGAGATTAAATCTCGTACGCAAAGCGTCAGTTTTGATTTTCCAAGCTGTGATGTTCACCTTACTTGGAACGGATTTGACCCATCTGGTATAAATGCCTACCTCCTGAAAACGCTTCTCGTCAATTAGCTTGCGAATGGAAGATACTGAGTAGTCCCCGTCACTCTCAAGCGACCAAAAATACCTGTCTTCCCTAGGCAGCAAATTAATATCCTGCACAATTTCCAATAAAGAATTAAGTTGTGATTCTTCAGCTCCGCTCCTTACTTTCCTTCGGAAAGAATCATCTAAACTTGGCGCCAACAGTTTCATTCGAACAGTAGCATGTTTATGCATCTCAAGAGCATATAAACGAGGGAATAAATCTTTAATACCGCCACCTGTATGCCATTTGTCTTCCCAAAACAAAGTAGAATCTCCATTCCCCAACTTTAAACGGATTAGGTCCGCCACATTAATACCCTTTTCTTTCAAATATTTCGCCTCCTTAACAATCGTCGTCCAACAAGTTTGTCCCCCAACGGTCGCATCCTTAACAAGCTTACCATCATCACCATGAATAGCTTTGATTACTCTAGTCCATAAAGAAGACTTTTAAGAGTAAAATCGCCAAATCCATTTAAACATGAGACCTCTATTTAGCGCATACAAACTTGAGACCCCTAAACCCCCTGTATCCTTAGAAGTCAGAACATTATCCCACTTCACCCATGAAGCTTTACAACTATTATGATCTTGACCATTAAAAAATCGACTACGAATGGATTCAAGAGTTTTGAGGACATACGAAGGAGCTTTAAATATTGACATATGGAAAATCGGCATCGATCCAAGGACGGATTTAAGAAGAGTGAATCTACCTCCGATAGAAAGAACTTTTATCTTCCATTTAGACAAGCGCGACAACACCTTATCTATCACCTCTTTCCAAGCTACCTTTCTAGACATGTTTTCACCAACCTTCGTACCAAGATATGTAAACGGAGTCTTGAGGACAAGGCATCCAAGTTTAGAAGCCGCGTTTTGAATTTTCCCATCCTCCACATTAATACCCATAATCTTACTCTTGCACATATTAATTCTCAATCCAGAAGCCCGATAAAAACAATCCAATACTTTCACAAGAGTATCAATGTTGAGATCACTCCATTGTCCAATAAAAATTGCATCATCCGCATAAAACAAATGAGACAAACATACCTTGGAATTTAAATTGATACTCGTATATAAGCCCTCGTCCACCACGCGCTGAAAGGATATGTGTAAGCTTTCCATAATGAGGATAAATAAAAAGGGAGATAACGGATCACCTTGTTTAAGCCCTTTATAGAATTGGAATTCCTCCGTAGTACTCCCGTTTACAAGGATGGACCCTCTAGACGAACGAAGACAACTTTGAATCCACATTCTCCATTTATTACCGAATCCGAATTTATTTAAGATGTCGTCAAGAAAATCCCAACGAACCGAGTCATAAGCTTTCTCAAAATCCACTTTAAAAATAAGAGTGTGTTTTTTCTTTTTGCGACACCATTGAATAACCTCGTTAAGAATAAACGGCCCATCTAATATTTGACGATCCGACACAAACGCCGATTGGACCTCATGAACAAGATCTCCAATCACATTAACAAGCCGATTAGTCAAAATTTTAGCGATAACCTTATATAAGCTCCCAATCAAACTAATAGGACGAAAGTCTTTAACCTTATTTGCGTCGATAATTTTGGGAATCAACGCAATAAAGTTAGAATTACACCCATTCGGCATATCTCCAGTCGTAAAGAAACAATCAACAGCCTCAAAAAGATCTTTTTCAATCGTTGACCAAAAATGACGAAAAAAACTGAACGAAAACCCGTCTGGACCAGGGGATTTATCACAGCCGCAATCCCATACAGCCTTTTTTACTTCCTCTTTAGTAACCATATGTTCCAATTCATCACGCTGATCATTCGATAAAACATTCGGGAAGCATATATCAATCCATGCACGGTTCGTTGAAGGCTTATTAAATCTGTTTCGAAAGTGGTCAAGGAATTCTTGTTTCACCTTCGCCGGATCGTCAATCCATGTACCGTTTACCATAATACCTCGAATACTCATTTGGTTACGCTTCTTGTTTAACATACCATGAAAAAATTTTGTGTTCTCATCTCCCTCGACAATCCATTTAACTTTGGCCTTTTGAGCAGTTTCCGACATATGAGTGTTATTAACCTGTTGTATCTTATTAAGAGTCTCCAAACGATTATGACCCATCTCAACCGAATTATTGCCCTTGTTGATAGCCTCATCAAACACTCTGAGATCCTCTTTAAGTTTAGATATCTCATCTCTTGACTTCGATCTATAAGTAGAAATCCAACCTCGAATTTTCTCTTTTGTAAACTTCAATTTATACATAAAATTACGAATTGCATTATTCTTATTACCAGGAGCAACATTCCAAGCGTCCCTAACCAGCTTATCAAACCCATCCGCTTCAATCCAATAATTGTAGAATCGGAAAGGAATTGGACCATAGTCAAAAATGGCTTCTCGTAAAAAAATGGGACGATGATCTGATATATAACGGTCTAGAGCAATAGCATTAATGTTTGGACACAACTGCAATAAATTTTCAGAAACAAGAAATCTGTCCAACTTACTCATCTTTGTGGCAGATTTGTGACACCAAGTAAAAGCACTGCCGCCTAGTTGAACCTCAGTCAAACCCGCGTTGTGGATGAAAGAATTAAAAATATCCGCGTCATGAGGTTTAAAGATCGAACCGAATCTTTCTGATTTATATCTCACTTCATTAAAGTCTCCCATCATAACAATTTCACCGTTCCATTGATCCGATACCTGAGTTAAATAGTCCCATAACATACGTTTTTCACTCGCCTCTTAAGGAGCATAAATCACCACAATCATTAACTTAATCCCTGATTTTAACCATAGACCACGAATAATAACAAAATAATCCGATCTCGTAACACTTGACTTGCAAAAAGAATTTGGATCCCACATGCAAAGGATCCCACCCGAATTACCAACGGAGTCACTATGCATATAATCAAATGTTAAATTACCCCAACATGATCTGACAGAATGAAGATCCATTGACTCCATCTTAGTTTCTTGAAGACCCACAAAATTAACTTTATTTTTAATACACAACTCCTTAACCCAATCTTTTTTAGCCTTTTGGGCGAGGCCTTGAACATTCAAGGACAGAAAATTCATCTAAAAACCCCACACTCTCCTTGGGATTTAATCATCTGAGTAATATCGTTAACACACCCTTCCATATTGTAGCCCATGGTTTGGCCCACCTTCACGACTTCCTCCATGAGACTTAAGATAGAGCCACCCGTACGTGGAGTTCCTGATTTCTTAAAGCGACACGAACCCAATGAATCTGACTTCATATTAACAGATCCTGAGTTTTCTTTACCACCATCAGTATGCACAAACGAGTTGTCATCTCCCGCATCCTCTTCATTAACCATCTTTGCACGAACCTCTTCTGAATTTTGCTCATTTAAATTTCCTTCTGGGGTGAATCCCGGGGGGGTATTCCAAGCTGGGATCCTCTTCATTAATCTTGTCTTCCTTGAAATTCGTATCTTTATTCAATAAAGAGTAGATTCCAAAGGGGTCTTCCGAACGATTATCTTTCTGTCCTTCAAGACCATCGAAAACAGTATCAGGTACCTCATCCACATCACTCTCGATGTTACCATTATTAATCTCCTGGTCACTGTGTAACTCGCCATGATTATTATCAACCGACACAACATCTTCTTCCTCCTCTTCAGTGAATTCCGGAGTCCACCCAGGTACTTTTATTGCACGCAACCAATAAATTTTACCACGGAAAACGATTTTAAAATTTTCCAATATGTTCTGATGTACCTTAGTGAGGATGCAAATTCTTTTGGAATGAAAATATTTTTCATCGTCAATCTCCAAAAGTTTTCCCCATTTCAAAGCAATACGATTGAATGTTTTGTCTGACCAGAGTTTAAAGGGAATTCCCTCAACATCCACCCAAGCAATTCTCCCTTCCGGAGCAAAATCCTCAGACGCTTGATTGAGAACCGAGAACCATGAGTTCACTCCACCGTTATCCTTAAATAGATCTTTAACCTTAGTACTTTCGAATTCAAGAAGAACCCATAATTCACCTAAATAGCTGATCTTTAAGACATCAAATCCTTCATTACATAAAACCTTCTTAAGATTAGCAAGGGAAGCAAATTCTTTGACTCTACCCATCAAAGAACATGATAGATCCTTCGTGTTCAAACATTCATCATCAAGAGCAATCGAGGGAGTTGATTCCGTCTCCAAATGTATACCACTACCCTTAACCACATTCACAAACGAATTACCAATACCCTTATTCCCATCGGTTTTATGAAAGGAGTTAAGACTACTTTTATTAAACGTCTTTGTCGTCTTATCAACATTACTGGTTTTCTTCAAGTTTTCTCTATTGAAACGCGCGACATTAGCATTAAGTTTCAAATGTCCCACCCAGATTGTACATAAATTATTGACCAATCTCTCGATACTAAAAACATTGATAAATCGAACAAAACCAAATCGCTTACCATCCTTAGTCCGCTTTGTTGGTATAAAAGAGTCAACCACATGGCCATATTGCTTACAAACGTGGAACAATTCTTTTGCAGAAAAAGACTCCGAAAAATTTGATACAAATATCGATATCGAAATCTTGGAAACATCATCTTCCTTTGTGCGAAAGATTCCCATTGGATTGAAGGGGGCTCAAATACGAACCAACCTTAAATCCCTAGATGAGATATCGCCTTTTGGATTGAAGGGAGATCAATGAACCACAATCCTAACGAAAGGGGATCCTAGATCAATAAAAACAAGACAAAACCCTTAATAATCGAAAGTTCTACCTATGTTGTACCACTTCTGTTGTCTCGCCTCTGGTGTCCCACCTATGACGTCCCAACCTCTGTTGTCCCGCCTCTGGTGTACCACCTATGACGTCCCAACTATAGTGTCCCAACTTTGATATTCCATTCGAATTGAATCAGGGTTAAATGATTTTTTTTTTTTGGATTAAAGGGCGATCTATGAATTGAAAGGGATCTGTAATTTGGTAAATAATTGTGACATAATGTTTGAAAAAAGTTATGAAAAAGGGGTGATAAATGGCGTTTGAACCCACCGGAATATTGACGATGATCTTGAGGTTGGTTTCACATTCGCGTACCATTTAAGTTTATTGCACCGGTACTACAATATGTCTAATATTTCATTTATTTTATTTTTTATTTTTTATTATTTTTTTTTCTTTGTAGCTTCTTCCGAATTCTAACCCCAAAAGAACCATGGAGATGCAATAAAAAAAATGTTGATGATGATCTTGAAGGGTTTCTCTTATATAATGTGTCATAATTATTTACTTGAAGACTGAAAGAAATAAATTATATTGATGGACATCTTTAGTCATAAAGTAAACGATTTTAGTTAAATCAGTTTACAACCTTTTGTGACTTCGACCATTTAATGTGTATCTTGAGGTTCCAGTTGTAGATGGCTACTCGTTCCCTCATCTCACAAAGCGAATAAATGTTGTTGGACGCCACATAACGTCATATCTTGTTGATTTACTGCTTAGAAGAGGGTGAGTCCCTCTATATATTTCTCCAAATGGTGTTACTAGTATATACTTATATTTAATATAGTTATGCTTTTGTGTACTTATACTTGGATTTCAATTTATCACATATGAAGTTATGCAATGAATAAGAGTGCTGATTTTAAGACAGTTAGAGATATCAAAGAAATGCTCTGCTACATCAGGTCCATATGCCATAACTTATAATAGTGATCTGCCTTTCACTATATATATTGCCTGCAATTTGGGATCATGTTTTTGGTGCACCTATCCTTAAGATTACGCTTGCTTGTGCTAAATTTACGTCACTTAGTAAAATTACCTGGTCTTTTACTCTAATGATTTATATGTTTTGCAGCTCTACCAACATATAGTTTTGGTGGGATTTATCTGTGCAGTCAATCATTAATTAAGAAACCCATGTTGATTCCAAAATTCAAAAAGCCCGAGTGGTTTGAGCAGCAATATGCAAGTTCTTATTTGTTGGCATCTTTATTTTGCTTTTTTGGTTTAAACACCTTTTTAGTGTGTCGATTCATGTTGGTTTTGCTTTATGTTTTGTATTTGAACGGATTGTTCTTACTGTTATGAAGCATGCAGTAGTATTTGCTTTTTTTTTTATTAAAAGGATTTTTTTGGTTAATTAATTGGTTTATGTTTTCTCCTTTAGTATATTGTGTGTAATATATTGTTTTATTGGGTGGATAGGATGGATCATCTTGCTGGTCCCTGTTGGTTTGTGATCCAAATCCATGCCTATTAAAGACGTAGTTAGATTTGCAAAGGTAGTATATTAGTTTTACTATGCTTGCGTAGTTTTTTTTTTCTACATACTCGTAGTTGTCAAATGTCATGTAGAACTATAGAAATAGAAAATGTTACACATATTTTGTATCATGCCATCTTATATGCCTTTACTATAATGAATACTAAGACAAACCTTTTAAATACATATACGGAAACCAAAATTTGAATACACCACAAAGTCAACGTCGCAACAAGCTAATCTTGATTTACTCCGCAGCAACGCGCGGGCTACACGGCGTTACCTACAATGATTACCATTCAAGTTATACTTAATGCATAATTAATCATATGTAATTAGCAATCAAATCACAATCAATGCAAAATCAACAATTAACCATATTTGACCAATAATTGATTTTCTAATAACTTTCCAAATTTAATTTGAAACATAAAATCAATTACATTAAGGACCCGTTTGGTTTGTAAGTGGGATTGGAATTGGATTTGAATTTGAGAAATGTTTGAAAGAAATTGGATTTAAGTATAGGTTTGAATTAAATGGGGAGAGAGAAATAAATGATTAAGAAGTTTATTTTATATATTTATTTGATATAAAAAAATAAAAAATAAGAAAAAAAGATAGAATAATTTGTGGCTTAAAAAAAAGATCAAATAAAACAAAAATTTTGATTGATCAAATATTGTACATACCCACCAAAGTCCCACCACCAGGGGCTGGAATTATAATTTGGACCCGATAAATGTCTCAATGGGTTTGAAAATAAACCAAACAAGTTTTTTTTAATGCATCTATCAATCCACACCCACTAAAAATCGGATACCAAACGGGCCCTAACTTTTAATCATCAATTAGACATTAATCAAATTTATGTCAAAATTTAAATGAACAATTCAAATTTTAACATATTAATATATTATCTGAATTTATATGTATACATTTACAACTTTATAAATTTAAATATTTAAATTATCAACAATATAATAAACTTATAAACAATTATTTACACTTAACCAACAATTAGCATAAACGAGTGGGGTAGCCCGTGCGTTGCCGCGGGAGTGCTTATTATGTAGGTTATATAGAAATGTAATGTAAAAAATATTAATGAATAACCTTTTGCTTGTAACATAGTTATTCATGAACCAATAAATGATTGTATTTATCTCTAGCCAGTACAGAGGTGGTATAGTAGTGCCTTTCTCAATATAAAAAGAGCAAACATTTTGACAGCTACAATCGTTACTTACTCGTGGTACAACCATCTTCTTCCATGTTCTAGCCTCCATAGCTACACCAAACATTACTTACTCGTGGCACAACCATCTTCTTTCATGTTCTAGCCTCCATAGCTACACCAAACATGCAGTTCCAACAGCCTAACCATTCAACACTGTCATCACACCTCTAGAAAAAAGAAATACAAATATGGGTTAGGCTAACCGACTTAAAAAAAGATGAAAAGTGAAAGTAAGTTGCACCAAGATGCTTTTAAGGCAATCTAATGGTGCACCAATACTAATGGTTTTAAGAAATTTGATACAGATGCTTTTATGAAATTTGATACTAATGCTTTTAAGAAAAACGATTAATATGAGTCATACAGTAACACATGTATCGAATGGTTAAAAGAAATAGTCAATTATAAAAGTAAACTCCATAAGTATATATGAAGCTGCATAGAGAAAAAGCTGATGTAAAAAAAAAGGCTTACGGTCCAACGAAAGAGCCTCTACTACAATCCTAAAGAGAGCTACAAACCTATGAAACAATTTTGAAACGTTCCTGGTTTTTGGCTTTCACGAAGTCACTAAAAATTTGGCTTTCATGAGGTCACTTAACATTTGCAGACGGGGTATGAGATCAGTTGCTATGTGCATATCTGAATACTGGAAAAAAAATATAAATACTTACATGATTTGGACTCGTTTAAAAGCTCTTTTAAGTGGGGCGTATGCACCCTTCTTGATGTTCAATGCTATTAATGTTGGATAACTGAAACCAACAACTCTATGATGCTTCTCGAGTTCTAGCTGTTTACCTACATCATAACAGCACAAAAAATTAACTCATTATTAACATTTAATTAGTGTGGTTAGGTTTTGAACCAAACCACGTTTTGTCCATGTATCTTTTTATACGTAAATAATTAGTGTGGTTAGTTTGATTCTAACAACCATATTATTAGATTGTGCTCTAAATACGAAAGTGATCTACAAATGCCTTGCAAACAGAATCTTGGCGTGACTGTTCAAAACCTATAACATATATCACAGCATCCATATCAAGTAAAAGGGGTCTAAAAAATATAATTACAAAATTTATAAAAAAATATAAGGCGAACCTTTATTTTCTTCTTTTTTAAATCTTCGTCGCCTCGCTGTAAGCTCGTTCACGAAAGTCTTTTGACAATTGTCCATCTTGACCCTTCATTATGCCAGCTAAAACAGCAGCTGCACGATCCCTCACCTATAGCATAGCTAACAAAAAGTTACTTTTTATTTATGGTAATATCATTAGTTAACTTACAAAAAAATTAAGAGAATGAAAGTTGCCTCTATTTTGTTATCTGTAAGTAGCTTCGCTAGCATCTTCGAGATTTTCTGTTTCTCATCGACTGAGAGGGATGAAAATATTCCTGCAAAAATAGCAATCTTAACGGTTTATTTAAAATTAACATATAGTAATTCAAAATTGTCCAGAAAAGTCAATCAAACGGGCCAGAAAACTAAAAACAGCTACACTTATAAATTAAAGCTTTCTTGACAAAATCATCAATGAAAGCCTTGTAGATCGAATTGCAGTTATAGAAGTTTTTTCTTTGTTTGTTAACCTTAATCTCCATTCTCTTTGCGATGGTGTGTTTGCATCTACCTGCTGACCTGCACATATTAAAGAAAGTGGAAGATAATTGAGTATAAAAGGAAGGAAGCAGGCATATATCGGTCTGAAAGAAAACATAATAATCTTCTACAGGGCATAGATAGAGTGGAATACCTTCAAATGACCACTGGCTAACTCCATTAGCCACCCTAGCCATCTGCTTCCAGCAACAAAGCAGGCGTCATCTCCACCTGTCAATGGCTGGAATTATTATTTCTATTACTAATCCACATGTTTACTTCTTATGTCAAATAATAATTAATGTACTAAGTATGTAAATAAGATATCCAATGCATATTGAAGTAAATAGAAATGATTGTAGCGCAAAAGTCATTATTAATATATAAATAAATGGTCAAAGATACAGACTTAATCAATCACCAATAAAACCAAAATCCTTGGAATTTGTTGTAGTAACTTATTTTCCTCACATGCAAGCATGATTAGCAAACTTTACGTTGAGCAACTATAGATTTCTCGGTAAAATAAAAGTTCGAGAGCTAGTAATGAAAAATTGAAAATACACATATGAGAAAAACTACCTTATCTATGCGCTCCAACAAAGCTGCACCGGATAATGGGAAATCGCCAGTGAGATATATATCCTCCCTGATAAGTTATGGAGATTGTCAATATTGTACCTATAAGTCTTATGAAGTTGTTGCTGGCCCAGAAAATACAAAATAGTATTTACATGAGGTAATCTCATTGGTATTAAACAATAATTAAATATGGAGCAAAGAAGTATGCATAAAGTGAAAAGCTGTGAACAACACCGTTCTATTTCGCCTTCTGCGGCTAACAGTAAATCCATGTCTTCTGATGATTCATAAAGTTCATCGCTACTTACATTGTCCTTGGTCCTCTCTTCTTCTAGTACTGGGTCATCGACACTTTATGTGAGCTAGAAATCATAATCAAAGAAAATAATAAGTGAGTTGCAGATATTACAAGCATGTTATTCTGACTCATAACAGTCTTTAGAGGTGAGACATAGCATAATTTATGTTAGTATGATACATGCCAAAATAAATTATAGCCAAATAGTAATTTAGACAAAGGCTAAACATTCACTTTTACGATGATGAATAGGAGTGTATTACAGGATCCAAAAGAAACCATTGTTGTAGACAACGAACCTGTGCTTGGCGGGACTGTAGTACGGGCATGTGGGACGCGAGTTTCTTCTAGTGGCGGGCGAGTGTGGCATCCAGATGTGATAGGTAGTGCAAAAGGGGCCGCCATTCTGTTTGATGGACCTACATTGGCATTCCAACAAATAAATTAGCAAGTCGCAAGGAAACAACTATTCAATGTTGCATAAAAAGAACGGATAAGAAGGAACAGCAAAAAAAATAGGAAAATAACCTGGGTCAGCTGACAACACCTGGCGTTGTGGCAAATTTTGTGAGTACATTTGAGGTTCAACGCACGAACAACCAAAGGTTCACCAACAGCAGCCGAACCCAGCGGATCAGTACGTCTGCAGCCTGCAACAACCACATGTTAAAAGTGGTTACATTATTCTAAGGATGAAATACTTGTACATGCAAAGACTTACGACGGCGTTCAAATGTTGAAGAAACAGAAGACCCAGTGTGAGATGGTATGGAAAAAGGTGGATGGTTTTCCGAACCTATGATGATTGAAGAAGCAAGCATCAGGAAATGCAGTCGTTTGGTATTTATATAAATGAAAGAAGTAAATGTACCTGTGCACATTTGATTGTGCGACCTTTTACGCACACCATTTGTACCCATGGACATGACTACAGTTCAAAAAAGTCATCTGTTAGCAATAATAATGGGACATCGGCAAGGCACATGGAAAACCTCAAAAGACACATTACCTGTGTCAGAAAGCTATGCATGCAATTGCAGACGGGCTTAAGGATTCAGGATGTCAATGCCTTGGTGTTGTTTGTTTACTTTTAGCCCATAGATTCCGCCTCCCATCATAAAATCGAGGCCTGCATGAAATGGTGGTTAGTAAGTTAGTGACGATAGCAGATTCTATCTCCCTAATACTCAAAACTAATTAATCATATCAAACATACGGTTGCAGATAAACTTCTGCTATTCCACTCTCGAGTCTTAACAAATATAAACTATAAAACCGGCACGGAACATTCAGAATTGTGATAGACCCAATCTCCTAATTACCTCAATGCATAAGTATCCCTTTCGACACATCATTCCCAATCACCTTCCTCACCACCATCACCAATGAAGGCAAGAATACTACCTTGGCAGATTGATTAAAGCTTGTCTCGACCTCCTCAAGGGTTGCATCGTACTCGATTGGTGATGGAACAATTCTCCAATTTTCTGGTTGTTAAATCACCTCCCCTGGTTTCCGGAGCTCCATGGTCCTTGCAGCCATTTTCATTGAAAACATAAGGCATCAACAAACTAATAATAAAAAAAATTACATGTTGTCCCATATCAGATAATCATTTTCCAAAAATAGAGCCAAACACCCCAGAAACACATATCCGTGCAAAATCACTATTACTTTATAGATGTGGCATTTGTAATTATTCCAAAATCCTAATCACCACCCAACAACATAAATAAAAATAAATAAATAAATAAATAAAAGGTTATGCACTAAAGGGGGTTCAAATGATTTTATCTACACTTTCAGTGAACTACTTTTATACTACAGCGCAACTTTTGAAAAACGTAATCATCCTCTAAAGCTAAAGTCCTAGCAGAAAATAGGTTGAACCATCACTATATCTGTGTCTTAGGTAGAAACATGGATATGCCTACATATACATGATTAGTTTTCCATATGGCAGCTTGTTCATAACAAATCAGATTCCTATGTTGAGCATCAATTCCTATGGCAGTAGCAAGAAATGATATACTTCACATGATATAAAAATATAACCGCACTCGATTCAGACCTCTTATTTTCACACTTATAATTCCAACCCAACGATTCTTACAACAGTTAACCATAAATCCGCATATCCTTTTTACCATTTCAGTCACTAACCTGTTTTTTTTCAGGTGAAACCCATCACCATTTTCATCAACTGCCCCAATCTTTCTCTCTTGAAACTTTCCGGCATCCCTTTTGTGGCTTTGTTGACCGGAGCCGTCGCTGGAGCTGTGTCCAGTGTCATGATGGTGATGTTTGTCTTCTAAAAATGGGTATGTGTGGATTGGGTTATTTGTGCGATTTGATTTATGGTTTTTTTTTTTTTTTTTTTTTTTTTTTTTTTTTTTTTTTTTTTTTATCAAGTGTCGGCTTTTGTTATGATTTGTTTTAGGGTTTGATTTGTGAGATGTGATATATAGATCGATTACTTTTTTATTTTATTTTTTATTTTTTTTTTGCATGAATCGGTATTGTGTTTGTGTTGTGTGATATGTGTTTGTGGGTGCGAACTGAGAAGTGTGAAGAAGGATCGGGAGTGTTGGAATAAAATATACTTTTTTTTTACTGTAGTTGTGTGCAAAGTTTTGGCAGATATCCTAAGTTTTAGTATGTATGGATAATAATTATAACATAACTAGTTATACATTAACAATATTTATTCTAGCCAAGAATATATGTTCCCTTTTAAACTAAAGAGAACACAATTCCTTATTCGCCTTAGCTTTGTGATGACTATTAATAAAGCTCAAGGCCAAACAATTTCAAATGTGGGTGTCTATTTGCCTGACTCTGTTTTCTCGCATGACCAGCTTTATATGGCATTGTCTAGAGGGATATCCCGTAGAACAACAAAGGTATTGGTTAAACCAGTTACAGAGTTCCGTCAAGTAGGAATCTACACCTCAATTGTCGTTTATCAAGAAGTTTTACGCGAAGAGTAACGTTGTATTGTTAGTTTTTATCTCATAACTAATGTAATGTTTTACTTTCAGTTTCATTAAATGTTTTTATATATTGTTTCATAGATGTTAAGAATTTTTCCTAGACTTTAGTTATCGTGTAGTACAACCATTTGCAATTATATTCTGATCGGTTCACGTTCTATTTTGAACGCTACACAAAACACTCACCACATTATCCTAAATCGTGAATTATTGGCCGCTACGAATTCCGTCGCTATGACATGTAAACCCGCATTCCTTTCCGGCACCCTAACTAAACCGCCTCTTTCGCTACAACTCCTCCCTCACACTCCCCCACACCACCCACAAAACACACACAAAACAGTCAAAACACCAACACAATAATGTCGACAGCAACCGACTCAGCAGCCACACTCCCAATCGAACCACAATCAATAAAAAAACTCAGTTTCAAATCCATAAAACGCTCTCTTGATCTCTTCTCACCTAACCATTCTCAGTTACCCCCTCCTGATCCCCTCAGGTATTTTTTAAATTTCAAACCCTAATTTTTATTTTTTATACAATTTTTGACTTTATTTATATACTAATGTGACCTAATTTTTTCTCATTGTTGCAGTAAGAAGATACGAGTAAGCCATAAGGTTTGTTAATAATGGAGTTTAGTTTAATTGACACGTGTTTTATTTAGTTTTTGATATTGTGTTAGGGCTTCGTATTGTTGTTAAATGTGTGTTTGTTTTGATGATTATGAAGGTTGCGGTTGAATATGATGGAATAAAATCAGGTGCGAATCAGACGGCGAAGAGTTCGGCGGCCGTGCCGTCGAGTTCGACTGCTCTTGTGCTATCAGGTATATATAGGTTTCTGCTAATGTATATTTGATTGTTATTTAGCGTAAATAATTGTATGCGAGATGTAAAATGTTAAGTCGAAGGTTATGCTCTGTTTTAATAAGTTGTGACGTTGCTGTTATTTTGGGTGGAAGAAAACGTACAAGTTTAGATAGTATAAATAGTTGCTTAGTCGAAGGTTGTGCGTTTTAGTTTGAGACATCGCTGCTGTTCGGACTTTAGGTTACTCATAGGGTATAGGGATCAATCAGGCACTTATAAAACATATATTTGCTTTTGTAGTTTAGGCTGTGTATTGTAGCAGTGCTTGATTATTGATTGTTGTTTAGATACTTTGGGTTGCTAGGAGTAAACTGTAGCTTTATTGAACTATTGTTGTTGATTGTGTAGTGGATTAGAGTAAGTGTAGGAATGCAGTGCATTTAGTAAGATAAGATATTAGCGTGTGAAGGCATCAATATAACAGGTTACGCGGATAGCTCTACATATATGTGCCATCCGTCAGAGTCTTTAAAAAAATGGTTGTGATATGCTGTATATGTATTGTGCAATGATATTAGATCAGTAGTCTAAACAGTTAAATACTCCCATACAGGTAGAAGAAGTATTTGTAAAGAACCTTTCGTGTTTTCGTTTATTGTTCTACTTAAAAGTTAAAGACTATATGACGTCAAAAACCTTATGTAACCGCCTCGGTTTATAGGATGCGGTTTCATGAACTTTTTAGTCTTTTAAGTGTAGCTGTTTATATTTTTAATGTAAGCAACTTGGATATAAAACTATATAAGGCATAACTTTGCATCTTTTAGTCTTATATGTGCTCAAAAGTTAAGTTCTTAGTCTTTCTAATACAACCAAAGTGGTAATTTGACCAATTAACATCATCGGCATGATAGTAAAGAGTTACTGTGTGTGCTTGAATACCACTCTTGGGAGAGTCAACCTTGGGTTTTAACGTTTTTTAACATTGTATTCTGTACTGCGTGCTTGAATCACGACAAGTACATGTAGTTTTATTGTTTTTTCAGTTTTTGTCTTAGATCATTTTTCAATTAACATATATTCTAATTGACATAATGATTGGCCCAATTTTGTTTCATTTTTCTTCAACTTTGTTGAAGCAGTTCTAGAAGTGTTTTTTGCCATAAAACGAGAAAAAACAGTGCTGTGATATCACTATGTGAGAAGTGTCAAATGACTCATCTTTTGACTTATACCAAACTTATATCTGTAGGTACTGAAAGCTCTAAGAAGGCTGGTGGTCAGAGTGATTCAGCAATTACGGCTGTTCAACCGAAGAATCTGTAAGCATTATTTCTTATTTGAATGGGCATGATCTAATTTCAGTTTGTTCCTAGATTGATTATATTGTATTAGTTTGTAGACTGATTTGGTTATATGAATTGCTGTTTGGCAGAGGTGACGGTAGTTTGACAGGCAAAAGTACTGCTGTCATTCCTGCTCACATAGGTTCAGAAAGGTTAGAATTTGCTTTTACCTTTTAGCACATATTGATGAACTTGTCTCTCTCTTTTCTCTAACTATGCCTACGTGTCTTAACATGAAACTTATCTGTTTATCTTAGCTCCTTTTTAGTATCTGTAACAAATGCGATCTCTCATTAAATTTTGTCCTTCTTTTCCTGATAGTTCATATTGCTACTTGCAGGAATCTATCGACTGCAGCCCTTATGGAGAGAATTCCTAGCAGGTGGCCACGTCCTGAATGGCATGCTCCATGGAAGAACTACAGAGTAAGAATCTTGACCTTAACTTTATTTTTTTTTTATTATTATTTTTTTTTCTTTTGCATCCTATTAAAGAAGGATTCTTTTTACTTGTCTATATAGTTTCTGTGACTCGTGCTATAGATTTAGGACAAGAAATTGATCTTTATGTGGTACACAAGAATCTATAAAATATAGGGGCAATTTCATATCTCCCCTCCTTTTAGTTGGAAATTTCATATATACCCAAACATGCATTAACAACATTGTACATTATGCATTCAATACTTGCATTTTAGGTATATATGAAATTAATCATGAAAGTAGGGTGATATATGAAATTAATCCTAAAATAATACTTCCTCAGTTCCTCTGTCCCAATTTTATTTTCCACAAACTTCAAAGATTTTTTTAAAAGATAGGTGAAATAAGTGCAACTTGTAGACTTGTAGTTAATAATGTGTCGTTTTATCCTTGCATTTAATACACCATTAAATTGCAATAATGGAAATAAATTAAGAAAATTGCAAAAGCTAATGAATTTTAGCTACTCATATTATTTACTAAAAAGGGACTATTTTATTATTGGAACTGAAGGAGGAGTTAACTATTCTCTTCACTTTTTTGTAAGTCAGTTTTTTTGACTCTATGATCAGTTGGTGTGTTTAGTGTAAATTATTGTATTATTACTCAAATACTAGTATCTTTAGTCTAGCTCTTGGATTTACATCTTTCTGTGTGACAGTATGTGCATATTTGATTCTAGACCTTATTCCTGCTTATTACGTCTTTTAGTTTTGCTTGTGCCTACCACACTGAGCTAATATACATATCTGCAGGTCATTAGTGGCCACTTGGGATGGGTGCGATCTATTGCATTTAACCATGACAACGAGTGGTTCTGTACCGGTTCTGCAGATCGAACAATCAAGGTAATCATTTTTTTTTATTCTTTGCAGTGCATGTTAAGGAACACATAGGATTTGCCCGGTATATTTCATATGTGTGGTTCAAATCACTGTTGCTTAAAAGTTTACGTGTTCTTTTAGAAGGAAGCCAGCCTTATGTGACAAAAGCTTTTAAGTTATGACGTGTTCCTGGGTGAAGTATTTCAAAAAATACGTAATAGAAACTGTAAGAATTAGATAACAGGTTACTAGTTAAATATATATTCTCTAATGTGATTTGGTGAATTTACTTATTATTTGTAAGAAATTATAGATACACAAGCTTACTTATTGTTCAGTCTTTTTGAATTATTAAGAAATATAGTCTTTTTTCGGACGCATATAATGGATATTAGAACCAGGCTTAAATGATCAAATGTACCACGTACACAAACAATTATGGGATTTGTGAATATCATTGACATGCCAAATCACACCATTTTTATTTAAACTGGTATGGTCCTGTAGATTTTCACCCAGTTCACTTATAAATTGGTAAAAAAACCAACATCAATTTGAGTTCACAATTCTATATGAATCCACTGGAATTTTGTATCTGCCATTTTGTATCTGCCATTTTGTATCCTTAACCTGTCACTAAATGATTGTTATTGATTTTGGACAGATTTGGGAAACTCATTCAGGAAAGTTAAAGTTGACTCTGACAGGGCATATTGAGCAAGTTAGAGGTTTGATTTTAAACTAACGAGTTATTTGCAAATGATCTCATCTTGGTATATTTTGTGGTTTTGCTTATGACCAAATATTCAATTATGTGTATCGCAGGTCTTGCAGTAAGCACCAGGCATACCTACATGTTCTCTGCTGGCGATGACAAACTAGTTAAATGCTGGGACTTAGAACAGAACAAGGTTTTGATTACTGACCAACATATTTTCTCTTTATTGTTTGTTCAAGTAATCATAATGGAATTTGCTTTCTTACTATTTTTATAATTATTTTGTTTTCAAAGGTTATCCGATCATATCATGGCCATCTAAGTGGTGTATATTGCTTAGCACTTCATCCCACTATTGATGTTTTGCTTACCGGGGGACGTGATTCTGTTTGTCGGGTATGAACTCAATCTGTTTAGAGGTTAATTTTTCTAAGTGGGAAAAACGATTAATTTCGATGTATACATGTTTTTTCAAAATATCTAAAAAAATGTGTGTATACCAAATTAGCCATCAATTCCTCAAAATTCATTTGGGTACCAAACTTATTTCTATGTGGAACTTTTTCCCTTAAATACCCCAATACTGCAACCAACGAAAGTTTAACTACACAAAAACGGTTCAGTTCTGCAAAAACTTTGCAACAAAAATAAATCGAACTTTGCAATAAATATATTGGGGAGAGCTTATTCCACAAAGAAAGTATTTCTGTTTTTCTCCGCACAGTTTATGGTTGTTTTGTTATAACTACAACATTATTGGCTATTAAGTCAATCCCTGTATATATTTTGATCATTCTCACTATTTAGTTAATGAACTGTGAAGGTAAACATATGGCATGACAATTTTTTCAGGTATGGGACATTCGCAGCAAGATGCAAATTCATGCCTTTTCCGGTCATGATAATACAGTCTGTTCTGTTTTTACTCGAGCTACGGTATGCAATCCATTCAGTTAATTGTGTAGCAATAACTTCTTTTTACATTATTTAAGAGCTTAAGATGATGACACATCTTCTTGCAGGATCCTCAAGTTATTACTGGCTCCCATGATTCAACCATTAAGTTATGGGATCTTAGATATGGTAATATTCTATGAAAGAATGTTACATTTGACGTTTGTACATATATTATCTTGTCACTGGATTTAATTTGGTCACTAATCTTTTAGGTAAGACGATGGCAACTCTAACGCATCACAAGAAGTCCGTCCGTGCATTGGCCAAGCATCCTACAGAGTATGTAGTTTTACTTCTTATTGGTTTATATAAGATTATAATTATAATCTGAATATTCATTTTTGTTTGATATGATGTTTTAATTTTTATCAATGTCTTCTGAAATTGCAGGGAGAGTTTTGCTTCAGCATCTGCTGATAATATTAAAAAGTTTAGCCTCCCAAGAGGAGAATTTTTGCACAACACGCTGTGAGTTTTTAATCTATTGTATATCACTATCAGATACAATCTTATTTGTTGGTTATTCAATCAGAAAGCATATAAAAAACCCAAATAAAAAATAATCTGGCAAATTTAAAGCGTATAAGACGTCTAAGAATAAATGCAGATCTATACTGAAATTTAAAAAAAATAATAAAATAGAATCCCTTATCTTACCTGTTTATACTAAATCATTACAAGTAAAAGTTTTTAACTTTTTTCGTTTTTCATCTGCAGCTCCCAACAGAAAACCATAATCAATGCAATGACAGTCAATCAAGAAGGTGTTATGGCTACCGGAGGTGACAATGGGAGTTTATGGTTCTGGGACTGGAAAAGCGGTCATAGTTTCCAACAATCTCAAACAATCGTTCAACCCGGTATGTGCCTTTTAACCCTTTAAATAAAAAAAATGTCTACTTGTATGTCAAATAAATAAATTTAGCTAAAAAAGGGAAGAGGTCAAACGGATTGTAAGTTGCCCAAAGTCTAATTTTAATGTCATACAACCTCTTAAATCATTTTATGTAAAGAACTAAAGATTTAGACAAACACCTTTATTTGTCTATTAGACAAACACCACAGTAATAATTGTTACACCTATTTAACAGAATTACAATCGTAGCTTTTGGGCAATTGCTGTATACTTTTTTAGAGCTTTCTAGTATTAAATCTTAATTGAGGCAATACGGAGACCTTAATCAATTGTGTATACTATTAGAAGTGGACACTAATTCTCTGGACATGTACAAGGAGTAGCATCATTGTTTTTCTCATCTTAAAAAGCACATGTTCATTCTTTCAAAAGAAAACCTCAGTTAAAATATGAAGCAGAGAAAGGGAGAAGAAAAAATGAGAAAAGAAGAGGAGAGTAATAAGTATAGTTTTGTTTGTGTGACCCGCCCACTAATCTGAATCTTGTATGATATCTTTTGCAGGATCATTGGATAGCGAGGCTGGGATTTATGCGCTATCTTATGATATCACCGGGTCGAGGCTCGTCACATGTGAAGCGGACAAAACAATCAAGATGTGGAAAGAAGACGAATATGCCACCCCCGAAACTCACCCTGTCAACTTCAAGCCACCTAAAGATATCCGTAGATTCTGAATGTTCTACAGGGTTCATTTTGGAAGAACTTTTTCGGATTAGTTAAACTGTATTGTAATTTGAGCTGTTTAGTACTACCTCAAATAGTGTTATTTCTAGGGTTAATGATAAAATAGTGAGAGATGTGGTGATGCAAATAGGTCCAGTGAAAAGAGAGTATTTGCAGGTCACCTGTGAAAGTATTGTTCCTGAAAGGTTAAGCAGCATGCAAGTATCTCTACTTACCATGACATGGGTTGTTCTAAAACATGTTATTTACTTGGTCTGATTATTTTGAGGAACCAAAGTGTCCTCATAAGACCTAACTTAAGAGCATTGTATGTATATTTTTTTCCTTTTCTTGTTACTTTCTTTTATTTTGTAATGAGCACAGTATATCCTCTTTAACGTTTTCCTTAATTTATTTTCTAAACCATAGTTGGCATTTGGAAAATTCATATGGGGGTTAAGCAAGTTGGCCGGTGAAATTCTTCAGCTCTACCATGTTGGTGAAAACTCGGCCGTGTGCTCTTAGTTATCTTTCATCTTTTTACGTGTAATTATTATGGTTTGGAAAATCGTTAGGTTCAAGTTTAGTTTCGTTTTTGTTTGAAGTCGTAAATGAGCAATTTTAATTATTATGGCTCGGAAAATTGCAGGTTCAAGTTTATTTTCGTTTTTTGTTTGAAGTCGTAAATGAGCCATTTCATATTAGTGTGATAGCAATGCCTATGAAAAATCCCAATTTGTGATTTAAGTCTAAACACGTGCCATCACTTTCAAAGTAATTCATTCTTATGTTCTTCAGCCAGTCAATCCAAAATCACATGGCTTTTATCTGTTTTTCTAAAAAAAGGATTGAAAAAATAGGAGTGGAAGTTAGGCACCTACGTGTAAAATTTTTGTCCATTATGAATGGCTAAGCTGACCTGGCAATTTGCAACAGTTTGAACAAGAGTACATATATCTTCAATCTTTATTTGCTGAGTAGTTAGTTGCTGTTAACAAACAAAACAAAATGACAAGTGCAGCTGCAACTGCACTGACCTCCACAAAAAGTGGATTATTTGGCCTCGATAATCATCATCATCACCACTTAGTGAAAACCAGTTTCAGTTATAATCTAAGACAACAACAACGGTTGGTTGTATTAGCTTCTTCATCACCTCCTCCTAGTGGCAACAACAGCGATGATAGAACTAAAAAAGGCGATCAACAGGTGTTGCTTATATTTAACATTTTACTAATCTTAGCAAAATTGGTGTTTTTTTTAGCTAATGAGTTTATCAACTTGTTGTGCGTTTGCCTCTCTTTCTTTATGTGGTATGTTTGTGTTGTGTGTTTGGGCGACTGAACGTCGTGTGTTTAATATGGCTTATCGGCTTTTCCAGATTCAACAAGTCTATAAATGCGGAACTAAACACCATGGAATCTCCAATTCCTTAAATATGGGTCATATTTGTCCCACTTTATGTCCATAGTTATTTAATCCATATGTTGGATATACTGGTATAGTGAAATGTGATTTTCTGAGCTTCATTATGTGCTGTTTACTAAGTTTGGTTTTATCATTATATAGATTGATGATGGTTAATGTTAGAGAATGGGTATTGATTTCATGATAACCATTTATGTAAACGGGTAAACGGAGAGGGATCCATACCCGGGGAAAGTCGAGCCTTTTTGGCTCAGATGTACATGGCGTAACCGGTATTACCGTGGCCATTTCTGGACTTTTCCCCAGCCACCCCAAGATGTAATCTCCGTTGTGTTTGGATAAACCTACGAATCATGTACAAGTGTTCACTTTGCCCCCATATTTTGCATTGGTTACACGAAGTCTCATACTGGGAAAATCTAAATACAAACACTCAAGAGTCTAGGCAAAGAAAATATGAGCAAAACATTGAATATTGTTAGGTTTCTCACGTGTCCTACGATGAGGACAGACGACATTCTGTTATATCCAGAAAATTGGTTGGACAGTTATGGCGGTTTGAGCAGTTGGCGGGAAACCAACAGTTTTGTTTGTTGACTTACAGACATACTGTTAAGTTTTTGCGGGAAAAAAAAGAGTAAATCAGTTAAGAGTACCAAAAATATCTTTTGGATCGGGGCACTGTCCCTTGACCGCTGTTATTCGTTTTGGGAGGAATCAGTTTAGCTTGCACGAGTTTGCATTTTGCACCTCTTAACTCATAGCTGAGCTTCACCTGAAATCCCTTCGGTCTCAAGATCTCAATTACGTTAAATGGATGTTGACACTAAAATCCCCAACAATTACGGATATTATTTATCTTCAGCCTTTGTTGTTTGTTCTTTATAATACTGCACTTTTTTCATACACTTATTGTCAAGTATATGTTGATGCAGAAAGCTCTTGTCAAGGATGTGGAAGATGCTGCTAAAGCTACCCCAGAAGTAACTACTCTCGCTAAACTTTATTTGTGTTGTGTGTGTGTCTAAGGAGTTTTTTTTCGAGGTTTATCTCAGATTATTATAATTACGTTGAATGGAATTGTGTAATATATAAGCAGTTTTGTTTAATTTTAACTCCATTAGGTAATTAACAGGATTAACGGTTATTATTTGCAGATGAAAACAAGTGCGATGAAGACGCTAGTTGATGCCAGCCCGGTTGGATTAGGGAGACGGTCGAGACAAATATTCGATGAAGCATGGCGAAAGTTTTCTGAATTGGGACAGATCTCAAGGACAATCCGCACCAATGACGAGAACAGCCTTCTTATCCAGGAAAGTGGTCCTATGTGTGAATTTGCAATCCCTGGTGCTCAGAACACAACTGTTCTAGTTATTGGTGCTACCAGTCGTGTTGGTCGTATTGTTGTCCGCAAGCTCATGCTCAGGGGCTACTCGGTCAAGGTATTTCCACCTTATTCGCTTATCAAGTTAAGCTTATGCCTTATATAAGCTTATTAGCTTATCAGTTTGAACTTATGGCTTATCTAAGATTCTAAGCTCAAATTGATAAGCTGGTCAAGCCCACCCCTGCATAGAATAATCGAACGTAACCTATTACTTAATACAAGCTTAACAAACCACCCCTTTAAATAACACTTTCCAATAAACCTAATTAGAATGTGTCTGGGATTGCTTATTTTTTCTTCTTATGCTTTTGTTTATATAAAAGCTCAAAATAAGTACTTAAAGGAATAATGTTTGAGTTTTGTTACGCTATAAAAAAAAATTCTAAAATAGTTAACAAGTGGATAAATGAATGACGAGAGAGCCCATTTGCACATGTTCATGGGGTTTTAACTTAAATAAGCAGGTCAGGATGATCCAAACTGCTTTTCTGCTTTTCTATATATTAGGCTCTAATAAGGAATGCGGATCAAGAAGTCATGGACATGCTGCCAACTTCTGTAAAGATTGTGATTGGGGACGTTGGAGATCCTGCAGCCCTGAGAAGTGCTGTTGAAGGTTGCAACAAGATTATCTATTGTGCCACTGCTCGTTCTTCTATAACTGTAGATCTCAACAGAGTTGATCATCAGGGTGTGTACAACCTCAGCAAAGCGTTTCAGGTCCTTTTTTTCTTCATGCTCCTTGAAAAATACAAACTTATTAGGTTTCAACCACGTATGTTCCGTGTTCGCTGTATGTCTTGGGCTTATCAAGTTAATTTGAAATGTCAATCAGTAAACTGAGAAACTAATTTAAGAAAGTTTATTGTTTTCCGGGTTGTTTCAGGACTACAACAATAAGCTAGCTCAGTTGCGAGCTGGAAAAAGCAGCAAAAGCAAGCTTACACTCTCAAAGTTCAAGTCTGCAGAATCATTAAAAGGGTGGGAGGTTCGCAAGGGAACTTATTTCCAGGATGAAGCTGCCGCTAAATATGATGGAGGAATGGATGCTAAATTTGAATTCACTGAGAGTGGAGATGCAGTTTTTTCAGGTAAACATTTCTACACACTGAAATAAAACCCCACATCTTTCCGATGGTGATTACACTTCAGCATATACCATTTTGATATAGGTTACGTATTTACACGAGGAGGATATGTGGATTTGTCGACTAAGCTATCACTTCCACTCGGTAGTACATTAGACAGGTATATCTCATATAGCTAATGGCATTGAGATTACAATATGTTATATGTGTACTGTGTTGCTTCAATTGTTAAGTATAGCCTCCCAACTTCAGGTATGAAGGTCTCATACTTTCGATAGGGGGAAACGGAAGGTCATATGTTTTAATTCTTGAATCTGGTCCTACAGCAGACGGAAGCGAGAGCAAACAATACTTTTCTAGAATTAGCACAAAAGTAGGGTTTTGCAGGGTGAGCAGTCTTCTTATCCTTCGGTCAGTAAATGTCTGGTCAATGGTTATGTGCCATTTAACTGTCTTCTTGTAACTTGTCTGCTTATGACAGGTGGGTATCTTACCTTTGATATTTGTCTTGCTAGGTAAGAGTACCATTTAGTTCGTTTCGGCCAGTGAATCCAGCTGATCCACCATTGGATCCTTTCCTTATACACACCTTGACCATACGTTTTGAACCTAGAAGACAGGTATGTTCTCCTTATACAAATCCTTCAGTCCCATGTTATTCATATGTGATATAAGTATATAGCCCATGGTTTTCCTTTGTGTCATCAACTATAATAGTCATTTTATAGTATATAGATTTCACGGGTTTTCTTTCATCCTTTCACCCTGGTAGGCTTTTAGCTTTACTATTTTTGGCGAAACAGAACAAGCACTTCTATCCCTAATTTATTTGAATGGGTGAATATAAGTTGTTTCATACATAATAGTCATATCAACTAGTTAAATTAACATTATGCTTTCGGTTCTGATGGCTGAGTTGTTATATTAACTTTCAGAGACCTGCTGAAGGGGCTGTTGGAAATAACCAGGACTTGAGAAGCTTCCAAATGATATTGGAATATATAAAAGCATTGCCGGTGAGCAAGATCTTTATTGGTTTATAGTAATTTCACATCACGACTTTATTAAAAATTTGAGAATATCCACAAATCTAGGCTAAAGACAAACGGTATGAAGTTGGTACCTTTGGCATGAAAATGATACTTAAAAAGTATTTTTTTAGAATCTGAACAGCAAACTGTTTTGCAGACCGGACAAGAAACGGACTTCATCTTAGTCTCATGTACGGGTTCTGGAATTGAAGCTAGCAGAAGGGAGCAGGTTTTGAAAGCCAAGAAGGTCTGTACTTTCTTGGTATTTTCTTATGTTATATTGTGCTACAACAAACTTATCTGTTGGTTGACATATCTATAGGCCGGAGAGGATTCCCTGAGAAGGTCAGGCATCGGGTACACAATAATTCGCCCTGGTCCTTTGATGGTGCGTTCCCTCAACATAGCTCTTTTCGCCATATATGTTATTCTGTTTACCAACCATCTTTCACTTGTATATGTAACAATCTTGTTTGGTTCTATTGTGCTTGTTGTATACCTTAACAATCTAATTTGCTTCTCACATTGGGTTTATTACTTTATTAGGAAGAACCCGGGGGACAACGAGCTCTCATTTTTGACCAAGGGAACAGGATATCTCAGGTGGGATAGTTATTACTAAATTAATAAATAGTTCGTCATTGTTCATAACATGCTGCCTTAAACTACACATCATTGCTGCTTGTAGGGGATTAGTTGTGCTGATGTGGCTGATATCTGTGTAAAGGCATTGCACGACTCAACTGCAAGGAACAAGAGCTTTGATGTCGGTAGCATTATATTTATTTACTTTAATCTCATGACTGTGTTGGAATTGAGCCGTGATTTGGTTATGAACAGGTATGCTATGAATATGTTGCTGAGCCAGGGAAGGAGTTGTATGAGCTGGTAAGAGATGTTCATTTTCAACTTTTCCCAATTCAAATTCACGGTCTTAAAAATACCTAAATTAGGATCGGGTGTGAACTTATTTGCTCAGAATCACCTACATTGGTTTTTTCACGCCATCTTATTTTTAATAGCACTCGATACTTGACATTGCGTTTCTAGGAAGAAAACTGATGTTTACATGTGTTTCCCTGCTTAGGTGGCACATTTACCCGACAAAGCAAATAACTACCTAACACCGGCATTATCAGCTTTGGAAAAGAACACATAATCATCTCATAGAGTGATCTTTGCTGTTATATATAGTTTGACGTGGGATGATGTACATGGAGTTAAATACCTCATTCGCTACTTGTAAAGCTTCGATTTCAAACACGAAAGAAACATATAGAACTTAAAACCCTGATGATCTTTGCTGTTGTATCATATAAACCACCTGAGAGAATCTGTTTATATACCTTTGTTTGCCCCCGGGATAATGACAATACAATTTTATACCTCCTTCACTGCTTGTTATAGTTGTAATTCTAACACGATAACTGTGTGTAATAGAGATAATACTTGCAAATAGTTAATGACTCGTGACTTGTGTAATATTTGAATTCACTTTGATTAACATTTTACAAAAATTTGTTACAGATTAAAGTTTGCAATTAAACAGTGACAATATGACAATAACTTAGATGTTGGTTGGAATAATGATGCAAGCATTTATATCCTACATGTACTCACTAAATCCATGATAAGTGTCCGTAAACTTAAAGAAAAAGATTTACCAATGTAAACGCTAACATGTTGCCAATGTTGGTGATTTAGCATCATCAATCGTTTCATGTAATTATGATTTATCCGAGTGTGAAGAGATTTCAAGTTAAGCTAGGTTACGGGTTAGGTGTTGCCGGATGCACACTTTTCGCGCACGCATATAAGTTAATTTGATTACCAGCACGCTAAGTACTAGCCATTCACCCAAGGAGTGTGACCGTCCACTAAAAGTTGTGACCTTTCCTTTTGTTTACGCTATATAAGCATAATTTGGCCTTTCATACGAATATACATTCATATCAAAATAACAATTCTTCACGTTTTCTCTCGCGTTTTTTCATTGCCTAAAATTTCATGGAACTTGAGGAAATAGTTAAGTCGAAATACCACAACATGAAAAGTAATATGGATTTTTCTAACTTGTGTATGGGTGTCACCAGTAAGTGGTTGTGGGGCCTGATGCCATTCAGAGGGTGACACACAGGCTATGAGACCCTCTTTAACATGTGTGCCTGAGTCACAAGTTAGAAAAAACCAAGTAATATTATACGATTCAACTTTTTTTCCTAGATTATCATTGATTATGATCATTAATACCAGACAGCAAATATCCAACACAACATTGTACTGTAATAGGTGAGTTGATTAGCATCAACTTTATGATAAAACAGTGAGATGTATGGTGACACAATTGGGACCACTGTTTGTTTTAGTATGTCTAAGAAAAGAGAGTATTTTGCAGGTTGCTCATGAAAATATGCTTCCTCAAAGGTTTATCTCTACTTATTTTACTCATGACATTGGGTTGTTGTAAAGCATGTTTTGACTTGGTCTAACACAACTTTTTTAGAACCAAAGTGTCCTCTTTAACATGACCAAACTTTTAATATGCCTTGCTTTACTTTATTCTACTTTGTAAATTCTTTTTTCTCATCATTCTTTTTGGTATTTACGTTTGAGTTGTTACTATCGACATCTTGTTGTCGACTTACTTTCTAAATAAAGATGATTTTGGGCGTGCACCAATGATATTATGAGAAGAAAAAAAAATGTGCAAACAATGAAACAAACGTGTAGTTGAATTGTTAGTTAGGGCAAGAAAAGCAATTGACGAGCACAAACACAATGGTTGACGTACCATGCAAATTCACACTAAAATTGCTAACATGCTTTTTACCAATTGCCAGATCTAAATTATGTGCTTAAAGTCATGCTTAAACATATGCGGCATGATCCTGATTTATAAAAAAGTGAGTCATCTGACCGCAACTATCAGAATGATGCTACGCAAATTTAGGCATGAATTTAAGCACATTTTTAGAACTCTCGGTTAGCTTTACCTGCCTAGCGGAAAAGCTAAAACTTAACAAGAATGAAAATCTATGATAAACTTGAATGGCACTTGGATTTATTAACCGCAAAAGTAGAAGTCAAATCATTCGGATTATATACAATATATGTTTCAGATTGTCACATTCACAAATACGCCAAAACATCGATGTGTCCAATCTTTGACGTAATCTTTGAATTAAATCAATCGTCTTCAAACTTTTACATTATGAGTCTATTGACATATGGTCATAGAGTACCAAGTAGTCACAGCCTTTCTAAAAAAAAAAAAGTACCAAGTAGTCACATTAAACTATCAAGCTATCAACATACACAATGACATTACTTTATTTTTGCTACACAGCTAAACGCTATGCAATTATAACAAGACTAGACAAAAACAAATTATCTGTACCATCTTATAATATAAAGTATTTAATTTGTGTTTCTTATCTCAAACTTCAAAATTAATACATCAACCAACAACATGAAACCAGATACGTATTATGTTTATTGATCGGTGTAAATTACCTAAAACCCTAATGAATCTTAAGCCCATAAACCGGGCTTGGGCTTACTAATATATCCTCTAATACATACAAGCCTTCAATTTTAAATTTTCATTTACCTTTCCTTTGACCTATTTCAACTTACACAAACTAGAAAAATATTCATTTCCTTACACACTTTCATTGGTATCAAAGGGGTCACAATAAAACTATAGAATCTATCACCATATAGCATTAACGAACAGATAATTGGCAACTTGTTACCCAACAACTAGTTTTTTCTCCTTTTCTTAGGTTTAAGCCTCATGACTCTTCCATATTATTTTATTGTTCCTAAAATGCTTATTAATATGCCATCATATATCAAAGCAAAATTAGACAAAAACAAAGGAGGTATATGATTTATGAGTAAGGATCAAATAAAAAATAAAAGTAAAATACGAATGACGAGAAATAATCACAGCTGCACATTTTAGATGCACCTACAAAAAAAGTCGCAACTCTTATGAGAAGACTGAAAACATTTCTCATTCTTCTTATTTTTATTTTTCTTCTTAGTGAATACACCATTGGAAATTGGGAATCCAACGATTATATGATTTATATCTACACATTTTATAGAAACGCAAATTATTAATATCCATTCATCTCGTCTTGTCAAAGAGTACCAAATTAAATACCAACATCATTTATTGATAATGTTCTAACCAATTTCGTATTGACTTCTTTCATATGAAAAGTATTAACTTCTTCAATTCTTTAAACATCATAAATCTCCAACTACTTCTAAGATATGCGTGGTATTAATTATTGTGGCCGGTGTTCAAGATACTCATTAATCAAGTAAATGTTAAAAAAAATAAAAATAAAATAATAATAATAATAATAAAAAAGAGTTAATAGTATTATCCTATAGGAATTCGATGTTCTTGATCCTCCATTGTTGTTTCAAAAATGGCTGTCAAATTGCATGTACAATTAGTTGTTAAAAAAAGTTCAATAATAATAATAATAATAATAATAATAATAATAAATAGTCGTTAAAAATTTTTCAACTTTTTTTTTTTTTTTTTTTTTTTTTTTTTTTTTTTAATTTCTTAAATACTATCATGATTTTCTTTGTGAATTAGTCAGATACATCTTATTTTTTGAACTATCTTTTGAACAAAATTTGGTCAAACTTAAATAAGGAGTACAAGTTTTCTTTGACGTACAAAAAAATATTTTCTGTTTACATGTAAGTTGATTGTTGCTATTTTTGTGTGCGATAGTACATTATACATTCATTCCTGTTTTCCTAGATATTGCAAAATTTTATGGGGAAATTTCACTATTCAAATTTACCCTTTTTACCTATGCATGGATTTTAGTTAACTTTATACTTTTGATTTTTGTCCTCCAAGAATTTTTATATAAATAATGCTATGTGTGTAGGAACTAAGAGCATCCACAATGGGTAAAGCTTTTAAAAGCTTTTTACTATTTCAAAAAGTCATTTTATAAGGTTTTTTGCATTGCTTCAAAAGCTTTTTGAAAAGCTTTTCTTAAAAAACTTGGTGAATCTAAAGTCTTTGCTCAAAGCTTTAGTCATTAAATGCATTTTGCATTAAATGCATTAAATGCAAAAAGTCTTTAAAGGTTTTTCTATTGTAGATGCTCTAAGAAGTATGGTTTGCATTGTTCTTTTTCTAATGTAAATAAGTACAAGTATAAAAATACGGTGAAATGATTGAGACAGAAGTTGTGTGTTGGATGTGGGGACTTTTTGAATCATAAATTCTTTAAAAAAGGGAATTTGACTTAACCGATTGATATTTGCAATAGTTTCTTAGAAAGTTATATATAATTTTAAACAAACAATTCATTATAAGTTTTGAATGTTATTTGCCTTGGCTATTGTAAATATCAAAACTGTTTTGGAATTTAAAAACATGAAAAATAACTACATAAGATAATTTAAAGCTAAGATAAAATATAGCGATTATAGCCACTGATCAATCTTATTAATTATGGCACCAAATCTTAAAAGAAGTTGTCTATTGTGATATGTTTTTTATTAATAAAAGATATATAAAAAATTGGAATGTAATTATAGAATGTATATATTGTCAAATGATGATGTCTTCTAGATGTCTCCTTTATGTAGTCCATGTTGAGATGTTTCCATAATTGTTTAAGAAAGCTTATTTAAATGGGCTTATGTTTATGTAGGCTGTAGCTCATCACTTTATATGATATTTTACCACAATGTATAATGACAGATTGACAGTGTATTAAAATCTTATATCAATTTATTTACAGTAGGCAAGAAGCCTTTTCAAATGATATAGTCCACACTCCACACAAACATACATTAGTGTAACTTTATCCAAATGCTAAGAAATACTTATTGGCTGTATATTAACTAGAGCATTACTAATACAAGTTTTCTGACTATTGTAATCGTAGAAATAAAATAGCAAACTTGATAACAAATCGGAAGTAATGTGACAACGATGATAGTAAAACTGTAGAAGAAGACTTGACCAAATGTTAAACACAAAACCGTTGAATCTAAGTTGACATATATATCGGGTTGTGTTATACAAACCCTCCCTATATTGTCACATCAGGAGGGTTTGGTCAAACCGTGCAACCCGTGATGCATACCGTACAACCGGAAAATGCGTCTAATCATTGCAAACTCTCCCTATAGGAGGGCGTGGATAACTCAACCTTTATCACACATATGATCAACCTAATAATTGTAGATGTTACTGCTAGGATTCCTAACATATAGGCAGGTTGAATAAAATAAAAGCCATGATAACATGCAGTATAGTAGTTCGGCTAGGGTTGGAGATATTTGTATTTATATGTGTTTAGTCATAAAGTTTAGTCTATGAATATAAACTTAGAGGTTCGCAACACTCCATTCACCTCAAATCCTTTCACTCACAAACAACCAATCTCTTTATGCCACATCACCATCTCACTTTTTCCTTCACTCACTCACTTTTTATTGGCATCACACCCCTTACCCTTCACTCACTTCTTCTATTTTTTTTCTTTTTTTCTTTTTTCTTTTTTAAATTCTATTAAAATTTATTAAAAAACTAAAATTTCATTAAAATTAAATAAACATTACATAATATTATTAAAAACCATAAAATACCATTACATAATACTAAAAAACTAATTTTCATCGTCTTCATCGTCCACCTCGAGGTATGGTAATTGTTGAGCGTGAATATGCTCCATAAGATCAAATCTGACACGAAAATGTGTATTCTCATCTCGTATCTCGGCTAAGGCTGCTTCGTCAAACACCGGTTGGATCGGAGGATCCCGAATATGAACCGGCGAGATTGCGGTACCGGCGTCATGTATAATCATGTTATGCAATAGGACACACGTATAAACTATTTTACTAATTCTTTCTATTGTGTGTTGCCCGTAAGGGTCGATTCAGTATACCCCATTTACCCTTGAGAACACCAAATGCTCGTTCAACATCCTTTCGAGCCGACTCTTGTACTTTCTTGAACTTTTTCTCCTTCGGGTCGGTTGGATATTTGAACGCTTTAACAAAAGTAGACCATGCCGGATATATGCCATCACAAAGATAGTAGTCACGCTTGTACGTATGGCCATTCACAACAAATGGGCACTTAGGTGCCGTACCATTACGCTCGGTGAGGAATAGCGGAGATTGCATCACAACATTCACATCGTTGTTTGAACCCGGCGGTCCAAAGAACGCGTGCCATATCCACAAATCTTAAGACGCCACTGCCTCCATCATAACCGTGGGGTATTGATGATCACCCCTTTTATATTGACCCCTCAATTCAATTGGACAATTCCTCCAAACGAAATATGTACAATCTAGGCTACCGATCATACCCGAAATGTGATGTCGAGCTTCGTGTGCTTCGTACAAACATGCAACATCATGACTTGTTGGTCTACGTAGAAAATCTCGAGCATATAACTGAATAATAGCCTCACAAAAAAAATTGAAGGCATTCACGTGAAGTTCTTTGTGCCATTTCTAAATATTCGTCAAACTCATCCGGTGGTGCACCGGTTGCAAGTTGTTTAATGGCAGACGAACATTTTTGTATGGCTATGAAACTTTTTTTCATTCTAGCATCATAACCTTCCTGAAAATACTCGAATCTAGCCTCAATAGCTCGCGTAATTTTTAAAAATAAACTTTTAGGCATACGATACCTATCTTCAAAAAATTCATCGTCGAATTTCGGATCTTCACAAAAATAATCACGATGCAATCTTTGTGCAGCAGAGATCCGATTGCGTTTCACTGATTTTCGTGTCGACCCAGTCGTATCTTCTTCATCTTCGTCAATCGCGGCAGCAAAAATATCGAGACTACTATCGTTAGACCACTCGAACGGCTCATCTAAAAATAAAGTCGAACCAATTTTTTTATGCTCCATATACTTGCGGTTGAATCAGAATTTTTTTTTGATCGGTGGATTTTTTTTCTTCTTCTTTGGATCGGTTTTTTTTTTTTTTTTTTTTTTTTTTTTTTTTTTTGATGTTGTGTGTGTTTGGTTTTGTTTTGTTGTCCACTATATATGCACAAAAAAAAAGGTAGCCGTTATCCTCTAATAAATACCCTTCCAACGTTTCAATTTCAAACATGGAGCAAGCGGTAAACATCCCCGCATTTGAGCCTTATCATGCGGTGGGAGGGCACCGGCGACGGTGTTCCCGCAGGGGAAGGGCACCGTGCCGTGCCTCCCCGCACCCACTGCCAAGCCCCTTAAGCCGGTATGATCATTGATTTTTATGCGCTTGTTTATCATATCAACAAACATGATTTTAAGACAAAATACACCGTTGGTTCCTAAACTTTCTCAAAAACATCGCCTGAGGCTCAAACTCAAGAAAATCATCGTAGGAAGTCCAAAACACTAGTTTTAGTATCTGATTGCGTCCCTCGCTCCGTAAGCATCAGTCCAATGAATTATTGATGAGGGCAAAATCGTCATTCATTGTAGCGTCCTATTTCAAGCCGTTGTACAGTGTCCGGTTCCATATACTACCTTGAGTCACAATTGTATCGTCACTTATCATACCTAATATTTCCCCCAAAAACTTTCTTACACAAATCATCAAACCTTTCAACATGGCGCGTTGCTGGTGTGGTGAGCAAGCTATAACTCGCACTTCGTGGACATCGGTCAACCCAGGGCGTCAATTTTATGGTTGTCCTGATGAGGTAAGTGAGTTTTTAGATTTATTGTATTAGCTTGTTTTCGCAAGTAGCAAAGTACATTGTAACAATGGTGGTTGCTTAATGACTTTCATATTCATGGTTAGGGGTCTTCTTGTCGGTGGATAGGATGGTATGATCCCGAAATGTGTGATCGTTCAAGAATGATCATACCAGGCCTTTTGAGGGGGAGAAATGACCACAAGGCAAGTTTAGAAGCTGCACAAGGTGATGTGTGGAAGTGGAAGATTTACCTGGTGCTTAGGTGGATATTGTTCTTGATTGTTTATGCATTTGGTTAACTTTTTATCTTTAATGTATGATGGCCGTATTTTGTGCTATGTGGAAATGTAATTACTTGTTAGGCCATCATGGTAGTGTTTGAACCTTGACCAAACTAGTATGTAGTATGTTTTAACTTCAGATTCTCTTGAATGGTAGTAACTTTGTCTCCCACATCAATATGAATTGTGTTCTTTTGCTGATTTTACCTTATGTTATGCAGATGCCTATGAATTTGGTTAGATTTGAATTTAAATTGTCAGCATTGTTATGAAGTTTTGACTTTGGTTAGTTTTTGTTAGGTGCCCATATTGATGTTACACAAGTAAAGAATGAGATAGATATAAGGATTGGTTGATTACTAGATTTATGAAAAGTGAAATAAGAATAGTTTCATTAAGATATCAAAATAACCAACAATATTCACGGTTACATAAGCTTAGTATATATAGGGGAGGAGTAGGGTAACACTCCCTTCCTCCCTCATTCTTCTAAAACGTGGGCTTCTAGGCCCATTGGACATTAATACATAAGCCTAGTAACCTAAACATAATGAAATAAATAACTAAGCAACCTATAACAAAAGGTAATGACCGAGACTTGACTAAATACAAAAGTATGTTCCCAAAAATCTCCCCCTAAGGGTCGGTCATCACGGTTGCTGGACGTCTTCATTTTTGTCTTTGACTTGTGACATGTATAACTTTTGACGTCTTCAAAAAAATGTTGTAAAATGAATGTACTTTGCTCTAAGTCTTTGTTCTTTGGTGATGATGTAGTGATTGTGTTATGAAGTAGTCTGCCGTTCGTCACTCCTGTGTCTGTGGTGGTTGTCCGCCATTCCAACATGCTCATACATCTTTGGACTTTGTCTTTCAAGTGCACGAAGTTCCTTTTCATACAAATTGATCTTAGTCTTTAAACTTTGGAGATTCTTCTTATTGGTGTAGAATCTGTCTTTGAACTTTGTGGTGCTTAGATCTTTGGGGGAGCTTTCTTTGACTTCAAGATGTATGCATGAGCATGCTGGAATCTACCATCATGGAGGTGATTTGTACCTACAGGTAAACAGTTAGCAATAATCAACCGGTACTTACAGATAAGGAATTAGAGCTCGTCAACAGCATAGTGTGAAGACTCTTTCTAATCCTTATCAAGGCCGTTCCCATGTCAGATACTCCCGAAGGAGCTTACGAGACCTACTAAGTAGCTCAATGACTGGGTGAGTCGTTGGGGATCACTCCACGACTGTAGACCGCTATGGAACCACCGCGAACACTAAGCGTAACCCGTGAAGGGTTACTGAAGTGACCTGCTGTCAGGGCTGTTTGATGTTGACCCTGGCAGGAATTTCCGTTCAATCATTGAGAAATACTTTAGTAATTCTCTCATAAACGTTCTCGGCAGATTGCTAAGATCTGCGAAGGACTCGATAATTTACAACTGGTGTCCATTGATGTAGAACACCAGTTGTAGAAATACTAAGTGTTCCTAAGAGATCTTTGATGTATCTCATGGATCTAGACTCGATAAGTGCTCACTTAGGTTTCCTATGCGGAGACTAGGGAGGGGTCTCCTGCTTCAATATCAACCATCTCTAAGAGATAAGTCGATAGATTACACTGGTCCCCCGTGAGAATGAAACAAGCTCTTTTAAGAGAACTTGAGTGGTTAAGAAGGTCTAGTGCATTACGTCACTGGGTCCATGACGACTTTATCTTCAATACCGGTGTTGCCTTAGCAACAACTAGTAGCATACGAGTTGAACCCGGTGTCTGCCCTAAGGTTGAACATATGGAGGGCTATTTCTTTTCACCATTTTCTTTACTTTTTCTTTTTAATTCTTCAACTCCTTCTTTCCCCTTTCATTCTTTTCTCCTTTTTTCGTATCATACCTAAGGACTTCTATTTCTAACTATGGGTGATGTCCTTGGGTAGATCCCTCTGGCTCTGGCGGATCATAGGACGGTTATTCCTATCTTAATCACCTTATAATTCCTTGATTAGCCGACAGTAGCCATGAAACCTTTGATTGAAAATCTCTCAAAGTGTTTGTGATAATCAAATATTTTGGTTAACACTTTGAGAGTTTTGTGATCACTTTTGAAGGGCCCCCCCTTCACATGTGCTCATAAGTAATTAATAAATTTGCACATGCGGGAGGAGAAACATTTTTGAATTGATCCACTTTCAGTGAACAAGACCGATTCGAGACACGCTTACATCACTAGTTATACTAGCTTGAAGTTATTACCCGGCCTGGTCAAGTCCACAGAAAGTTTCTCGAAACGGTACATTTTTACTTAGACAAATCCTTTTCAAGACACGCTTACGTGGCTAGTCAGAGAGTTCCATTGTCAGTTTTTAGGTGACAACTAGCTCTAGTAACTAACTTGATGTCATTACCCGTCGAGGATAAGTCTTTTCGAGATTACTAACTTTTATTGTTTCGGCAATTCCTGGGTCAATTCTGAGTCTAGCTCGCACAAGATACAACTTTTAGCTTATTGATGACTTATATTTTAATCACTTTTTCATTTTCTCCCCCTCAAAAATAGCATATAAAATGATGTTTTTTGATAATCTTTTTAGATTAAAATATGTCTTTTTGAGTCTTATGGGGAGATTCACCAAGAAATTTTCATTGTTTTTGAACAAAGTAGTTTAGTTTGACAAGTGCTCCCCCTCAACAAGTGATTAAGTCTTATTGAGGTGAAATACTTGTCCTTTTGAGCAGAATTATGAAAATCATAAAACATTTGATTAATTATACTCAAAAGTAAGAAGCCTTCGCTCCTTATATTAGGATTGAGGCACTGATGCGTACCTCAGGGTCCTTTCTTTACAAGTTCGGGTTGTACACTATAATGTGTGCACAAACCATTATGAATATAAGTATTGACAAATAAAATCAAGATCTTACAAACTTCTACCATTCGGGTCTCTGAAACGTCAATACTGGAAATCCTGGTCTGTCTCCTACATAACTTTCCAATCTCCTTATCTGATCCCTACGCTTTAACCGGTTCTCAATCCTTGTGATGAATCTACGAGCTTGTCTGGCCTCATCGGTATTCCACCTTTTGGTTTTGTACAGTGCAACATCATCTAGTCGGCCTTTGATTCCATCTCTGATGAACTTAAGTGTTTCATCACAGAACTTGTGGATTTCATCATAAGCCATGAAGCAGTTGCGTCGGTTGACACTGCGATAGGTGAAACCAAATGCCGGATGCTTGATCAAGATGTATTGAGATTCGTGTTGAAGGTTGGGGATGTTGTAAAGGTTAGGTTTTGTGAGATTCAGCTTCTTCTGGTAACTTTCCACTCCCAGTTGAAGATCTTCTACTCGCTCTTTGATGACGATGTGTCGCATGAAAATGAGTAGAGCTGTGATGAAGGCAAGCTGCATATCCTTAGGTAGGTTGCAAAGCTTTTCTTGGACTTTGAGCAGATACATATCTTCGATGTCATTGAGGAGCAATCTTGGAAAGTCTGACTCGGAAATCTCGTACTCTTGTTCATCAAGTCTTTTGAGCACGATTTTGTTGAGAAAGGAGTACCCAAAGTGAGTGACTGTAGAAATAAACTGAATGGAGACAATCTTTAACTCACTCATCACATTTCCCATAGTCTGATTAAGTCTGCTGCTTCGATAATACTGTGCCCAGTTTTCTAGCCAATGGTGAATCCCGTAGAGTGCGTTCCGGTCATAGGCAACAACTTTGTCCACGAATAAGTCTGAAGCTTCTTCTTCGATGGCGTTGTTGAGGTATCTAGCTGCAGGGATTGAGAAGGTGAGTGATGTGGCGTACTTTGTTTCAATCTTGCTACAATGTTGTAGAAATTCCAAGTCATTGTTGAAGAAGAATTTGTAAGGAATTCTCTCTTGCTTGGGCTTTCCAACCAGGGGTAGAGGTTTGGTCCAGTCGGTGTAGTACGACCCTTTGTTCTTTGAGTAGTAATCAATGTTGGACTCAGGGTTTAGCCAGTCAATGTCATTTGACATTGCTCGGGCGATGTTTTCCAGGTGATATTCGAGTTCAACAGAGTTGGCAGAGCGGTCTTTCAAGAGGTTGAATGCAGCATTCTTTACCCTTCTCAGCTCTTTCTTGCTCATTTCCTTTAAACCGTAGTCCCTTTGCAGAAGCTGTGCATATTCCATGATTCGGCCATCGTGTGGTGATTGATTTTCTACAAGAGGTGGTTGAGCTTTAACCATTTCATCAAACCAAGAGTACTCAGCTGTTTTGTCTTCGTCCAGCCAGTTGAGAATATTTTTGGGTTTCTTAGGTTCATTGCCTTTCGAAGAGGTGTCTGGTTTTTGCTGATGATGCTTTCTTTTCCTTTCTTTCTTCTTTGTTGATGATGGTTCTGGCATTTCGTCGGGCTGAGGGAAATCATCTCCGCCGGTGTACTCAAAGTGATCTTGGGCTTTTGGACCTGATCCTGATGCCTTAGGTTGTTGAGTTGACGTTGTGGTTGTTGGAGGTATGACAGGTTGTTTTAGTTGAGATGAGGTTCCTTCGACTTGCTTTTGCTTCTTAGCCTGAGAGTTAGGATCTTTGTCTTCATCATCTCTTTGACGTTTCAGTTTATCGGCCTCAGTGCTGCATGATTCTTTGGACATCTTGGCTTGTAAAGCTTCCCATACTTTAATATCTTCTGGTGTCATGGTGGTTTTATTTGCCAATATGTTGAAGAGCTGAGCTTCTAATTCATTCACTGTCATTTCTTGTTGTGGTGGAGGTGTTTTGTCAGCTCGGAGAGTGAAAGAAGTAGTTCTATTCACTTTTTTGATAACTTGTTCAGCAATCTTTGTAAGTTCATCCTTCATCGGCTTCAGCAATTCTTTCAATTCTGTCACTAAGTGTTGTTCCATGTACTGAGTTGCTTGAGCAGCCAATGTAGCTTCCATATCTTCTTGTACATCTTTAGCTAAGAAGGTGTCCACTTTTTCATGCAACTTGACTTGCTAGTGATTCAACTTGATTTTCTAACTTGCTTTTCTTCTTTTCACGAACTCTCTTTACTGCCCTCTTAATCAACTTTGATGCAGCTGAGGCTTCAATTCTTGATGGTTTCTTGACTGATTCGTCATGTGTTGGTTGTGATGCTGGAGGTGATGATTGTGAAGATTCAATGTTGGTGGTGGTTTCCTTATCATCTCCTTTTGGTGATTCGGGTTTATCCTTGGGCTCTTCTTTCTTTTCTATGACTTTAGCTGCTTCAGTCCTTAATCTCTGCTCTTCTGCCAATTTGACAGCTTCTGCTTTTAGCCTTAATTCTTCTTCTTCTTTGGCTTCTTCTTCTTTTCTTTTCTTTGTTTCTTCTTGAAGCCTTAATTCATCGGCAAGTTTAGCTGCCTCTTCAGCTTTCCTGCTTTCTTCCATTCTTATGGCTTCTTCCAGTTTAGCTTGTTCTATTTCCTCAAGCCTCACCTCTTCAGCTTCTTGTTTTCTTTTGAGCTCTCTTGCCTCCATCTCTTCCAAAGACATTAGGTGTGGAATATCTGTATCCATATGGTCTTCCACATCATCGTCTCCCCTCTCTGAAGCATTTTGCATTTCTACGTCTTCAGGTGATACTGTTGGAGATTCGTAGACGATCATTTCAGCAGTGGTACCTGTTTCCTGAGTTTGAACAACTGGAGTGGACTCAGGAAGACTGCTAGATCCTCCTGCCTCAGGAATACTGCTTGATCCGCCAGCCTCGCTTGTTTTAGAGAACGAAGGAGGTGGAGGTTGATCAGCTTGGAAGGAGTCGATTTTGCTGTGGAGTAGACCTAATTTGAAAGCTCTTTCATTCTATTCTTCCACAGATAGACCAAGGTTTGTGTGTTCCTCTTCTTGTCTTTCTTGTTCAGCAGTCATAGGTTCCTTCAACTTTTCACCCCTTAACCGTTGTTCTTCCAACTTAGCATCTTCTTCAGTTAAAGGTCTTTGGATGAATGTTGTTTGTTTTTCAACTTCATCAACAAATTCATCGATGCTTCTGTCCCAATCTTCTAGAGTCATGTCCAGATCGTCAAGATCGTCATCCTGTTTGTTATAAGCTTCCCTATAAACTGGACCACTATCGGATTCGGTTTCTGAGTCGGATGGTTTTGGAGAAGATGGTGGTGTGGGTTCAGGAACTGGTTCAGGAATAGGTTTCTTGACTGGTATTCTAATCTTAAGAGTTCTCTTGTGAGGCTTTTTAGCAGATTTGGTAGAGCTTTCGGAGCTGCCAGACTTGCTACCTTTCTTTCCCTTTTTCTGCATAAACGAAGGTAGAGGGACTTCATCCAAGAACCCTACTTTCTCTTCCTTGAGAGCTTGAACGTAATACTTGTAGTTCTTGCATTTCTTTACTTTATCATTTAAGAGGCATTCGGGAAGTATCTTTCCTTGCTTACATGTACAAGTATCAAGTCTCTTAATCTGCTTGAGAGTAGACTCATTTCTGAATGTGTTCTTGTCATCATCATCCAGTCTTTAAGGAATGTCGTCATACTCACGAAGGAAGCTTTCAACGAGAAGCTTGGTGAAACGAACGAATGGAATCTTTGCTGACTTGTGTTGTATGTGCCACACAATATCTTCCCAAATGCTACTAGCAAAGTCCACCATTTTGACATTTGCCATAGCCCAGAAAAGTTTGAGATGTTGGAGTTTGGGGTGTTCGTGACCAGTATCTCTGCCAGATAAGGACTTGGCAATTATGATGTACAAAGTTCTCCATGGTTGTGGAAGATATCTTGTGATGACCTTTGAGTGTCTAGTCACCACCTCGTCTGACTCATCGTATCCAATATCCCGTAACCATTCAATTAACTCTTCTTCATTAGGAACTGGGTGGTACTGTTCATCTGGACCAAGTTTGGGCAAACCAAGAACGCCACGAAGAGTATATTTTTCCACAGTGACTTGTCTCTTATGAAGCATACATGTGAAAGATTCTTCGCCGAGGTCCAGTTGAATTGTATGCCAAAACTGGTGAATGTAGAAGCAAGCTACTGATGCTGATTTGGTGAGCAGGATTTTGTACGGGTGATAGACTAAAGCATCCACAGCTACAATGCAAGAGGATTCATTGCATGTGATTTTGTTGAAGTTGACCCTTAAGTTGTTCTTTCCAATATCTCTGTTGTAATCTTCGGGAAAAGTTTCTTCCCATGTGAGCTTTGGTTCAGGTACTGGTTCTTGTGGAATGTTTGCTTGTTAGGCCATCTGAGTTGATCATACACAAACATAGACATTGCAATAATATAATTTGTTAGTTCATATATTAATTTACTTGTTTATGCATGATTGGATTGATTAGTGGGTGTTTGTGTTCAAAATGTTGTTATATGATAAACTTGTATATATGATGTTAAAACTTAATAGAATTTGATTACAATCAATGCCCAATATTTGTTAACACATACAAGAGTTTATACATTTCAAAATTTACAACACTTAGACAAATTTTCAAGGAATCAGCCAATGTTACGCGTAAGATTTGGAAATCCTACGCATAACATTTCTTACGCGTAAGGAGTTATATTATGCGTAAGATCAGAATCTACGCTTAACTTATATCTTATGCGTAAGATCAAACTTTTGCGTAGGACAATTCTTATGCGTAGAACTGATTGGCCCTGAACCACCTAACTTATATTAACCAAATAATGGTCAACAAAGTCAAATAGCCTAGGTCAATGCTCCGGGTAATATAGGGTATCACCAGGTCGTTAAGTCCCGTTGAAGTGTGAATTGTAACTTTGGCGTATTTGTGATCGGGTGATTATTCACAGGAAAAGGTTATGATCAGAATTATTTGGAACTTATTTAACGAATATAGCTTAGGAAAGCTACGTGACTGATTACGGGAATTTAGATTACGAAGATTTGAGCTAAACACTAAAAATGTACGTTTTAATTAAAAACGTAAGCAGACGCACAAAACAAAAAGTAAAACTGTAGGATGGAAAAGGTTAAAAGTGTAAAATTGAAATTTTTACAATCCTAATAATAAAAGAAAATTTTAAGAAAAATTAAAATTATTTTTACACTATTTAATTATTTATAATTAATTAATTACTAATTATTTATTTAATACTAATTAAACTAATTAGAATTATTAAAAACACTTAAAAGACTTAGAAAATTAAGAAAAATTTTATAAATCTAATTAACCATTACAGGAATCCTAAAAAATTATAAAAAGTTAATTTTATGTATTTTTAGACTAATTAACTAATTATTATACTATTTATTAATTAATATCTAATTAAACTATTTAAATTATGAAAACTATTAAATGAACAGTAAAAATTCTAGAAAAATTTATAAAATTATTTTAACTAAAATAGAAGCTATAAAAATTATAAAAACTAGGTTGTACTATATAAAAACTAATTATGCTAATTAATTGATTAATATTAATTAAAACTAAATTAAACTAAAATTAATTAGAAATACCACTAAATGACAAAATAAAATTCTGGAAAAAAATTGTAAAATTATTTTAACCTAAAATTTAATTTCTAAAAATATAAAAGTGATATATTACTTTAGAAATTAATTAAAAAGAAAAATAAATAGATAAATCCTATTAAATAGAAGCTATCACTATTCTTAAAAGTGGTTTTTTGGATTTTTTCTTTTTCTAAACTGATAATGATCTAAAAACAACTAACTTTAATAAAAACACTTTTGTTTAAACCCAACAAATAAGCAATTCAAGTGCTTATTTCATCCACAGTTGACTTTTGTTGACTGTGGAGTGTTTTTAAGCTCAAATGATGAATGTGGGGTCCACAATGGTTAAACTTGGTTTCTCTGAGTTAAACAAACAATATTAGGCACTTATGGAACAAAGGGTTGGCCTGAATAAGCCAATAAGTCCAGAAATAAGCACAAGCTTATTGAATTCTGAGCAGATTAGGGGACAAGATTAAGAGTCCAAACAATGTGGGGTCCACAGTCTTATGGGTCAAACAAAAGAGTCAAATCTACTCCCTGGTAGGAGGGGGGTTGAAGGGAACAAAAATCAAGTGGTAAAGACCACTGAATTGGCCACAAACCACCACAAAAGGTGGTGGTGTGGAATGAGTATGCTGAGAACAGGGCAATGGGTTGCCCTGCAACCTATTTCAAGGGGGTGTGGGACCCACCAGATAAAATTCTAAAAATCTGATAAAATTTACAAAAATGGACAAAGTGACAAAGATTTAGCACACCAATTTTCAGATCCTAAAACCTCAAAACAAATAAGTTACAAACCTCCAAAAGTTGCTCAAAATTGACTGAGATGAAATTTGACTTTTAAGAACTTTGCACCACTTTGACTTTTATGACTTTTGGTTTAATCTAGCTTGCTCAATTCATGTTTATAAGTTAAATAAGAACTAAATTAAGTTGAAATACTAACTTATCTATGGAAATGACAAGGTTTTGGACTCTAAAAACCACCACAGTTAACTGTGGTGGTGGATTCTTTTGATTTTGACTTTGAGGTTTCTAGGATCCAATATTAGGACTGATTCAAGCTCAAACACACCTGAGTAATATATCTAAGCAACAAAAGACAATCACAACCAAGGGATCAGTGGGCTATTCCACTGATCCAAACACCCCTATATGTAACTTCAAATGATGATTTTCAAAGTACCCTTGTGAATTAAACCCCTAATCTGTTACATGCTATTTAATAACAATATTATGGGTTTATTAGAACACAAATAATCAATAATAACAACACAAGAACACAGAATGCAAGATTAGACTACTTAACTGTTTTTAGAAAACTAATGCACTTTCAAAAAAAAACAACAAACAAGCTAATGATTATAGGTTATATTAACACTAAATAACACAAATTATGTAAGAAACAATAAAGACTAAGCAAAACAGTGAAATGCTAAGAATTAAGGAAGTTTCTTACAAGAATTGCCCACTAGAATTTGAAGAACCAAGAACTAGAACCAACCTAAATGGTCTCCACAGACCTCTATTACCCCATTTCCATCCAAGATCAGCTCCAATCCATCAATGATCACTTGTCTTCTTTTTTATTTTTTTATTTTTCTTTCTAATTTATTTTTCTTTAACTATTTGAAACTTGATATTAGAAAAAGTTTAATGCTGAGAATATCTTATATAGACTTAAATGAGATCACAAATGAGCTTATGGAATAATAAGAACAAGTTCTAACCATTCATTCATGCCACCTCAGATTTTTATTGAAATATAAAGTAGTTGAGTTCACAGAGAAAACTTGGATTTCATTCAAACATAAAGTTTACAAATACACTGATAAGGCTTGAAATACAACTTAAAAGATGAAAATTACTTAGAAATTAAGTTTTACAAATAAAAATAAATTACAAAATAAGCTAAAAAATTCCCCCTGATCACTGGTGCATCTCTTTCTTCTTATACTGGACCATTAGGGTTTCTTTTGGTCCATGATCACTTCCCACCTTCCTTTAGAACCATTAGATCACTGACTTTTAATCCCAGCCATTAACCTGCTTTTGGCGCCATTTTCTTTATGTCAGACCTAGGTTGAGTGGTAAGTGGGGAACAATTAAAGCACTTTGTAACGTAGCTCAAGAGTCAAGGGAAGGGATGGTGTGCTGAGGTGGAGGAGGGGGGGGGGGAGCAGGTAGCAAGTTGGAGGGGGGGTTTGACCATGGTTGACTGGGAAATGGAGGTAAGGGTTGTACGGGGTGTTATTTTAAACGGGGTGGAGTGAATGGATTGTGGAGGTGGGCTAAGGAGTGAATGGGCCTGGTGGGTGTTTGATGGACCAGACCATGAAGTGGGTTGGGTTTAGGTTTTGGCTTAGGTTTAGTTTTAGGTCCGGTTGGTTAGTAACTTTGAATCACAAGGACCATTCTTGTAATTTGGCCGAATTATGAGGGGTGCAAATGACATGTATCCAAAATATCCCAAGGGCTAATAATGACAAGTCTGAATAGTATAGGAGTTATAAAAGGTAAATTCCATTTTTGAAAACCCGGGGGACTTGTTTTGCCATATTTCCAAACTTGAGGGACCCATGTTGTAATTTCCTCAAACTCACACCACAAGATCATTTTTTTGACAATTTATGATTTTCCAAGGACCAAAAGTGATTTTCTTTTAAAACTATCCCACTAGGGACTGAATCTGTCAATTTCCAAAATTCCAAGGACCATATTTGTCAATTTTGGATTTTAAGGGAAAAAAGTGTAATTTTCTCAAACTTTATCACCCAAGGACTTATTTTGATAATTTTTTATTTTTATTTGCCTTGGGTTGACTTTTCTTTCATTTTAAACTTCCAGGGACTAGTTTTGCCAAATTTTGAAACTTGAGGGACTGAAACTGCCAATTGTGCAAACTTTGTTCGTTTTTCATTTGTTTTCAAACATTTTGCATCTAAAACATATAAAACACACTTTTGGAATAATTTGTGTATTTTGATGCGTTTTTGGGTGTTTTTGGATGTTTTGGCAGTCCAGATACGGTAAAAATGATGAGTGTTTAAGCACTCATCAAGAACACTAAATCACAATTTACAAAAACATGATTCTGGGTTAAATTGGAAGTTGGGCGAGTGATTAATACATGTTAAGGAAGATATTGACCAATTTATAACACTTTTCAACCACACAAACCCAAAATCAAAGTTGCTAGTGTCGTTTGACCTAAACTCAACAATTCACTCTCAAAACATGTTACTGAAACAATTAACCCACCAAGATATGTTCCTAATCATATATAAACATTATCCTAAGCACATAATTGTCTCAGAACCTCACAAATCTAAATCCCCCAATTCATACGATGAACCCTAATTTTGATTTAGATCAATTGAAGTTTCTGGGCATGATTTGAGTGCATAAACATGTTAAATATAGCCTTAGGAACAAATCCCTTCAACCAATTCAATTACAAACACATCAAATTTCTGGGTCTAATTCTACGCAAACCCTAAAGCTTAATTTAACGATTAAAGATAAACAAGCCGTTGGATTAAGATAAAATTAAAAACCCTTGTTAAGAAACATAATCAAAGCACTTTGGCACTTACAGATTAGAAGAACAATGTTTGGATTACGAGATTGATTGTGAGTCGTTGATAAAGTTTGGTGAGATTAGTAAATGCTACTAACTGTTTTTGCAGGTATAGTAAATGTGACGGTCAAAGTTTGCCTTTTGACTAAGGTTAAAACTATTTTTCCTAAGTGACACTTATGGTCCCTTAACCTATATCATTCTTACACAAAGTACATTGTAAGCTCACAAATTAACATAAGTAAGTTACACCATCAATTTTGGATAAATTTTGGATAACATTTCTCCCCCTTGACCTTAGACCGATGTCCTTTTAATTTGAAAAAATTTGTTTCTATAGTCAAGGAGAGTAACCCGAAAAACCTTTTAAGCATCACATTTAATTTAATAAACAGAAAATATTTTTGGTAAAATGCAAGTACGAAGTAAACATTTTGAAAATTTTAAAATTACTATAACTCCCCCTCAACACTTGTTTTTGTACTAATTTTAGAAATTCATAAAAAAATTAAAGTATTGAAAAGAGAGGTGTGTACTTGCATTTTTTTTAAGAGTAGAAAAGATAAAATCTTTTTGTGTTTTTGTTGGTTTTATATTTTTGTATTTTGTTTTTAGAAAAAATATTTACAAAGATAGTTTTGATGTTTGACAATCACTTGTGTTTTAAAAACTTTTCCAGATCTTCTGGAGTCAAACATCGCATACCAATTTGGTGGACTAAATCTGCAAACCTTGTTGGAGGTAATGCTTTAGTGAGTAAGTCTGCCAACTGGTATTCAGTTCCCACAAAATATAATTCAATTGTACCCTTTTCGACATGCTCCTTGATGAAATGATAGCGGAGATCAATGTGTTTGGATTTGCAATGATGAACGGTGTCGCAGGAAATGGCAATGGCACTTTTGGAGTCACAGTAGATCGGAATCTTATTGAATAGGTAGCCGTAGTCCTTAAGTTGTGATCTCATCCAGATGATTTGAGCACAACAAGCAGACATAGCTACGTATTCAGATTCTGTTGACGACAGTGATATGCAGTCCTGCTTCTTAGATTGCCAAGACACAAGTTTATCTCCGAGAAACTGTAATCCACCAGATGATTGGTGCATCTGGATGGCTGATGCGTGGGGTTTGCACCAGGCTTTACCTCTCAAGGGATCTTGAGAAGCTTACAACCCCCACCAGGTAGTGTACCTGATCGTTGTAGTATAATATAGTGACAAGTACCGGGGGATTGATCGTTTAGCTAGGAATAGTGTCGCTAGGATTAGAAAACCTAAATATTAGTTCTAAAGATGAGGGATGATTCTTTTTGTATTTTTATATTTTTTTTTAGAAAGCAAATTAAAATCTCGGGTTTGAAGGATTTGGGGCGGAATTAGTTGCTAGTCAACTAACCCAATACTAAAGATGCAATCAAAATAAAATACTAAAATGAAAATAAACTATATTAAATTAAAGTTGTGAGCAATAAGTGGGAGAAATGTGTTTACTTAGATTTCACTACTCCCTAGATATCTTTTACACGTTAATTACTTGTTATAGTTGCGTGGATGACGGATTGTATTCCTTAATACCATTCATGAGGTGGCGTACTTACTTCCCCAATCCTATGAGTGCCTACTTCACTCCTATGTTGAGCCTGCAAGAAGCTCCTAACATGGGATCATTAGAATTTACTCATGCATTAAATACAACTAATAAAACCTAGTACACATCGGTTCATGTTTCCTAAGACATTCAAGCATGTTACACAATGGAGATCTGCCAGTTTTCTTAAGCCTAACATTGAAATCATTCATCCAATACAACCATAAACAAGTAATCAACACATAATCAACATCTAGGTTTCATTAGATCTAAGCAAACACAAAATAAATCTAGCCTAGCATGGTGGAATCAAGACAAGCACAAGATATAGACAACCAACACATAGACATATTGATTGAATTAAGAAAAGACTTATCTCAATAACACATGTAAGGATTCAAAGGTTGAAAACCCTTGAAAAGCTGTAAAATTCATATATGGTTCGGCCTTAGGGTTTCTCCAAACTTGTTCCTCTCTAATGAATGAAAATTAGAAAACTATATATAGATATTAGAGGCTGACGGCGTCAAGAACAAATGGGTGACGCCGTCATCTCGCCGCCAAAATAATCCTCGGACTGCCTTGATCTACATCTGACGCCGTCATGTTGTCCACTTTTGCAGGCCGTCACACTTTTAACTCTTGACGCTCTACTTGTGACGCCGTCATGTTTGTACTGGGTCGTCATGATATTTACTCTTGACGCCGTCACACACTGTTCCCAGCATGGAAAATTAAGTCTTTGGCGTTTTCTTCACTTTTATGCTCCAAAAACGGCTGAATTGCTTCCTTTTCAAGATTTCACTCCCAAAGTACCTAAAATCACAAAAGGAACGATTTAGGGTAATATTTGATCAAATAAATTCAATTCCGGGCTTAAATGACCCCCTAAAAACGGATCATTTTTCGCCTCATCATATACCCTTACACTTGAGATTTGCTTGTCCTCAAGCAAATGCGCTTTTATTCTACTCAAAATACAAGTTAGGAGTCATTTAATACTAATATAAAAGTAATTACAACAAATAATCGTTCCACTAAAGACCAAAGACAAGCACGGAGGTCATACACTAGCACCTCACAAATAGTGTTTAGATACTCACATCTCTCGGGTGTAATAAAATAAAAATTACAATATGAAAACGGAAGATATATCTCACTACCTGTCATAGCAAAATAGATTACCATAGGCTTGGGAAATGATCAAACCTCCGCCACATAGAATAAAAAGGGTTGTAACGTTAGGTGTAGGGATATGAAATACACGGTTTTGTTGGATATAGGCAGTCTTTACTGGTGGCTAGTTAACAATCTTGGTCAATTACATGTATAATATGGCATTGCTAAGCCAAGACTAGACTCGACTTAAGCTAATAAATGAAAAATAACAAAAACATAAAATGAACATAGAATAAAAAGGGATGGTAGTCCGTATGTTTTTTCTCTTTTCTTTTCCTTTTTTTTTTTTTTTTTTTTTTTTTTTTTTTTTTTTTTTTTTTTTTGCATACACTCTTACCCTACCATCCAAAATAATACATCATAGGGAATGAAAATTTCCCTTACACTTGAATTTTTACATACTTTACAATAAACTAATCTAATGACTCGAATTAAGAAAATCAAAACACTTGGAGTACTTTTAAGATTAATGCACATACGGGGGTAATAATATTATGTTCTTCCCCATTACTCCATAAAATAAGTACTTTACCCATGAGTCCCAATCGTCCCAAAACAATATGTACAAGGATATAACTCGACTTAGCAACCATGTAATCAATTAGATAATTAACTTAGGGTTTAACAAATAACAATAATGCACGAAAGATGAGTGCATACACGGAAGGCTAAGGCGATTTGGGTGTACATTTAAGTGGGGTGTAACAAATTCTTCCTTTAAGTAAGATGCTTAAAGTTAGAAACGAAAAGATAGGCTCGGAGGGGTGTACTAGGGGTTTCGTGTACTAAAAATGAGTACAACTGTAACACCCCCAATTTTGAAATATTTGCAGCGGAATAAAGATTGGGTGTTACTTCACAGCTCATAGTTTTTCAGTAGAAAATGATTTTCTAAAAACATTTATCATTCGAATTTTAATAAATATCATAGTTTTCAAAATGAGGTCCCAGTGGTTTTAAAATTTGTTAAATAGGTTTTCGAATGATAATAAAAATTTTATAGCCTTTGTGAAAATTACGTGCTCTTCCGTCCCATCCTTGCTCGTTATAGACCTGAGATAAACATGCTAAAAGTCAACAAAAGTTGAGTGATATTCATAGGTTTAAGTTTAAAAGTTGAACACAAGCTATAAGTGATAATTGCACCGTCATACAATTATAAGTTAAAAACAGTTGTTATTGCATTAAGCTCATGACACTCAGCCGATTAACAGATCTCATCACGAATGATGGATTATAGTAACAGGGGGCCCTCGGGATACGTTCTTGCCAGTAACCTATTAGATTTCAAATAAAGTGCGTTTGGTTGTTTTCTCCAATGCCCAAACGGGGATGGTCAATCCCTAATAGATCTATCCACAATTATTTACGTTCACCTCTCTGGGTGACTGTCACACCCCCAAAATACCTGAATGGCAGCGGAATGGAATACCTGGGGGTGACTGTCATAGCACCATAGTTACAGTTATATTGAACGACCTAAAGTGTCGTTTAGAAAATACAGCGTTTGATCATTATAACATTCAGAGTTTACAAAGCTTAGGTCCCAAAAGAGTTTGCCAATATTGTTAAAATAAGTTCAACAAGATCAAACGTTTCATAAGTGCAGAAAATATGGTGAGACGCGTCGACTCCGCGACTCCATGAAGATCCAAATGTATGCAACATGAGCTACCTTAATAACCTGAGAAATACATTGCGAAAAACGATCAACACGAATGTTGGTGAATAATCATAGGTTTATAAGTAAATCGTAAGTACATAAGCCACAAGTAATAAGTAAACCGACAAGAATGTCAAAAATGCTACATTGGCTCTTAAGCTCATGACCCCGAAGCTAGACTTAGTAATGCCCCACCAGAGTGTTTACCAGACACTCAATTCGTTAAGACATGAAATGCATTCGTCCCATTTGGAGCAACCCAAACACGAATGGAGGCGTCACCCTCGATAGATCTATCCACTCACTCTCGCTTATCTAAAATTAACGGTCCATGATATATATAAGGGGACTTAACTTGGTAGTAGGCAACTTAAGCAATGTATGGAATTTGATATACCTGGGCATGTACAAAAATAATTGTGCAATGTATTCTCCCCCGTGGGATTTAAAATCAAATAAGTAATTAAAACGGGGCTATGAGAACTCACCTGGAGTGATAGTACAAAGATGGTACAACGATGGTAAAGTGATCGGGACAATAAGGCGCGAACACTAGCCGCAACCTAAATGAATAATCGTGATCTAATTTAGATCATGCCGTGATGTAATGAATGCACATGCACATGATACCTATACCACTCGTAATTTGGAAATACTAGTTATCGTCATAGTAAAATAGTTTCCATACTTAGGAAAAATAAGTCCAAATATAGAAGTATATAACTTGTCGTATTATCTCGTATGAAAATATTAGTGTTATATTCCTCGTATCGAAAACCTTAAAATAACGTCGTTAAGTCGTATAAATATTCTTTTGGGTCGTACGTATTCATTTGTTAAGAATATAGTCCTTAGTAACGTTTCTAGAAAATATACCATTTAGTACGTAAGTTATTATTTTTATTTGTGACCAAATATATATATATATATAGTTTTGGTGATCTTAAAACGCGTATAACTTGGTCGTTTTAGGTTCATTTTCCTCGTTCTTTATATCCACGGATTCGTTTTTGTATGTAGTAATATATTTTTGATAACTCGGCTCCTCTAGGTTACGTTTAATACCCCTTTTTGCCCGTCGAAAACTGCCAAACAGCATACAGTTTTTATAAAAATAGTTTTCGTCGTTAAATTTGCAAAAATCATATCTCCTTCGTTATAAGCTCTTTTTAATCCGTTCTTTCGCCTAAAGTTTCGTTTTTGAATGTATTTTCTAAATCTTTGGTCAAAATTTACCCATCATTCACTGATTTTCCCACGAAATAAAAATAGGGACAGTAGGTCAATATGTAGTTTCAAAAACCATTTTCAAGTCTCCAAACTAGTTCTAACTTCAATCAAACCACTTTCAATCACCACAAAACTAGTCTAATCCTACCATACACCTTCTTAGGGTGTCATGGGTTCCTAAACATCACAAACCAAGTGAATCTAACAAGGATCTAACTAAAAATCATTTCTAGGGCTTGAAAGTTAAATATATACAAAAATGGAGTGGTATAAGCCAATATATGTATGAGATCTAGCAAGAAAAATATATAAACATGGTAATAACTTTGTAAAAATTATGAAATGAGTTTTGTAAACTTACTTTGAGATGTGGTGTGATTAGATGATAAAACCTTAGTATTCTTGAGTTTATATTTCAAAACCTTGTAAGAAATACTTAACTAAACTAATATAACACTAGATCTTGAGAAAAATTTATTTTGTCTTGCTCCTTCTTGTTGTTGTTGCCGTGGGATCAAGAGAGAAAAAGAGAGAAAAAAAAAGACGAAGTCTAGTTGTGAAAATGAGATAAGAAACTAGTTTAAGTTATATGTATATTATGTATTATTATTATTATACAAAAGTTAGTACAAGGCATTAATGAGGAAGAGTAAGTTAGTAGTATTGTAAGTTGATTGGCAAGGGGGGGGGGGGGGGGAATGTATGGAAGACTTTTGTAAAATTTTGCATTATTGTGTGTTATTTGTAGTTTTAAAATGTACCGGGTACCGGGTTAACTAAAAATAAATTTTAACGGAGTTAACCGGGTCATAATAAAGTTATAAAAATTATAAAAAAATAGGTTGGGTAAAATTATTGGGTGTTTAGATAATTATAGTTTAATTTCTACGAGAACCGTCGAAGTTTTAATAAACTTAAGTTAATAATTAGAATAAATATCCAAAATACCGGGTAAATTAATATTATAATTTTTATATTATAAAAATGAATATAAAAATATATTGGAATCATAATCGGGAGTGTTGGACGTGTTAGTCACATTATTGGTCGCGTGTTAGTGTTTATTTAGAAATAAACATACGTAAATCGTTAATTGTACCAAAAGTATTAATTTAATTATCCTACGAGTGGAATAGTATGCAAATGCCATAATGATGATATGCAGACTATTTCTAGTCTGAATGAAATGTCCCAATGATAATGCATGAATTCGCACCTGAACCAATACGGTTACGCGAATTTAAATACTCGTAAACTAAATTTACGATGACATGAGCAATGCACGTGAATAGTGTTATTTCTTCCGGAAATGAATAGTGTCAAGTGAATAGTAAAATTTCTGAACGCTTCTCAGAATGTCAAATTGACCTCGAAAACGATGAATAGTGATCGATGAATAGTAAATAATGAATAGTAACTTGTGAATAGTAAATTGTCGAGGTTTGGAAAGTGACCAGAAATTACGAGTTGTGACAGTCTTCCCCACTAACAGGAACTTCGTCCCGAAGTTCAGTTTTGGTTGGTCTCTGAAGTATATTTGGTAAAAAGACGTGGATACTTGAGTTGCATTTGGTCTTCCCGTTCCCAAGTAAATTCGGGTCCTCTTCGAGAATTCCAGCGAACTTTCACGATAGGAATTCGACTTTGCTTCAACCGTTCGACCTCATGGTCCATGCTTTCTACTGGTTCTCTTACCCAGTTTACGTTTGTCTCAAGGTTGGATTCCCTTCCAAATGGGATTATGATTGACTAATCTGAAAGTCATTTCCTGGATTTGATTAGGTGAAACATAGTTGTGTAATCCGGCTGTTCCTTAACAAGGCTCAAGTCTGACGGCCACTAGGCCTACTCTGTCTGAACTATTAAGTGGTCCAGAGCATATCGGTTTTAACTTTCCAAATCTCTCCGAATAATATCATGCCTTTCCTAGGCAGAACTTTCAACGTAATCTGGCTACCAACTTGAGGTTTTTAATGGTTTACAACTTATAGAATTTGTAATTGATCCTTGACTTGTAGGAAATTTCTGGTTATTTCATGAATGCCTATTGGAATAGTGAGTTCGGCTTTTTCCGAGTTTGGTTCGTCAATAGATGATCAGTGCTATTTCAGGTTTATAATGTAATATGGATAATATATGTTGCTGAACTCTGTCAGAACTCAAATCTTATATGTCAGCTGGTCGATTCTAACATGAATCTGAAATGGTCCAATATACTTAAAGGTTCAATCTCTCGTGTTACCAAAATCGTATCATGCCTCTCCAAGGCAAAGCTTTCAACTTAGTTCGTTCTCTCACGTGAATCTAGTTATTTTGCTGTTCAAGGATACACAATCCGTATGATGTGCGTCATGTACCAACCTAGTTCTACCAGTTTCTCGTTGCTTGTAACGGGTTCTTGACTTGTGAAATTTCCTTTGTTGTTCCATAATTTAGTTCTAGACCAGTGAATTTAACTTTCCGATTTCGGTCTGTAAATGAGTAATTGGTACTTCGACCATAAAGTGCCTCAAATGGTGTAGTCTCTACGCTCGTGCGATAACTATCGTTGCAAACGAATCTGATTTATGATAAAAGGTTAGTCCAACCATTTCTAGAGTCAATCACTTATGCTCTGAGCATAACTTTCCTATGTTTGAATCGTTCTCTCGTTCTGACCATCGGTCTGAGGATAATAGGCGGTGTTTACATCTAAATAGGGTTCTGAAGGAAATCTTAAAATGATAGCTAGAAGTCTGAGGTGATTCGATCACTTTTATAAGGAACAATTGAAATAGGTACAATAAATCTTGTGACTAATTTCACAACGTTACGTCTTTCGAACACGGCGTTATACGAAGAAGATAAAATATGGGTAACAGTGTTGATTCTTTGTGTTTTGGTCTAATGGATTGCTAAGACATGTGTCATTCTTTGCCTACTGTGCTTGGTCTCCATTACTGACGTTTGTAATCGTTCTATGGTGTTCCTCCTAATTTCCTTCATCACATATTCAAATATTTCTTATTGTCAAGTCACAAAGCCCTAAACGCATAAGCGATGTAGCATGGTGATTGGTTTTCAAAATTTATCTCGCGATTTTTGAGTTTTTGGTCGAAATCTTTTTCTGAATAAACGAATTTAGAAAATGGAGCAAATGGTTTACTAAATAATATCTTTCTTGATGATTCAAAATTCAATAGTTAGGAAATGTGGCGGTTTTCAAATAGGTTGTGAATAGGACTGTTTACCAAAGTTTGATGTTTATAATTTCCCATTGTACAATGGTTTAGCTAAATATTGATTAAAAGGATCGTATTTGTTCAAAATAGGCAATTCAAAAATTATTTTCTACGAGATATGTGATTTGTATAAACACAAATTTTAAATCGACTTTACTTAAAGTGAAAATACTAACAAGGATAAAATAGTAGGATAGGCAATGTTCGCATAATGCATAGATGTCTGACGTTCGGTTTCTGATATTGGACGGTACCTATTGGTGGTTATCTGGCAAAACTACAAGCCTAGGTATTCAACCAACTTAAGTTCTTGAGATGGTTTATCGTTGAAATTGCCATCATGTTGGCAATATGAGGGTTTCAATTGATACTATGTCGATGAATTTCCGTATTGTCTTCACATGTAGCTGGGGAGATATTCTTGAGTCTGATGTCTCTCTCGATGTATAGCTGAGGTTATCTAGAATTTCCTGAGAACATAATGCTTTAGGGGAATCTATATCGATATCCATAATTCGAATCAATCCTTCTTGTTGTAAACTCACTGCAGGGAAGTTTGCGTATGGATGAGACCATGTTAACTCAAAACACTTTACAGTATCGGTTAGGAGGCTTGGTTTATTCCCATGGTGTTGCTTAGCGTACCTTCACAATGTGTTTGATCCTGTAGATCAGTTTAACTAGTACCTTTGAATAATAAATTGGACAACTAGGTCAGAGATGGTGGGTCGGATGGTCCAGTGGCATTTTAGAATTGTTGTTGAGTCATAAATTGTCTTGGTGTATACTTCTAGTCTAGGTTTGTAGTTTCGTAACCCTTTTATTGTTTTTCTTGTATCGAGGAATCCTCCTAGTACTTAATATGGGAAGTCTCTCCTAAAGAAGTCAATGGAAAGTCCAACTTAATGACTAAGTGTGTGACAGGTGGGGTAAGTATCCAGGGAGAATTTGTCAGAAAGAAATATTTATAAAAGAGTTTATTTGTTTAAAACGCTTTCGGATGAAGATTGTTATTAACAATACTTTATAAAGTAACTATTCCCTTCATGGCATAATCCTTCCTAAAGTATACATAGGTGATCAGGCTATGTATAGTTGAGGACTAATGATGCGATGCTTGATTTAGTCAAAATAATATTATTTTCCTCAAAAGCTTTAGATGGTGTTCAACGCGTTGTTATTAAAAATGGTATACTAATTATTTCCTTCCAAAGTAATATAAAAATTGTTTCGCATAATAATAGTAAATATTTGGCGTCATATTGGATAATCAGTTTATAGTACGGTAACAAAACGGTTTATTTTAGAAATTCGGTAAAACAATTTCCCCATAAGGTAGTAAATTAGTTTGAAATAAAACTCGTTGAATGGTTTATTGGATACATGGGTAAATACTATGGAATGGTAATAATCTACTAATCCGTCAAATACGAAATCGGCCTATTCCCTAAATAAGACAATGGTATAATGTTACGTAACGATTGAAAATTGCATAATTGCAATAGGAGATGGAATAAACGAAGGTTACGATTATCACATAGATAACAAAAGATAGTCATTGCATTAGATAGGAAAGTGCTTAATACAACTAGGTTACATCAACGTACTTATGGAAAGTACCAAAAGAAAGTACAACCCTAGAGGGCTCAAACTATGGTTTATATAATTAAAACATAAACTTCTTCTTCCAATTCTGGCTTCCCAACTCTGGGCATTCACTCTTGAAGTGTCCCACTACACCACAGCCAAAACATGTTATTGATGGTTTCTGATTATCACCCTCAGTTGGAAACCTGCAGTCCCTGGTTTTGTGGTTAACCTTCTTACAGTTGCCACATGGTTCCGGGCAACGTCCTAGGTTATGATGATGTTGGCACTCTTCACACTTAGGTAAAATACCAAGGTAATCATTCTTTTCCTTTAGACCTGTAGCATTAGGTTTAGCAACTCCTTGTCTCTTGGGTGGTACTTGTGTGGCATTCTCACCTCGGTTGTTGTTCCACTTCCTTTTATTGTCACTTTTTCTTCCTAAGATCTTGGGGTGAGCTATGCGTTCCTTTGCTTCGATCGCCATCCTGATAGCTTCAGGCATGGTATCGGGTTCCAATGAGTTGACCAACATACGAATTTCAGGAGAAAGTCCTCCGATGTACCTTTCAAGTTTCTTGCTTTCTGGTTCATCCATTGCAGAGCCTAGTCGAGCGAAATCATAAAAAGAAGCAGTATACTTAACAACATCATCTCCTACCATGGTAAGGTTTAGTGTTTCCTGTTCAATTGCTTGTAATTCGCTTTTCACACAGAACTTCAAACTCATCATCCTTTTTAGTTTCTCCCAAGAGTGTGAGTAAGCAGCATCAACTCCTACTACCTGGACATACTTAGTCCACCATTTCTGGGCATGCTTCTGAAAAGTGCAAGTGGCGAACTTAACTTTGTCTTCCTTACGACAGTCACCACTTTGAAGGATTGTTTCTAATTCTTCGAACCATTTGAGAAATTCTTTTGTGTCTATATTTCCGCTAAAGGAGGAGGGATTACAACCCATAAATTCCACGTGAGTAAGTTCCTTGGTGAGGGCGGTAGTTGCGTTCCTGGTAATGAATTGTCCAACAGCGGCTTGCGTCATGCTTGGAGTGGTTTGCTTAAATCTATCTCCATCAAATCATAAGAGTCCATGAGAATCTATAGGTAATAAAAATCATCATATTCATAACACATGAATATAATACATGAAGGTTTCGGTCTATATGGACCAATATCATAGATAGCACAACCATTCCCCTATAGTAAAGTCAATACTTGGTGATTCCGTTTGTACAACAATCAAAATACTACAAGTTTCTTTAACTATGTCACACTTCTCGTGGTTAGGATAATAGTAAAAGCTAGTAAAGATATAAGTCTAGTCTAAAGACTTCCTGTAGTCCTTCTAAGTGAAATCAGGTTTTACGGCATCATAAGGTCGAGATAGTCCCGAAGTGGTGTCTGTAGTTGTACATCGATCAAGTTCTAGATAGCGTAGGTTCTAAGCCATTCTTGAGGAACCTGCAGATGTTCCTGTTGAGTCCGTAATTCTTGGTATTATCACAAGGTGTTATCTAATTCGTGGCAAGTGGAAATGGAAAAAGGAAATGATAATAGTGGTATTCTAAAGGATGAGAATAACATTGATGACGATGAAATCCCAGTGATGAGTTAGGAGATAATGGTGATAATAGTGAATGGGATACTACCCTCTTTCGCACAATCTCGCGGCATCCAAGAGGTAAAGTTAAAGTACGCACTATGGGGCGACCAATAGTGAAATAAGTAACCAACGGTGGTGGTAGTAAGCGTCCTACTAGTGAAGGAAAGAAAACATGCTATCTCCCTTGTAATAAGCATCCTAGTAAGTCCATTAAAATTAAGTCTGAATACACTACCAAACGGCATTCTATGTATAGGCTGAATGAGAACCTTGCTCCTATGACAAATCAATAGTGCTAATGGTGGTGTAAGTACAGCTGGTGGTATAATGGTAGTGGAAGATGACAAGGCATCTTCAATGTCGGAATCCGACGAAAGGATAACGGCGTGGGTATCTGAAGACATGTCACTTGTGAACCAGGTCAATATAATCATATATATATATAGGAGTATGGGTATAAGTAACTCGTACAGTGTGTGCGTAAAGCAACATGTATAGTGAATATGCACCTATGATGAAATGATGAGATGCTATGACGATGTGGTTATAGTCTAGGGTCCATGATACATCCTAGTTCGCTATAACCTTAGCTCTGATGCCAATCTGTCACACCCCCAAAATACCTGAATGGCAGCGGAATGGAATACCTGGGGGTGACTGTCATAGCACCATAGTTACAGTTATATTGAACGACCTAAAGTGTCGTTTAGAAAATACAGCGTTTGATCATTAAAACATTCAGAGTTTACAAAGCTTAGGTCCCAAAAGAGTTTGCCAATATTGTTAAAATAAGTTCAACAAGATCAAACGTTTCATAAGTGCAGAAAATATGGTGAGACGCGTCGACTCCGCGACTCCATGAAGATCCAAATGTATGCAACATGAGCTACCTTAATAACCTGAGAAATACATTGCGAAAAACGATCAACACAAATGTTGGTGAATAATCATAGGTTTATAAGTAAATCGTAAGTACATAAGCCACAAGTAATAAGTAAACCGACAAGAATGTCAAAAATGCAACATTGGCTCTTAAGCTCATGACCCCGAAGCTAGACTTAGTAATGCCCCACCAGAGTGTTTACCAGACACTCAATTCGTTAAGACATGAAATGCATTCGTCCCATTTGGAGCAACCCAAACACGAATGGAGGCGTCACCCTCGATAGATCTATCCACTCACTCTCGCTTATCTAAAATTAACGGTCCATGATATATATAAGGGGACTTAACTTGGTAGTAGGCAACTTAAGCAATGTATGGAATTTGATATACTTGGGCATGTACAAAAATAATTGTGCAATGTATTCTCCCCCGTGGGATTTAAAATCAAATAAGTAATTAAAACGGGGCTATGAGAACTCACCTGGAGTGATAGTACAAAGATGGTACAACGATGGTAAAGTGATCGGGACAATAAGGCGCGAACACTAGCCGCAACCTAAATGAATAATCGTGATCTAATTTAGATCATGCCGTGATGTAATGAATGCACATGCACATGATACCTATACCACTCGTAATTTGGAAATACTAGTTATCGTCATAGTAAAATAGTTTCCATACTTAGGAAAAATAAGTCCAAATATAGAAGTATATAACTTGTCGTATTATCTCGTATGAAAATATTAGTGTTATATTCCTCGTATCGAAAACCTTAAAATAACGTCGTTAAGTCGTATAAATATTCTTTTGGGTCGTACGTATTCATTTGTTAAGAATATAGTCCTTAGTAACGTTTCTAGAAAATATACCATTTAGTACGTAAGTTATTATTTTTATTTGTGACCAAATATATATATATATATATATATATATAGTTTTGGTGATCTTAAAACGCGTATAACTTGGTCGTTTTAGGTTCATTTTCCTCGTTCCTTATATCCACGGATTCGTTTTTGTATGTAGTAATATATTTTTGATAACTCGGCTCCTCTAGGTTACGTTTAATACCCCTTTTTGCCCGTCGAAAACTGCCAAACAGCATACAGTTTTTATAAAAATAGTTTTCGTCGTTAAATTTGCAAAAATCATATCTCCTTCGTTATAAGCTCTTTTTAATCCGTTCTTTCGCCTAAAGTTTCGTTTTTGAATGTATTTTCTAAATCTTTGGTCAAAATTTACCCATCATTCACTGATTTTCCCACGAAATAAAAATAGGGACAGTAGGTCAATATGTAGTTTCAAAAACCATTTTCAAGTCTCCAAACTAGTTCTAACTTCAATCAAACCACTTTCAATCACCACAAAACTAGTCTAATCCTACCATACACCTTCTTAGGGTGTCATGGGTTCCTAAACATCACAAACCAAGTGAATCTAACAAGGATCTAACTAAAAATCATTTCTAGGGCTTGAAAGTTAAATATATACAAAAATGGAGTGGTATAAGCCAATATATGTATGAGATCTAGCAAGAAAAATATATAAACATGGTAATAACTTTGTAAAAATCATGAAATGAGTTTTGTAAACTTACTTTGAGATATGGTGTGATTAGATGATAAAACCTTAGTATTCTTGAGTTTATATTTCAAAACCTTGTAAGAAATACTTAACTAAACTAATATAACACTAGATCTTGAGAAAAATTTATTTTGTCTTGCTCCTTCTTGTTGTTGTTGCCGTGGGATCAAGAGAGAAAAAGAGAGAAAAAAAAGATGAAGTCTAGTTGTGAAAATGAGATAAGAAACTAGTTTAAGTTATATGTATATTATGTATTATTATTATTATACAAAAGTTAGTACAAGGCATTAATGAGGAAGAGTAAGTTAGTAGTATTGTAAGTTGATTGGCAAGGGGGGGCGGCAAAGTCAAGTGGGGGGGGGGGGGGGGGGAATGTATGGAAGACTTTTGTAAAATTTTGCATTATTGTGTGTTATTTGTAGTTTTAAAATGTACCGGGTACCGGGTTAACTAAAAATAAATTTTAACGGAGTTAACCGGGTCATAATAAAGTTATAAAAATTATAAAAAAATAGGTTGGGTAAAATTATTGGGTGTTTAGATAATTATAGTTTAATTTCTACGAGAACCGTCGAAGTTTTAATAAACTTAAGTTAATAATTAGAATAAATATCCAAAATACCGGGTAAATTAATATTATAATTTTTATATTATAAAAATGAATATAAAAATATATTGGAATCATAATCGGGAGTGTTGGACGTGTTAGTCACATTATTGGTCGCGTGTTAGTGTTTATTTAGAAATAAACATACGTAAATCGTTAATTGTACCAAAAGTATTAATTTAATTATCCTACGAGTGGAATAGTATGCAAATGCCATAATGATGATATGCAGACTATTTCTAGTCTGAATGAAATGTCCCAATGATAATGCATGAATTCGCACCTGAACCAATACGGTTACGCGAATTTAAATACTCGTAAACTAAATTTACGATGACATGAGCAATGCACGTGAATAGTGTTATTTCTTCCGGAAATGAATAGTGTCAAGTGAATAGTAAAATTTCTGAACGCTTCTCAGAATGTCAAATTGACCTCGAAAACGATGAATAGTGATCGATGAATAGTAAATAATGAATAGTAACTTGTGAATAGTAAATTGTCGAGGTTTGGAAAGTGACCGGAAATTACGAGTTGTGACAGTGACTAAGGCTCATGATATGAGGGGCTTTTAGCAAGGAAAGGTACTTAAGCAATAACGAGATCAGGTAAAGCATACCAAGAAAATACTTGTGTTCAGTTTGTAAAAACTAGCATGTATCCTCCTCGCAGGGTTTATAAAACATTTAAACAAGTAAAGGCGAGACTATGAACTCACCTTAGTGGTTTAGTGAATAAAAATATCGATACTCAGTTTGCAAAATGGGAACGGCTCCACACACGACCTAGATAAGGTATGGCAAGTTTGTGTTTGATAGTCTTAGTGTTTTAATCGCGAGTAGTTTTTTTAAATGCGTGATTTGTTAATTTAACGTTAGTAAGACTTTTGGTTTTTATAGTATATTGTTCGTTTAGTTTAGTTATATATATTGTAAGGTTTAATAATAATAACGATAGTTTGAAATAAAACGTAACGTTTAATAATAGTAATAATAATAATAGTTTGAAAATAACGTAACGTTTAATAATAATAATAGTAATAATAATAATAGTTTGAAAATAACGTAACGTTTAATAATAAAATAGTAATAGTAATAATAGTTTGAAAATAAACGTAACGTCGTGACGTGAACTCGTAAAAATGGAAAGTAAAAATAAAAATATTAATTTTATATATATGGCCCTTGTATTTTCTAAAAATTTACACTTTTTACCCTAACGGCGTTAGCGTTACGCCGTTAGTCCAAAATTAAATATATTTACATTTTACGTCCAAAACTTTATATGTCTTACACCTTTCACCCTAGAGTTTATAAAAATCAGTTTTCACCCTTTAATTTATGAAATGACATTTTATACCGAAACTTTGAAAAGTTGACACTTTTATCCCGATTTTTGTAAAATTTGCAAATCTAGTCCAAAATTCACAATTTTCAAAACTTAATGTTTTCATTTCTTAAATAGCTTCAAAACAGCTTAATGAACTTATTTTGACAGCTTATTAGTTCGAAAAGTAAATTTGATAGCTTATGGGCTTTTAACGAAAAACTAAGGCCCGTTAGCGTTTTTAAATCCAATGGGCCTACGGGGTTTTTGGGCTTTGTTTTGGGCTAATGTTAGGAGTATAAAAACGTTGCCAATCAGCTTATTGTAACAGCTTATACGATTAGCTTATTTTGAAATGATTGGGCCTTAAGGCCCAATCGATACAATTTAATTTTTAAAACTGGTTCCTATGCCGGTTTGCTTTTGGTCGATTACTAGGTCCAAACGTGATTTTTATTACAAAGTTTTTATACGAAAATGATTGTTTGTCATGAGGACTATTAGTTTGTGAAATAAAATGGCATGTTTGTTAAGTAAAATTTAAAGATATACGTGCGTTTTGGGCTAGCATGGGACAAGTTTTTATAAAACAAAGGACTTAGAAAAATTTTAATAGTTTTCGATACTTGTTTGTATGCGTTAGAAATGTATTCTAAAATAGGTTGTACGTAGCTTTTTAGTTTCAAAACTCTACCTAGTTTATTTGTTAAGGTGTGAAATATATAGACGAACGTAAAATATATATATGTTGTATATTTAGTTTTCGAATAAAGTGGTGCAATTGTGTGTGTCGCGAATAAAAATGATGCAAATGAAAGTTTTATCTAAATATTGAAAAGAGTTTGTTAGTAACTTACGACACCAAAATGGTGGGTAAAACAAGACGTAGAGTCGAGAAGTGAGTGAGATGAGTACGTAGTGTGTATGTGTGCTCGACTAAGGTTCACAAACAACAATTTGTTTCTCCTAAACTCAATTTGAAAAGCTTGCTCTCTAGCCAAAGCAATTTGAAATAGAAACTAACACTAGGACTTAGTATATTTTTGTGATATGATTTGCATGGAAGTATGAATCGAGTATATGCATGCATGGTGATATATATATGGTACCTAGTGTGTTCTAGTGTCTAACATTTATGTGAGGTGATGGTTACTTGCATTCACAAGTCATGAAATGTGTAAGACGCAACATGTACTAACTCGTTTGTTTCTTATGTGTCGACATCTCAAGATTCAAATAAAACGAGTGCATTGAAATATTGAAATGAATTTGGTACTTGTGAAATGCATATTAAAAGGGTTGTAGTACTTTGCCTAGTGAATATAATATGAATGTGTGTAAGCTTGAAATAGGGAAGTACTTATTTGGTTTGGAAATATATGTCGACCAACATTTCTATTTGTAAACCGATTAGTAAATCGGTTGGGACTTGTGGAATTTTGATATTTTGGAAATATTTAGACATTAGTTTGTGTTTAGAAATGATTTTAGGAAATTATAGAAACAAACGGGGTTTAAAACGGTTTAGTTTTGGATTAGTTGAAAAACGTATGAAATTGTTTTTGGACAATTGCTTTGCCTAGTAAAATCGTAGCTAGACCCAACGTGAGAAGCTAAAAATCGACACTCTAATTGTTGGCTAGGGGAGGAATGAGTATGTGTAAAAATATAGGGGTGTCGTGTGTAGGATTTGAGTATACGAGGCTCGTTTCTAGTCGTCCTAGTCGAGTGGAATGAAAACAAAAATAATGGAATGGGCTTAATTTGGTTTTGGGCCGTTAATAGTAACAGGCCAAGAAATGTGTTGGGCTTAGGGTGAGATTTAGGGTCCGGTTAAATGTAAATTAGGATTAGTAAATAATTAATTGTGATTAGTGATAAGTTTAGAAATTTATTAGTGAAACGTTTACGTGAGTCCGAGAGTGAATAGTGTTTTGTGAATGGTGTTTCGTGAATAGTAAAACTTTTGAAAAACATCTCAATATCACTAACCGACTCCAAAAATGATGAATAGTGAAATGATGAATAATGTTTGGTGAATAGTAACTGATGAATAGTAATTTTTGAAAAATGTCTCAAAAATGCAGGTTCGTAACGAATAAAAGAAAATTTTAATACTCTCGCGATTTTAGACTATAGTGGTACATGTGTGAGCATTGTTCCAAGCAAAAAGGGATCATGAGTATCGTAGTGATTTTAAGTAACATAGCATGTTTAAATAAAAAAAAAAATTGTTATCGGTAAAAACGTTATAAATTTACGTAATGATATATTAGTCTTGATTTACTTTTATTATTTATAGGGAAATTTACGGGAGTTTACAACAACGCTAAGGTGTGGGAAAAATTAATTGACTTAACTAGCCAAGTAATATGACTTAAATGGTCAAGTAATTATGATACGGGTTTAATACAAGGGTGATCCTAATGCCTCTTATCATGTAGTAAATCCTACTACACGAATGTAGTCTCACTAGCGGTCTCGGGATGCATCACTAACGCAAGTTCTAGAATCTAAATGCTACCGGTACACTCATAAGCACTAATAGTAAATGCTTTTCCTATCAAATCTAAAGGCGAACATCACATATTTGGGTGGAAAATTTTTCTGAATGGTATGGTTTTGCGCTAGTCATACAATCTCCTATCCATGAGACGCTTGCTATGGCTAAAGTTTCACTCCTAAATGTTGTAAAAAATTTTAAATTTGGCGCTAAAATTACACTAACAAGTATTTCTCATAGTTTTATTACACATCTACTATCAAACAAACAAACTCAAGCGAAAGTGTATTTATAAGGTATCATCATTTTACCCTCCCCTTACACTTAGGATGAACATTGTCCCCAATATTCAAGTAAAGAATGTAAAAGTGAAAAAGTAAAAAGAATGAAATCAAATACTCCCCTGATTCGCTCGGTATGGATAATAAGGTGGCCATGTTAGATCTTCCTCCAAGAAAATGAACAATCAAAGCTTCCCTTCCAGAAAAATAAATCATCTTCTTGTCATACATAACCTGTAAATCCTGAGAAAACAGACAAAGCAACCTCGCATAAAATCGGCGGCAATCTACATAAGTTACTAAATCCTAGAAAACAAAATAAGATATAATGCTCGTGGAATGAAGTTTGCAGATTTCCTAGAGATTATAAAACCTAATAATTCAACAAAAACTTTAAGACTCCGTTAGAAAAACAAAACTGGTAAAATTTCCTGATTTTTACACGTGACGCTGTCAAGAGCAAGCTCATGACGCCGTCAGAAGTGACCTGCAGAAATTCTTGTGTTAAGTTTCCGGAAAATTTCTGGAAAAACTTGGTCCTACTTCCTGGAAAATCCTGCAAAACTTCATTATGACTCAATACAAGCATTTGACTCTAACAAATACGAATATACATGTTCACTTAATATTGTGGAGAATCATGATCGGTTTGTTTCGTAAAAACATATTTGGGGTTTCCCCTTACACTTATCTTTTGCAAAAATACCTTTTGGGTGAAGTTAAGACTAGGCCAAACAACAAATCAAAGTATTTCCACTTTTTAGTTTAGAAACATGATCTACCAACAATAAAAATAAAGCATGCATATGGAAGCAAATAACAAACAAACAAAATAAAAATCACACAAAGCATGGGTTGCCTCCCAAGAAGCGCTTTTCTTTATTTACGAGTCTTGTAGCTAGACTCAAGGTCATGGGTTACTACGTGATACGGGTGAGTTCCTCATTGAGGACATCTTTGGGATCAAACTTAGGTTTCAACTTCCTATCGGTTTTCTTAGTACGGTATGACCATTCAAACTTTTCTCCATCCGGATCATACAAAGTCATCTTCATATGTGTTGGTCCCTTTTACTTGGTTATTAGTAACTAAAAAGCTAAAGTAACCAAGTTGTATGACTTTAAACAAAGATGTATAAAATGATTAACAATAAAGTAACGTAAATATAAGAGACAATATTTTCCAACGTTTAATTCTTTATTAGAAGTTAATCAAAAAGAATCGTACCCAAGTGTTTGCAGAATAACACTTGGGATTGAAAACGACAAGTATTGTATGGACTCCTCACTAAACTCAATCTATGTTGAGTGACAACTTAAATTACCCACTGAGCTATCTCAGGGGCTTGCGTTGTTCTTTGGAGGAGTAAAGTGGTTTGTGAATGCTTTGCATTAATTGCACAAACTTGTCAACTTTTACTCCTCACATATGCTTCCTATTTATACACAAGTATAGAACAACTAGTTATACATTGGACATAAATCTTCCCTAACAATATCTTGAAAGATATTATTCTTCTGGCAAGGAACCTTCATTGAGTTAAGTCCAAAAGGTACTTTCTGATGACAGACTGGTTTTAACCATTTTGGGAAAGTTTGACATTAAAGTGATAAAGCACTTTAATAAAGCAGCTCAGACTTTCCCGCCCAGTCCCGCCAAAACTTCAGTCTTCTTGTCATCAGTCTTTAGTACTATGAAGTTGTTGAGGAGTCATGGGGTTCAGTGAGTTATTGTCATTCTCACTGAACCCATCACCTTCTTCTTGGCTTAGATCACACTTCACTGAGTTCCGCCTCACTGAATGGAGAACCTTTCTTCTTAGGCTCGGTCTTAGCATCCTGAAGGTGACTCACTGAGTTACTGTTCACTCAGTGACTTGTTTACACTTAGGGGATTTTACGTTCAAATCCTTGTTAGAGAAAGATTGGGAATTCAGTGACCCAACAATCTCCCCCTATTTGAACATACAAATAGCCTAAGTGTTACTTGATTCAGCATGAGTTGTCAGGGTACTTCTACTCTTGCTGAATGTTTGTTGTAATTGTAAGTAGGACATAACTTTTTAAACAAAACATCAGTTTATTCATAGCTATTACATTTTCCTACAAATTACAAACAAAATAAAGATAGTTGTTGCAGATCAGATGTTCAGATGATAGCCAAGTCCCTCAATCTTAGCTTTCTTTGATCTCAGCAGGTGTTTCTCAGGATGCTTCTCAATCATAGCCCTAAGGTCCTGACAGAACCTTTGGTTTTCAGCACTTTGTATAGGAGAAGCCAACATCAGGTATATTAACATTTCCTTGACCCCTGCCCTGTCCATATCGGACCATCTTTGGAAAGCAGGGTTTCCATATTCATCCATGAAGCATAGACCTCTTTCAGGGTGTTCAAGCACAACGTTTTTCACGAAGGTAATTCCTTCAGGAACGGACCTATCGCAGTCCAATCCTGGGACCTTGATCTCAGGCTCGGATTCAATGTGCTTCCTTTTTCTCCTGGTGGCTTTTGATGAAGCAGTTCCTGTTGTTGGAGCAGGAAGAAGGGAGGGAATATTGAGGACTTCAGGCATTGCTCTCAGTCTGTCATACCTTTCCTTCAGTGACTTGAGAAGGTCATGTACGACAATATTGTTTTTCTTGGCAATGATGGGACGGAGTTCATCAAGTTCAGTAATCCCAAAGTCAGCAAATTTGAATGGGTTATGGGTGTCAATAACTCTTTTATCAGCCCCCGTGAAGACCGTGACCATTGCGGGTTTGGTGTTCCTGTGGATTTTAATGTCAGTGATGGTTTCAGGCTTCAACCTTTCCTTCATCACCCAATGATATCGTTCAACCCTGGTCTTTCTGATTTGAGCATCTCTTTTCAGCTTTGCTTCCCTTTCCCTTTTAAGAGCATTCATCTCTTCTTCCTGAGCCTTTTTAAAGGCTGCACCAGCTTGCTCATAAGCTAGTGCCTCAGTATCCAGACCAATCTTTTCAGCTTCCTCGTGAACAACCTTAATGATAGCAGGCTTGCTCATTCTCTCTTCCTCAGCTACCTTTGTCAATTTCTCAACTCTTTCCATATAGTCTTGTATTTGGTCATGGGTGAGTTGATAGACTTTTCCATTGATTTCATACGGGACCCTGATAGGTTCATCAGGGTCAACTCTGACAATTGTGGAGGCAGGCTGGAGTATAATTTCAGGTTCTGAGGTGGTGGCAATACTTTTTCCTCTGTCCTGAATGAGAGTGGAGGAGACTGGTTCCTCTTGTGGTGGAACTTCGGTGATCGGTGTGGCTTCAGTGACATACTCCCCCTCAGTGTGAGAGGGCTGTCCAGCTTCTTGTTCATCAGTAATAGGGGTTTCAGGAACATTCTCCCCCTCAACAATTGCCGGAGCTGCAGTGATGACAAGTGTTGGAGTTACTGAAAACGAAATAGAGGTACCCTTGAAGACTTGAAACATCTCCGTCATCATTGACTTAATCTCCGCAGTATCCTGATGGATGATAGATACCTTGGAGTCAAGTGCGGCCTGAGAGCTTTCAAGGGCAGTCATTCTGGATCCCATGTTCCATGCCAGAGAAGTGGACTTCATGGAGTGAGCTGTCACTGATGCTTCCAACTGTGTGAAGGAAGACTTGAGGGACTCCACCGTGGAGCTGAGATTCTGAACATTGGAACCCTTTATCAAACCAAGTAACTCAGTAAGAGCTGCCGTGTTGACTTGGTATGTCTCAGATGTCTGAAGTATTTTCTTGGTGAGCTCAGGATCATCTTTGACAGATTCTTGAACTGACTTAACCCCTGTAGCCAGCTCTTTGAGGGATTCCAAAAATTGATTGATGTGAGAAGCCATTTGTGTCAGGGAGTGAGAGACAGTGGAATTTTGCTCCCTGACATCATCATTGTATTCTTCAACAGCATCTTTGAGGAGGTGATAGTGGACTGCTTGCTCAGTATGCATGTCAAACACCTCTTCAGTGACCCCCCTGTACAAAACATTGGTCATTTTCTTGATGAATCTTTTGAGGCTTTTTCAGTGAGAGGAGTTTGAGCGTCCTCTGAGGTATCCGGTTCGGAATGTGTTTCATCTTCATCATGGTTAGAGGTTTGAGGAGACTGAGTAATAGGTTCAGGGACTGTCTCCTCAACCTCCATATCATCTCCGACCGTGAAGACTTCCTCGTCACTGTTGAATTCATCATCAGAAAATAGGACAGCCTGAGCATCTGCCAGGGAGGTAATCTGCAACAAGTGGAGGTTATCCGACTCCTCTTCATAAGAAGATTTGCCTTCGTTTTGGCCAGGTCCTGACCCCTCAAATCCGGTAGGTTGGGTTTTACCTACCTGGTCTTTAAGGCCAGTTCCCAAGTAATGCGCACCTCCAGGAGTGGTTATGGGTTCCATATCAGCGGGTGGTGTATATCCCTCTGAATCTTTGTCCCCCGTGACCCCTTCAGACACTGATGGGTATTTTTCAATGTCATCCTGAGGAGTCGTGAATGTTGTGTCTCTATCAGCGGGTTGTTTGTTTCCCTCTGAGTCTTTGGGATGAGTTTTTGTGCCCTCAGACAAAAGCGTTGTTTTGCGAATGTCCTCATCAGGCACCTGAGTGGTTATGCCCCTTTCCAACAGGCTTGTTCTGGCCTGTCGAAGGTTTAGGGACGTGAACTCCCTGATGCTTGGGTTTTGATTGACCCGAGCCTTTAGCAGGATGTGATTGTTTGCGGACCCCCTTCTCAGTGGAGTAATGCTGCTCCACCGAGGATTTAGGATCCCTTCCTCCCTGAGACCCTGGTTGTGATTTGCCAGAGCCTTTAGCAGGATGTGAAGGTTTAGTTGGTACCGACTCCACTGTCTTGTTTATGGCAGCAGAGTCTTTGGGAACGAGATTGCCCGAGGACACTGAGTGTGATTTATCAGTGCCCTCTGTTGGCTTTTGTTGCAGGCCTAGTGACTGGGTTATTATTCTCAGGGTGTCCGCAGTCAAGGGCGGTATTGCATGCCCCTTTTTGGCAGCCTTAGGGTCAGAGGTCTCAGTGTCGAGTGACTTGGGTTGAGCCACCTTCCTGGACCCCTGTCCCTTCTTCCTCTTCACCTTTTTGGTGGGAGAGGGAACTGGTGAAACTTTATTGTCACCCTGGATAGCAGAACGCATATACATTGTCAGGGTGACAGGTGTAACCTCAAGAGGGTCACGTGAGTAATTTGCCTTATGTAGGACATCAGGCTCAAAACCTGCTATGTCAGGCTTAACATACTCAGACCCAAGCAAGTCTTGTAGGGCACAGGAAACAAATCTAAGATATGACATGTGTTTTTGCCTAGACTTCCCCCCTATGATTTCTCCAAGGTCAATCATTTTACCCTCAATGAGACAAAACACTATCATTGCCTGAGTAGTGTTCAATTGCTCAGTAGAGGATTTATTTCCCCAGAGAACCTGAATGACAAAAGTCATTAGAATCCTCCAGGGAGCTGGGAACCTGGTCTTTATTATAGGGGCTTTGGATAATAGGGACCCTGGTGTCACCTCAGGGTGATTTTTGTCACAGGGTCCCAGTTCCAGTAAGACCTCCTTTACCTCTTTCTCAGAGGGTTGGGCAGTGAAGGTCGTGGTGTAGTCAAGGCCTGTGGCTTTGACAAAAGTTTTATAGTCAAGAGTTAGAGACTTGGTTCCATTCTTGACTGTAAACTTTATTTTGGCCTCTTTTGGCGCATCAGGGTTTTCAACCACCGCTGTGCACCAAAATTCCCTCAAATAGTCATGATAGATGACTGAGGGGGTTTTTTGTGAATGAGGTGGTCAGGAAGCAGTTCTGAAGGAACTTCACCACATCCCTGTATTCAGGGTACCCTTCAGGGTAGGCAAAGTTCCCCACCACATTGTTCTTGGTAAGGTCTACGCTTTCCAATTGGAAATCCACATTGGGAGCGTATTTTACGACCTTAGAAGAAGCCATTTGATTTAGATAAAAGCCTGGTTTTTGAAAAAATGGGTATCAGTGAGGGAAACACACGCTGTTTTGAAAATGATTTGCAAGAGTTTTGTTATGATTTTAAAAGCGTGTGTGTGTGTTCCCTTTTTGTGGGGGTATTTATAGGGTGAGATTTAGGGTAGTGATGTTGCGGATACCAAAGGTTTAATTTATTTAACCGAAACGGCATAATAAAGTTGGTTTGATATCCGCATTAAATATCACGATTCCCATTACCCTATTTTCTCTAACATCGTGGATGAACAGTTGTGCGGCTCTGTGATGAGGCGAAAAATGATCTGTTTTTAGGGGGTCATTTAAGCCCGAATCCGAATTTATTTGATCAAATATTGCCCTAAATCGTTCCTTTTGTGATTTTAGGTACTTTGGGAGAGAAATCTGGAAAAGGAAGCAATTCAGACGTTTTTGGAGCATAAAAGTGAAGAAAACGCCAAAGTCTTAATTTTCCATGCTGGGAACAGTAGGTGACGGCGTCAAGAGTATTTCTCTGACGGCGTCAAGAGCAGAAGTCCATGACGACCCAGTACAGATTTGACGGCGTCACGAAGGAAGGGCGTCAAGAGTAAAAGAGTCATGACGGCCTGGAATTGTTTAAGTCTTGACGGCATCAAATGTAGATCAAGGCAGTCCGAGATTAGTTTTGGCGGCGAGGTGACGGCGTCACAAGCTTTGTCTTGACGCCGTCAGACCTATTTTTCTATATATAGTTTTCTAATTTTCACACATTAAAGAGAGAAGTTTTGGAGAAACCCTAAGTACGATTTTGGTGCAACTTTTACAGGTTCTTCAAGGGTTCCAAACCCTTGATACCTTGCATTGTAATTGTTATAAGTGTTCTTTTAATTCAATCAATATGTCTATGTGTTGGTTGTCTATATCTTGTTCTTGTCTCAATTCCATTATGCTAGGCTAGATTTATCTTGTGTTTGCTTAGATCTAATGAAACCTAGATGTTAATTATGTGTTGATTACTTGTTTATCTTTGTCTTGGATGAATGATTTATATGTTAGGCTTAAGAAAACTGGCAGATCTCCACTTGGTAACATGCTTGAACGTCTTAAGAAACATGAACCGAGGCGCACTAGGTCTTTATTGGTTGTATTTAATGCATAAGCCACTGTTTACAATCCCTATAGTTGTGCTGGGCATGGTGTAGGAGGAGATAAGAGCTCATAGAATTGGGGAGTTATGTGTGCCACCCCATGAATGATATTAAGGAATACGATCCGTCATCCATGCAATTATAACAAGTAATTAACGTGTAAAAGATGTCTAGGGAGTAGTGAAATCTAAGTAAACACATTTTCTCCATTTACTGTTCACTACTTTAGTATAATTTAGTTTATTTCATTTTTAGTATTTTATTTTGATCGCATCTTAGTATTGGGTTAGTTGATTAGCAACTAATTCCGCCCAAATCCTTCAAACCCCGAGATTTTACTTGCTTTCATAAAAATATAAAAATACAAAAATAATCATCCCTCACCCTTAGAACTAGTATTTAGGCTTTCTAATCCTAGCGACACTATTCCTAAGCTGAACGATCAATCCCCCGGTACTTGTCACTATACTATACTACAACGATCAGGTATACTGCCTGGTGGGGGTTGTAAGCTTCTCGAGATCCCTCGAGAGGTAAAGCCTGTTGCGATTCCCACGCATCAAGTTTTTGGCGCCGCTGCCGGGGAATAGTTATTGTCTAGGTTAGAATTTCTTTTTATTAGGTCTACTTGCTAGATTCCTTTCTAGTAAGATTTTATTTTTATTTTTAGGTTTTCTTTAGTCTATCTATTTCTTTGTGCCTTTGTTCGTAACCACCCGACACCATGGACAACGGGAACATCTTTGAACCCGTCATCCCACCACAACAAAACCCACCATTAGAACCCCTTAGGCCCCGAACCTTAGGAGAGTATTCCCGACCTAGCCACCAAGGCTACCGAAAAACCATTGAGCTCACCGGAGCCAATGTGACCCCCTTGCGATCCGACACCATCCGGTTGGTGCAAAGCGGATGTGCATTCCATGGACTTCGTTCCGAAGATCCAAACCAACATCTTAAGGACTTCCTCAAAATCGTAGATTCCATAGACCTAGATGTTGAAACTATAGAGACAACCCGATTACGCCTATTCCAATTCTCTCTACGGGATCAAGCTAGTCAATGGCTTGAGCGTTTACCCGCGGGATCCATCACCACATGGGATGATCTCACCACTCATTTCCTTGCTCAATTTTTCCCACCGGGGAGAACTACTAAGCTTAGAAATAACATCTTGATGTTCCAACAACGTCAAAATGAATCTCTCTATGAAGCATGGACTCGTTTCAAGGACTTACTCCAAAAAGTCCCTCATCATGGCATAGATCTTTGGCTCCAAGTCCAAATCTTTTATGATCATATCGACATCTCCACAAGGCGAGCCATTGACCAATCGGCCGGTGGTAAGCTACGTGATCTAAGTGCGGAATAATCATGGGAACTCATAGAAGATCTTGCTCTCTATGACAACGAAAGTTGGAATGATCCCCGTGACTTGAACAAAACGGTCAAGGCAATATCTTTGCCTTCGAACAATTCTAGCACTCCCGACCGTAGGATCATGGAACTTGAAGGTCGAGTCAAGTCTCTCATGAAATCTTACGAAGCTCCAAAATCCTCAAGCCATGTAAGCAGAATCACTTCCACATGTAAATTATGTAATGGTCCTCACGAGACTCATAACTGCATGGAGCTTCCAAAACGTGCTTATAACAAATTCACATCATCACACGTGGGACGAGGCCCCCGCACTTTCGACGAGGCCTATGAAGCATGGAAGGATAAACCTAATTTCAGAGGGTACCAAACGCGTAGCGTATCCTTCAATGACTCCTTACCACTCACTTGGTCCGAGCATTTTCCCTCACAAAGCACTCCTAGGCAAAGCTGTGAAGACGCCTTGCAAAAGTTCATTCTATCTCAAGAATTACAGCTCTCCACGCTTGAGGCTAAATTTAGACAACAGCAGGCCGATGTGAATAACAAGATTTGTAATCTGTTAACTGCTATCAAAGAGCATGTTGTCAATAAACCTATTCGCGTTGATGAGGTCAAGTCTGCTACCATCATGAGTCCGCCAACCTCTCATGTGAAAATAAAAAGCCCTAGTAAGCTATTCAAACATCTATGACCAAAAGAAAAAGAACCCGTCAACCCCCTAGGGCCAATCCATTTCGTAAACACCATCACCACAATATCTGCCTCCACACCTAACCTAAGCCAACAACAAACTAAAAAAACTAGTCACACAGCTGAAAATGAGACCTCAAAGGTAAACCACGACCTGACCGGAAACCCTGTCAACTCATCCGAGCGGTACATCGCACAAGAACCTAGTAAATCGGATGAGGAGAAAGAGAGATCGGAAGAGCATAAGAGAAATCCAACCATTTTGGGTAAATCTATTATAGAAGAACCCGAGAGAAAAATGGAGAATGTTACTAGTGGGAGTAGCGATAGGACAAAGGAAAATAACCATAAAGTTTTCAAGATCTCCTGCACCATTAAGGAAAAGCTCCTAACCGATAGTCATATAGATCCTAGCTCCCCAGTCAACCTAATCCCCCTTTCCTTATACCATGAGACCTTCCCAAAACGCATTGCGTGCGAAAGGGTAATGAATAATTTATCAATCAGGGTCGGAGAGCTTGTTTACAATACTAACCTCGCCGTGGTCGATGATATAGACCCTCTCACCAATCAACCGTTAACCAACCTTGTTCTGGGGAAACCATTTATCAATGAATCAGGAGTAATCCTTGATGAGATGGATGGAAGTGTAATGTTCACCAATGGTGTTAAGAAGGTGATTTTTCATGGGGGTAATGAAGAGGTTTACGAATATCGTCCTTCCCTTGAGGGGAATCTATTTGGATCCAGGAATGGAGAGTCGGGGAAGATAAGGAGGCGTGATCCGAATAATCTCAAAATTCCATGTATGATCGGTCACAAGCATTTTGATAACGTCTACATCAACATATTCATGCCGAAGAATGTTATGTCCCTGTTCCATTATAACAATATTTGCAGATGGGGAATGATTTACAAAGGAGAGAAAGTGGTTGGTAAAGATCATGAAATCCGGGTGTTCGTAGGAAACATGGCATTTACTATGGAATTCACGATTGTGGACAACATTGAGGACTATGTCGACCCTAGGTTGTCAGAAGTCGTTTTTGGGGCACCCTTTTGCGAAATTACTAATTTGATAATTGATGACCGGAATGGAATCATGACCTTTGCTGATGGAATTAGGAGGGTTTCATACCAAACGCCATACAAAAGAAAAGATCTTAGGGAAATAGATTGTGACGGGCTTGATAAGATAAGTTCCCAACTTATTTTGTGCGATGAAGATGTTTGGAGAGGGTGTAAGAACACTTCTGATTTATCATGTGGATTCTTTAGGGATGTTAGCAAGCTTGGTTCTAAGTATCGAAAAGATATCTTCAAGTTCGAAGACCTGAAGTACTTACACTATGAAAGCGATATTGGGTTTGAAGACGACCTAGAGAACGGAACCAATGATGAAATCACGTAGTAACCCATGACCTTGAGTCTAGCTACAAGACTCGTAAATAAAGAAAAGCACTTCTTGGGAGGCAACCCATGTTTTGTGTGATTTTATTTGTTTGTTTGTTATTTGCTTCCGTATGCATGCTTAATTTTTATTGTTGGTTGATCATGTTTCTAAACTAAATAGTGGAAATACTTTACTTTGTTGTTTTGGCTTAGTCTTAACTCCACCTAAAAGTATTTTTGCAAAAGATAAGTGTAAGGGGAAACCCCAAATATGTTTTTAAGAAACAAACCGATCATGATTCTCCACAATATTAAATGAACATGTGTATTCGTATTTGTTAGAGTCAAATGCTTGTATTGAGTCATAATGAAGTTTTGCAGGATTTTCCAGGAAGTAGGACCAAGTTTTTCCAGAAATTTTCCGGAAACTTAACATAAGGATTTCTGCAGGTCAATTCTGACGGCGTCAGGATTTTACTCTTGACGGCGTCAGGTGTAAAAATCTGGAAATTTTACCGGTTTTGTTTTTCTAACGGAGTCTTATGGTTTTTGTGAATTATTAAGTTTTATAATCTCGAGGAGATCTGCAAACTTCATTCCACAAGCATTATATCTTAACTTGTTTTCTAGGATTTAGTAACTTATATTGGATGCCGCCGATTTTACGCGAGGTTGTCTTGTCTATTTTATCAGGTTTTACAGGTTATGTATAACAAGAAGATGATTTACATTCTGGAAGGGAAGCTTTGATTGTTTTTTTTCTTGGAGGAAGATTTAACCTGGCCACCCTATTATCCATACCGAGCGAATCAGGGGAGTATTTGATTTCATTCTTTTTAACTTTTTCACTTTTACATTCTTTACTTGAACATTGGGGACAATGTTCATCCTAAGTGTAAGGGGAGGGTAAAAAGATGATACCTTACATATGCACTTTCGCTTGAGTTTGTTTTGTTTAATGGTAGATGTGTAATAAAACTATGAGAAATACTTGTTAGTGCAATTTTAGCGCCAAATTTAAAATTTTTTACAACATTTAGGAGTGAAACTTTAGCCATAGCAAGCGTCTCATGGATAGGATATTGTATGACTAGCACATAACCGTATATTCAGAAAAATTTTCCACCCAAATATGTGAGGTTCGCCTTTAGATTTGATAGGAAAATAATTTACTATTAGTGCTTATGAGTGTACCGGTAGCATTTAGATTCTAGAACTTGCGTTAGTGATGCATCCCGAGACCGCTAGTGAGACTACATTCGTGTGGTAGGATTTACTACATGATAAGAGGCATTAGGATCACCCTTGTGTTAAACCCGTATTATGATTACTTGACCATTTAAGTCATATTACTTGGCTAGTTAAGTCAACTAAATTTTCCCACACCTTAGCGTTGTACTCATTTTTAGTACACGAAACCCCTAGTACACCCCTCCGAGCCTATCTTTTCGTTTCTAACTTTAAGCATCTTACTTAAAGGAAGAATTTGTTACACCCCACTTAAATGTACAACCAAATCGCCTTAGCCTTCCTTGTATGCGCTCATTTTTAGTGCATTATTGTTATTTGTTAAACCCTAAGTTAACTTTCTAGTTGATTACATGGTTGCTAAGTCGAGTCATATCCTTGTACATATTGTTTTGGGACGATTGGGACTCATGGGTAAGTACTTATTTTATGGAGTAATGGGGAAGAACATCATTTATTACCCCCATATGTACGTTAATCTTAAAAGTGCTCCAAGTGTTTTGATTTTCTTAATTCGAGTCATTAGATTAGTTTATTGTAAAGTATGTAAAGATTCAAGTGTAAGGGAAATGTTCATTCCCTATGATGTATTATTTTCGATGGTAGGGTAAGAGTGTATGTCCAAAAAAAAAAAAAAAAAAAAAAAAAAAAAACCGAAAAAATCAAGAAAAAGAAAAAAAAAATAGAAAAAGGAAAAAGAGAAAAAACATACGGACTACCATCCCTTTTTATTCTATGTTCATTTTTTGTTTTTGGTTATTTTTCATTTATTAGCTTAAGTCGAGTCTAGTCTTGGCTTAGCAACGCCATATTGTACATGTAATTAACTAAGATTGTTAACTCGCCACCAGTAAAACTTCCTTTATCCAACAAAACCGTGTATTTCATATCCCTACACCTAACGTTACAACCCTTTAAAAGACCTCTTTGATAGTTTATCCTAGGTGCTTACGCCATGTGGTGGAGGTTTGATCCTTTCCCAAGCGTATGGTAATCTATTTTGCTATGACAGGTAGAGAGAGATATCTTCCGTTTCCATATTGTAATTTACACTTTATTACACCCGAGAGATGTGAGTATCTAAACACTATTTGTGAGGTGCTAGTATATGACCTCCGTGCTTGTCTATTGGTCTTTAGTGGAACGATTATTTGTTGTAATTACTTTTATATTAGTGTTAAATGACCCCTAACTTGTCTTTTGAGTAGAATAAAAGCGCATTTGCTTGAGGACAAGCAAATCTCAAGTGTAAGGGTATATGATGAGGCGAAAAATGATCCGTTTTTAGGGGGTCATTTAAGCCCGAATCCGAATTTATTTGATCAAATATTGCCCTAAATCGTTCCTTTTGTGATTTTAGGTACTTTGGGAGAGAAATATGGAAAAGGAAGCAATTCGGACGTTTTTGGAGCATAAAAGTGAAGAAAACGCCAAAGTCTTAATTTTCCATGCTGGGAACAGTAGGTGACGGCGTCAAGAGTATTTCTCTAACGGCGTCAAGAGCATAAGTCCATGACGACCCAATACAGATTTGACGGCGTCACGAAGGAAGGGCGTCAAGAGTAAAAGAGTCATGACGGCCTGGAATTGTTTAAGTCTTGACGGTGTCAAATGTAGATCAAGGCAGTCCGAGATTAGTTTTGGCGGCGAGGTGACGGCTTCACAAGCTTTGTCTTGACGCCGTCAGATCTATTTTTCTATATATAGTTTTCTAATTTTCACACATTAAAGAGAGATGTTTTGGAGAAACCCTAAGTACGATTTTGGTGCAACTTTTACAGGTTCTTCAAGGGTTCCAAACCCTTGATACCTTGCATTGTAATTGAGATAAGTGTTCTTTTAATTCAATCAATATGTCTATGTGTTGGTTGTCTATATCTTGTTCTTGTCTCAATTCCATTATGCTAGGCTAGATTTATCTTGTGTTTGCTTAGATCTAATGAAACCTAGATGTTAATTATGTGTTGATTACTTGTTTATCTTTGTCTTGGATGAATGATTTATATGTTAGGCTTAAGAAAACTGGCAGATCTCCACTTGGTAACATGCTTGAACGTCTTAAGAAACATGAACCGAGGCGCACTAGGTCTTTATTGGTTGTATTTAATGCATGAGCCACTGTTTACAATCCCTATAGTTGTGCTGGGCATGGTGTAGGAGGAGATAAGAGCTCTTAGAATTGGGGAGTTATGTGTGCCACCCCATGAATGATATTAAGGAATACGATCCGTCATCCATGCAATTATAACAAGTAATTAACGTGTCAAAGATGTCTAGGGAGTAGTGAAATCTAAGTAAACACATTTTCTCCATTTACTGCTCACAACTTGAGTATAATTTAGTTTATTTCATTTTTAGTATTTTATTTTGATCGCATCTTAGTATTAGGTTAGTTGATTAGCAACTAATTCCGCCCAAATCCTTCAAACCCCGAGATTTTACTTACTTTCATAAAAATATAAAAATACAAAAATAATCATCCCTCACCCTTAGAACTAGTATTTAGGCTTTCTAATCCTAGCGACACTATTCCTAAGCTGAACGATCAATCCCCCGGTACTTGTCACTATACTATACTACAACGATCAGGTACACTGCCTGGTGGGGGTTGTAAGCTTCTCGAGATCCCTCGAGAGGTAAAGCCTGTTGCTATTCCCACGCATCACTCTGCAAATAATGCACTTTTGCAGAGTGGAAATCATCACAACTTTTGTGTGTGAGGGAGCATTTAATGCTCAGTGGTGTTTGGTGAGAGAGATGTGGGGGCCCAAGGAGTGGATGCCAGTTGTGTAAGTGACATATATTCCTATATTTAATAGGGTTCAGTTACCTACCTGGGACATTAACTAACTAAATACTTGGAGCATTTAGTTAGGGTATTCAATGCCATTTTTCATCCTGAGCCCCCTGTGAATTATCATTCAAAAAAAATTTCAGGAAGGGATGTGATCAGGGACCTAGAGAATTTACATCATGTTGGAATACTTTTGATCAGTTCCCTGATTCTATGTCCAACATGCCCAGTTCAGCTTTCAATCTTGTGAAAGTGGTTTCATCCAAAGGTTTAGTGAAGATATCAGCTTGCTGATACTCAGTGGGGATGAAATGTAGTTCAATTTCTCCATTAGAGATATGGTCCCTGATGAAGTGGTATCTGATGTCAATGTGTTTGGTTCTTTGATGAAGTACTGGATTGTTTGAGATGGCTATGGCACTTGTATTATCACAAAATATAGGTACCATCTTATACTGAATGCCATAGTCACTCAGTTGGCTCTTCATCCATAGTACATTTGCACAACATCCTGCAGCAGCCATATATTCAGCTTAAGCTGAGGACATGGCCACTGACTGTTGTTTCTTAGTACTCCAACACACAAGTTTACCACCAAGAAATTGGCAGGATCCTGAAGTACTTTTCCTATCCATGTTACATCCTGCATAGTCAGAGTCAGTGTACCCTTTAAGATCAAATCCTGAACATTTTGGGTAATACAAACCAAGGTTTGGAGTACCTTTTAGGTACCTGATGATTCTCTTGACAGCAGTGAGATGTGATTCTTTAGGGTCAGCCTGGTATCTGGCACACAGGCAGACTGAGAATTGGATATCAGGCCTTGAGGCAAGTAAGTACATCAGGGAGCCGATCATTCCTCTATATTGGGTTTGATTCACTGATTTTCCAGTGAGATCAGGGCCAAGGTTGTTTGGAGGAACCATAGGAGTTTTTACTGAAGAGCAGTCAGTGAGCTCATACTTCTTCAGTAGGTTCCTGAGGTATTTTTCTTGGCAAATGGATATTCCTTTATCAGTTTGTTTTATTTGGAGTCCAAGAAAGTATGTGAGTTCACCCATCATGCTCATTTCAAACTTTGTGGTCATCAGTTTCTCAAACTGTTTGCAAAGTTTGTAACTTGTTGAGCCAAAGATGATGTCATCAACATATACTTGGACAAGAATGACATCATCCTTTGTTCTGTAGATGAACAGTGTGTTGTCAATTCTTCCTCTGACAAACTTGTTTTGGATCAGGAAGGCTGAAAGAGTTTCATACCATGCCCTGGGTGCTTGTTTCAGTCCATAAAGGGCTTTGTTAAGCTTGTAGACATGGTTGGGGTAGGTTGTGAGGGATGATGTAATAGGAGACATCAGCATCAGCTTGGTATTGGGTTGAGGGATTGTTCTCAGGATGATACTCATCAGGAGGATATCTTGATGAGTCATCAATACCAATTTCTTCTACTGAGGAATTTGAGAACCTGATGGATTCAGTGCTCTCATCAACAGTAATGTGATAAGTTTCCTCAGTTTGTTGTCTCCTTGTGTTGAACACCCTGAAGGCTTTAGAAACCAGGGAATATCCCAGGAAGTATCCATCGTCAGCTTTGGCATCAAATTTACCTAAGTGATCCTTGTGATTATGTATAAACACAGGACACCCAAATACATGAAAATAGCTAATGTCAGGAATCCTTCCTTTGAATATCTCATAAGGAGTCTTATTATGCCTTTTCACAATGATTGACCTGTTTTGAGTGTAGCAGGCTGTTTTAACTGCCTCAGTCCAAAAATGTTTTGAGAGGACTGAGCCATTCAACATTGTTCTTGCTGCCTCAATGAGTGTTCTATTTCTCCTTTTAGCTACTCCATTTTGTTCAGGAGTATAGGGAGAAGTGAAATTTTGAGAAATTCCTTTCTCATCACAAAAACACTCAAGGTCTTAGTTTTTGAATTCAGTGCCATTGTCAGTCCTGATCTGTTTAACTTTGACATCATTTTGATTTTCAATGTTCCTGACAAATGACATGATTGTTTCAGCTGCCTGACTCTTTTTGGTCAGGAAGTAAACCCAAGTATATCTAGAGTATTCATCCACTATGACCAGAGTATACTTCTCATGGTGAATGGACATTGGACTGACAGGTCCAAAAAGGTCCATATGAAGAAGATGTAGGCAGCTTTTGATGGAAAAGGTTTGTTTGGTTTTGAATGATGCCCTATGGTGTTTTCCTTTTTCACAAGCAGAACAAGGCTTGTCTTTGGTATACACCAGGGATGGAAGGCCCAGAACTTTGTTCTGTTTGGCCAGGTTGTTGATGTTCTTGAAGTTGAGATGAGAGAGTCTCCTATGCCATAGCCAGTTGATTGTCTCACTTGCCTTTGAGAATAGACAACTCCCATTCTGTGTCAGGGATGACATGTCAAGGACATATACATCATCCCTTCTAGGGGCAATCAACACAACTTCCTTATTGGCATTAAAGATGGTCCATCTCTTGTCATCAAACTGAACTATGTATTTGGCATCACATAGTTGGGAAACACTTATCAGATTGTACTTGAGACCATTAACATAAGCTATTCTTGTAAAAACTATACCATTGCAGTTTACTGAACCATAACCTTCAGTGGGAGCTGATGAGTTATCACCAAATACTACTTTGGGTCCTGGTTCTTCCACATATTTGTGCAGAAAACTTTTCACACCAGTCATGCTTCTGGAGCATCCACTGTCTAGATGCCAAGTAGGATCCTTGATATGTTTATGCACAAACAGTAAACTGGGTTAGTTTTTCTTGTTGACCCACTTTCTAGTGGGCTTGGTCCTCATGGACTTTTTGAACTCAGTTAGTGAATCATGGTCTGAAGTTGTGTGACCTTAGCTTCCACATGTTTTACATTTTGTGGAGGTTGATGCCTCAGGTGACTGAGAAGTGTTGGTAAGGTTTTTCCTTCTGGACTGAATCACTTTGTCATGTCCCCTGGTTTCATGGGAGGGATCTCCACAGATGTCACAACATTCTTTCATCATACAATCATTTGGAAGATGATCATTGAAACCACAGTGAGGACATGGTGAGAAAGGCTTAGCCTTCAGTCTTTGTTTGGAAGGAGTGGCATATTGATAGCCTTGGGTTTTGTATAGACCCCTTGCTTTTAAAGAAGCAGTGTGGGGGATGTGATCACAAGTTCTGTGGTCCTCTTGTTTGCATATCATACAAAACAGGACTCTGTAGCATTTATCAGTGCTGTGATTGGGATAATTGCACAGCTCACATCTCCCTGAGGGTCTGGGTGTGGTTTTTGGTTTGGAAGAACCTGAGGATACTGAGGGCTTTGTTGATTTTGAGTCAGAGTTATTCTCAGTAGACTCAATTTTCTTACTCAGCATCCTGACAAGTTCAGCAAGCTGATCAACCTTTGAATCAGTGCTTTCAGGCTTCACTTCAGTTTTTACTGAAGGTTTTTGGTGTTCAGTGGGTGCAGGAGTAGGTCTTTTCAGAATAGTCCTTCCTAATCCTGATTTCTCTTTAGGAGAATGTGGTTGAAAGACTAATGGTGCAAGGTCAGAATTGGGTTCTGCTCCCTGAAGTTGTTTCAGTGGAGGGAGTGGTGAATCAGACTTAGACTCAGTGATGGACTCAGTAGGACTAAGTTCATTAGTGACTCCTAGCAGCTCCTTGATAGCCTGACTTTTAGGCTCCAGGATTCTTCCAGTGTTAAAATTTGGCAATTTACTATCAGGATTGTTTCTTTCAATCCAATCACTGGGTTTGGGAGCTAGTTATTTGCTAGAGAGTATGTTGGTTAATAGAAAAGTTGTAGAATGGCTACTCTCCCCAGAAACTTCAGTGAGTTGGTCATCACCCAGACCAGCCTTTTTGGGGCTGGGTGAGAGACTCAGTGTTTCATAAAGTTTGGGGTTTTTCTGAGTCCATTTCCAAATAATTTCCTTTTCTTTCTTAAGTTCTTCCTGAAGAGCTTGATTTTGTTTTACAAGTTCAGAGTTTTGAATTTGAAGTGTAACACTTTCAAGCTTGGCTTGTTTTAAGGCAAGTAATTCATTTCTACAATGATTTAATTCAAAACTCGGTTTGTTCAATTTTGAAAACAAATTAAGTCTTTGCTCTTCAACGTACTTAAGATCAACATTAATATAATCTAAGTAAGATTTCCAATCATCATTATCATCCATAGAAAGTAAAAGATTTACCTTTCTCATAGTGATGTTGACCCATTCACCATTTCTTGCATGACTCTTCCCCACAGCAAGTTTGTTGTCTTCTGACAGAGCCATCAGGGCACTGATGTGAACTTCATCATCATCAGAGGACACTTCAACCTCATCCCAGTCATATGTTTCAGCAACAAGCCCTTTGTTCTTGGCTTGAGTAGGCTTTGGAGCCTGAGGAGGCTGAAAGACTGTTGAGGATGATTCAAGAAGGGAAAGTTTAGCTTTTGCTTTTCTGTACTTGGCTTCAAAGTCAATTTGAGGGACTTTTTCAAATCTTTGACTAGACTGAAGCATTTTTGGTTGAAATTTGCTGGGGCCTGAAAAAGAGTTATTTCCTGAAAATTTGAAAGATGGTTCTGAGGTTGTTTTTGAAAAACAATCTTTAGCAAAATGCCCCATTTTGCCACATTTAAAGCATTCAGTGTTGTCATTTGCTTTAGAAGGAAATTTGTTTTTCTTAAAAAACCTTTTAGAATTAGCAAGGAGTGCTCTTTCATGAAATTCAATTTGAAGATCATTAAGATACTCCTCACTGGTTCTTTGGTCAACCTCATCATCAGATCCATCCTGAAAATCCTGCACAACACCTTTTGAATAGAAAGCAGTTGATATGGGTGAAATTGTCAAGGCCTTTTTGGTCTCCTGAGCTTTACCAGGGTATCTCCTGGTGATAAGATTGTCTTCATAGACAAACTTCCCATAGATGGCAGGGAGCTCAAGGTTCTGAATTTGGTTTGCATTTCTCAATCCCTGAGAGAAGTTTAACCACTTCTCAGGGAGACTGTTGACAAAACCAACATTGATCTCATGTTTTGACAGTATAACACCATCATTGGTCAGCTCATTCAGGAGGGTCTTATACCAAGTATAAGTCTCAGGGAGACTTTCAGAATCCTTGGCCCTAAAGGTATTGAATTCAAGCTTCAGGTCCATGATTCTTTTCTCTTTGGTATCAGAAGGCCCTTCATAGCTATGAACCAGGTCAGTCCATGTCTGCTGGGCAGTGGGATAGTTGATCACTGATTCCATTATATCATCAGGAAGGCATGATATAATGATGCTTTTCAGGCGCTGGTCTTGATTGACCACCCTCCTTTCATCTGGGGTTCACTGAGCTTCAGGTTTAATTAAACCTTGGGCAGTTGTTAGGACATATGGACCATCATTAATCAACTTAATGTAATATGGTTCCATCCCAGTTAAGTAGCAAAGCATTCGCTTTTTCCACTTATTAAATTTGCCAGCTTCTAGTCGAGGGGCAGTTGCTGAATAACTTCCACCCTTTTTGTCGACAAGTTGGGGAACATCTATGTCAGTCATAGTGGGATCTTGATTTTAAAAACTTGAGCACTCTTAAGTTTTGAAAACAGGTTTAAGTTTTACAAATCAGAGGCTCTGATACCACTTGTTGGTCCCTTTTACTTGGTTATTAGTAACTAAAAAGCTAAAGTAACCAAGTTGTATGACTTTAAACAACGATGTATAAAATGATTAACAATAAAGTAACATAAATATAAGAGATAATATTTTCCAACGTTTAATTCTTTATTAGAAGTTAATAAAAAAGAATCGTACCCAAGTGTTTGCGGAATAACACTTGGGATTGAAAACGACAAGTATTGTATGGACTCCTCACTAAACTCAATCTATGTTAAGTGACAACTTAAATTACCCACTTAGCTATCTCAGGGGCTTGCGTTGTTCTTTGGAGGAGTAAAGTGGTTTGTGAATGCTTTGCATTAATTGCACAAACTTATCAACTTTTACCCCTCACATATGCTTCCTATTTATACACAAGTATAGAACAACTAGTTATACATTGGACATAAATCTTCCCTAACAATATCTTGAAAGATATTATTCTTCTGGCAAGGAACCTTCATTGAGTTAAGTCCAAAAGGCACTTTCTGATGACAGACTGGTTTTAACCATTTTGGGAAAGTTTGACATTAAAGTGATAAAGCACTTTAATAAAGCAGCTCAGACTTTCCCGCCCAGTCCCGCCAAAACTTCAGTCTTCTTGTCATCAGTCTTTAGTACTATGAAGTTGTTGAGGAGTCATGGGGTTCAGTGAGTTATTGTCATTCTCACTGAACCCATCACCTTCTTCTTGGCTTAGATCACACTTCACTGAGTTCCGCCTCACTGAATGGAGAACCTTTCTTCTTAGGCTCGGTCCTAGCATCCTGAAGGTGACTCACTGAGTTACTGTTCACTCAGTGACTTGTTTACACTTAGGGGATTTTACGTTCAAATCCTTGTTAGAGAAAGATTGGGAATTCAGTGACCCAACAATATGCCATGATCCGTCACCTTCTTTAGGTGGCTTGTCCCACCTCCATTTACACTTGTCTCCCTCTCTTTTCCACTTATTCATCTCTATATTAATAGGCATTACGCTCAAGAACTCAGTCATCTTCCTAAAGACTAAGGGGTCCTCAAAAGGATCTAGCTCTTCATCTCTAGCTATGAGTTGTTCCACCGAATGTGTCTTCTCAATAAAATCATTTTCTAAATAAAATGGGCGTTGAGGTCCTATAAAGTTCCTTTCTATCCAAGGTCCATATCTAGATGGTCTCCTATTCATCTCTACCCAATGTGGTGTCGGTTCGTCATCACAATCATAACTATGCTTCTTAACATCGTACACCGACCAAGTATCGCCTTCACCTACCGCTATCTTAGACTCCTTGCAATCTATCATGGCACTAGCGGTTGCTAAAAATCCTCTTCCTACCAACAATGGGCGTGTAGTGTCACTAACCATGTTTAGGACGTGAAAATCCGCTAAGATAGTTAATTTTCCTACGTGAACAACTACATCCTTAATCATTCCAACCGGGTGGGCAATGCTTCCATCCGCTAAACCTATCAATACCTCCGTCTCCTCTAACTTTCCTAGCTTAAGAGTGGTGAATAGGGATAAGGGAATCAAGTTAAGGCTTGACGCTAAATCGGCTAGTGTGTCGAAAGATTCGGATCTCCCTATCTTACAATGCAAAACAAATATACCCGGATCATCAAGCTTTTTAGGCAACTTGTTTTGAACGAAGGCGGTCCCATTTTTACCTAGTTTAAACTTCTCATATTTTTCTAGGAGGGCACTATAGTAAGGAGCACGGGCTAAGACATCAATGACGGGGCGTTCAAGGTGAAGTTCCTTGAATTCATCGTCAAGGTCTTGCGTAGGAGGTGTTTCAACTATGCTTTTGACAGGTTTTATATCGGGTGTTTTATTTGATTGGTCCTTTTGAAGAATTTGGTTTTGTTTGAAACACGTGCTCGTTGATTTAACCGAGTAGTATTGTGGACACGAAGTGGGTGACGAAACTGATGATATGGAATTAATTTTCAGTTTCGGATTCTTAACCGTGTCGCTTGGGAGTGCTCCCATTTCTCGGTCATTGAGGACTTTCAACAATGTGTCAATTTTGGTGGTCATCTCGCTTTGCTTTTGTTTGAAATCGGCTTCAAACTTAGATATGCGAGCTTTTTGAGATGCCATGAACTTAGACATCAATCCTTCAAGATTGTTTGTACTACCATAGTTGTTAGAAGGATTGTTGTTGAAAGTACGGTTGGAGGGTGGACTTTTGATTTTTTAGGGACTTGGGTTGACTTTTCTTTCAAAATAAATGCATAGGGACTATTTCTGACAAATTTTGAAACTTGGGGGACTGAAACTGCCAATATTGCAAACTTTGACCGTTTTTCATTTGTTTTTGCTCGTTTTGCATTTAAAACACATAAAACACAATCCCTGGGATAATTTAAGTATTTTGATTACTTTTCGATTGTTTTTGTATATTTTGGCAGTTTAAACACGATAAAAATGATGAGTGTTTGCGCACTCATCAGGAGCTTCGTAAGATTTCATGAGAAACTTGACTTGGTCCTCAAGTTCCATGATCCTACGATCGGGAGTGCTAAAGTTATTCGAAGGCAAAGATATTGCCTTGACCGTTTTGTTCAAATCACGGGGATCATTCCAACTTTCGTTGTCATAGAGGGCAAGATCTTCTATGAGTTCCCATGATTGTTCCGCACTTAGATCACGTAGCTTACCACCGGCCGATTGGTCAATGGCTCGCCTCGTGGAGAGATCGATATGGTCATAAAAGATTTGGACTTGGAGCCAAAGATCTATGCCATGATGAGGGACTTTTTAAAGTAAGTCCTTGAAACGAGTCCATGCTTCATAGAGAGTTTCATTTTGACGTTGTTGGAACATCAAGATGTCATTTCTAAGCTTAGTGGTTCTCCCCGGTGGGAAAAATTGAGCAAGGAAACGAGTGGTGAGATCATCCCATGTGGTGATGGATCCCGCGGGTAAACGCTCAAGCCATTGACTAGCTTGATCACGTAGAGAGAATTGGAATAGGCGTAATCGGGTTGTCTCTCTAGTTGCAACATCTAGGTCTATGGAATCTACGATTTTAAGGAAGTCCTTGAGATGTTGATTTGGATCTTCGGAACGAAGTCCATGGAATGCACATCCGCTTTGCACCAACCGGATGGTGTCGGATCGCAAGGGGGTCACATTGGCTCCGGTGAGTTCAATGGTGTTTCGATAGCCTTGGTGGCTAGGTCGAGAATACTCTCCAAAGGTTCGGGGCCTAAGGGGTTCTAGTGGTGGGTTTTGTTGTGGTGGGATGACGGGTTCAAAGATGTTCCCATCGTCCATGATGTCGGGTGGAGAAAAGTTACGAAAAAAAAAACACAAAGAAATAAGATAAACTAAAGGAGACCTAAAAATAAAAATAAAATTTCTTACTAGAAAGGAATCTAGCAAGTAGACCTAATAAAAAGAGATTCTAACCTAGACAATAACTATTCCCCGGCAGCGGCGCCAAAAACTTGATGCGTGGGGTTTGCACCAGGCTTTACCTCTCAAGGGATCTTGAGAAGCTTACAACCCCCACCAGGCAGTGTACCTGATCGTTGTAGTATAGTATAGTGACAAGTACCGGGGGATTGATCGTTCAGCTAGGAATAGTGTCGCTAGGATTAGAAAACCTAAATACTAGTTCTAAAGATGAGGGATGATTCTTTTTGTATTTTTATATTTTTTTTAGAAAGCAAATTAAAATCTCGGGTTTGAAGGATTTGGGGCGGAATTAGTTGCTAGTCAACTAACCCAATACTAAAGATGCAATCAAAATAGAATACTAAAATGAAAATAAACTATATTAAATTAAAGTTGTGAGCAATAAGTGGGAGAAATGTGTTTACTTAGATTTCACTACTCCCTAGATATCTTTTACACGTTAATTACTTGTTATAGTTGCGTGGATGACGGATTGTATTCCTTAATACCATTCATGGGGTGGCGTACTTACTTCCTCAATCCTATGAGTGCCTACTTCACTCATATGTCGAGCCTGCAAGAAGCTCCTAACATGGGATCATTAGAATTTACTCATGCATTAAATACAACCAATAAAACCTAGTACACATCGGTTCATGTTTCCTAAGACGTTCAAGCATGTTACACAATGGAGATCTGCCAGTTTTCTTAAGCATAATATTGAAATCATTCATCCAATACAACCATAAACAAGTAATCAACACATAATCAACATCTAGGTTTCATTAGATCTAAGCAAACACAAAATAAATCTAGCCTAGCATGGTGGAATCAAGACAAGCACAAGATATAGACAACCAACACATAGACATATTGATTGAATTAAGAAAAGACTTATCTCAATAACACATGTAAGGATTCAAGGGTTGAAAACCCTTGAAAAGCTGTAAAATTCGTATATGGTTCGGCCTTAGGGTTTCTCCAAACTTGTTCCTCTCTAATGAATGAAAATTAGAAAACTATATATAGATATTAGAGGCTGACGGCGTCAAGAACAAATGGGTGACGCCGTCATCTCGCCGCCAAAATAATCCTCGGACTGCCTTGATCTACATCTGACGCCGTCATGTTGCCCACTTTTGCAGGCCGTCACACTTTTAACTCTTGACGCTCTACTTGTGACGCCGTCATGTTTGTACTGGGTTGTCATGATATTTACTCTTGACGCCGTCAAATTCTTCCTCTTGACGCCGTCACACACTGTTCCCAGCATGGAAAATTAAGTCTTTGGCGTTTTCTTCACTTTTATGCTCCAAAAACGTCCGAATTGCTTCCTTTTCCAGATTTCACTCCCAAAGTACCTAAAATCACAAAAGGAACGATTTAGGGTAATATTTGATCAAATAAATTCAATTCCGGGCTTAAATGACCCCCTAAAAATGGATCATTTTTCGCCTCATCAATGGCCAATAATTTGAACTAAAGGATGATCTCGATTCCATTTGTGTGTCGAAGGGTGTAGTTGATAGGTATCTCGCATGTTAGCAGGATCCAAATTGCGTGTAGATGACTCAGCTACTTCAGGAAATGTTGGAGCCGGTGCAAACGGGTTAAAGAACGCATTTGGATCATACTCTGCGGGTTGTGGAACTAATTGTGGTGTAGGATCTTCAACTGTTTGTCGTGAGTTGGAAGCGGTTTGTTCTGCTGTTGTCGGAGATGCAATTGGAGGACCGTCTTTCTCAACAGTTGTAGTCATTTGTTGAGGTGAGTCAGGTACTTGAATATTATCAGGTTGTGCAGCGGAAATTGGTGAGACCTCAGGAGAACGGTAAACAATTGTATCATCAAACAGTGGAGCAAACAGGGTTTCCAATTCTTTGCGGTTGAGAGGCAATGGTTTAGCCGAAGAGTCCGGAAAGTTAAGACGGTTGGATTCGGGTCCTAAAATGTTTTGCTCAGAAGCCATTTGAGTGAGTTCATCGAAATTAGCATGAATAGTTTCTTGAATTTCTCTTGTTCAACGATTCCATATCCGAAATCCTTTGGAATTTTCACAAAATCCTACGAACACTCCGATGTCAGCCTTTTCTTTAAGTTTACCTAAATCATCACGATCATTTTTTGGATAACAAAGTTGTTAGAATCGTATTTTTATTTATAAAAAGTGTCGGTCATTAATGTGTAGTAATAGGTTGCTTTAGAATATCATTAAGATGAAGTTTATGTTTAGTATTCATGTTTTGTAAAAGTCTAAGGGCTATTAGTGTAATAATGTAAAAGATTAGAGATGCCCTAGACTACAACAATAAATACTCTTGTAAACCTCATTTGAGAGGTTGGTTCTCTTAGTTATATCAAGGTTATTACTTCACACACTAGAGTTTCCACTCTCTCTCTCTCTACTTACTTTCTCTCTCTAGGTTTATGCATGATTCAATAGTGATTAAGGTTGTTCTACAGTCCTACAAGTGGCATCAGAGCTAACCGGGGGCGAATCGTGGTGTTTTTGGGTGAAAAATCGTGTTTTTGGGTGTTTTTTCTCGGAAAACTTACGATCTTATCGAGTTAGGATCGTTTTTTATCGAGTTAGAAAATTTTTATCGAGTTAGAAAATTTTAGCGAGTGAGAAAAATTCTAGCGAGTTAGACATAAATTCTATCGAGTTAGAAAAATTCTAGCGAGTTAGACATATATTCTAGCGAGTTAAAAATATTCTAGCGAGTTTGGTCAGATCTTACCGATTATGGTCAGATCTTACCGAGTATGGTCAGTTTTACCGAGTATGGAGGACTATTGAGTATGAGCAGACTTTACCGAGTAAGCTGTTATTATCGAGTATGGTCAGTTTTACCGAGTTAGCTGCAAATTACCGAGTATGGGCCATAATTTTCGAGTAAGGGTATTCTTTACCGAGTAAGGGTTGAATTCCGTGCAACGGTTTTATGTTTCGAGTATGCTTCATATAGTTTGCCAAGTAAGGCTGGTCCAACCTTATCGTTTATCGAGTAAGGATTTCTTTTGGACTAATCTAAACGAAACTCTGCCGAAATTGACTTAGGATATCAACTAACGAGATGGGATTTTGAGTAAGGAAATATCAAAAGATTATTACATAAACAAAACCCTAACCTCATCAAATAACCTAATGTCTATATACCCTAAACCCTGACCTCCACCAAAAACACACATGATATAATTGGTAACCATTTTAGAGAACATGATTCATTTCCTTGTTTCATTATCTTAATACCAATATATCTCACATTAAAACACACCACGAATTGCTTAAACGATCTTGATCAAGAATCACATTCAAATGACAACGGCTAGTATCGGATTTTGTGATTATGGGGATAATTCTTTATCACTTTTCTGGGTTTGAAGTTCATTTCAAGGGCATGTGTACTTATTTATCTCAAAGTCTAGGGGTGGATGGATGCATGACTTTCGAAGATACTTGTTTGTGCATTCACTAATATTGATAGTGACGAAGACTTAGATTATCTAGTTTTCATAGGTCAAGGGGTGGATGGACGAAGACCTAGATAACTATCACTTAAAGGAGTTACGTTGTAGTGCTCAGTGTCACACGAAGTTGTGGATAATCAAGAGGTGATATACGTCTTATACTTGATGGTTGGTTGGTTGAAGAGTATAGAGTACTCAGAGATTCGATGGTGTACGAACTCTCTACACCGTTCTTAGTCACATAATAGTACAAGATTAAGTAACATATCTATGGGATGTTTACTTTATTGTCAGATTGGTTATATTGGGTTGTTTCTCTAGTCAACGGTCATTTACTAGTTGGTTGTAATTTGAAGAGGTCGCTTATAGGTTGAACAGAAGAGATGAGATTGTAGAAAAAGAAAGTCATATCTTAGCGACATATACTCACAGAATGTGCTTCAAAAAGCTGTTATGGCTTCTAAATTGTATTAGAAGTGTAAAGTACAGGTAATTGTATGGCATGTACACAAGATTATGATGATTCCGATGACTCGCAACCATCAGGAGGGAGAAGAACATGCCAAAAGAAGTAGTGTTTCGTCTTCAGTACGTTGGTTGATCGAGGGAATTGTGCTTAATACCAAAGAAGTACCATGAGGTACCAAGTATGTGTACATCAGAGCCTATTACCAACCTTCTATGCAATGTTATGTGAATTATGTTGTTATGCTGCTACCCGAACGACAACCATGTTCCTACACTTTTGAATCTACTTTATCCGCTGCAAGATGAAAGAAGAGTTGTCGATTCAGGAGGGAGCAGGAAAAAGAATAAAGGCTCACTAGTTAGGAGGGAGTAATAACCTAACTAGACCATTACAGTTGAAGTTCAGAGCTACAAAGACCTTTGCCGTCAGTGTCAAAGATCATACGCCGAGATCGTCGGAAGAGAGAACTTCAAGTCTGCCTCAATATCTAGACTACAGAGACTCTGCGCTTCAACAACGTCAACATAGTTTACTATTGTTGTAATGTAATGTACATTGTTTATGCATTTATAGGTCTCATTGTAACCATTCACGTGTGACGATATCTTGCAGGGAGATTGTTAGCCTCGCTTTTTTATAAAGATAACGTCACACAAGTGAATTGTACTAGATTAGAAACTACAAGGACTACTATTGTCAAGAAGGCAAACATGTAGTGTTAGGAGCCTATAAATACCCCTCATGACTCTCCATGAGGGGTGTGGGAAAGTGTGTGTGTAAAGTTTCACTTCATTTCATATTAATAAAAACACATAGTTCTTCACCTTTCTCTCTCTAGAATAATCATGTATTTCCATCAACCTCGACCTCCGGAACGTGTTTCTTGGTCATAATATTCGTAAACTGGCAACTTTTGCGTAGGGTCTGAATCTTAAGCGTAGAAATGGATCTTAGGCATAGAAAAGGGGTTTTCCACCAAAACTTAAGCGTAAACAGTGATCTTCTGCGTAGGATTGGGGTTTTTGGCAAAACTTATGCGTAGACTGACCAAATAGTACTGTAGACAGCGATAAAGTTGTACTATTCCACAATCTTATGCGTAGAGTGACCAGAAACTTGTAAAAATCACTACTTTTTGAAGAAAAATGCTTAGAAATAAGTTTCTATTGATCAAATAACTTCCCCAACACTTAGAAAACACTTAATATGAAAGATTTAGCTACCAAAAACTAGTTTTCTAATATCAAAGAAGCTACAAAACTCAATAAACAAGGAGAAAAAGTACTAAAACACTATAAAAGATCAAAACTTTATGCAAAATCTAAGCTTCTAATCACTATATCAACCTTGAAACTTGTCCAAGCTTCAAGATTTGAGTGAAAGAAACAAAGAAAAAGCAAAAATATAAAGGAAAAACACCCTAAATCCCACGTTAATACCAAGAACAACACTTCAATCTCTATTAGGTGAATGATACCACTTGTTAGGTGCCCATATTAATGTTACACAAGTAAATAATGAGATAGATATAAGGATTGGTTGATTACTAGATTTATGAAAAGTGAAAGAACAATAGTTTCATTAAGATATCAAAATAACCAACAATATTCAAGGTTACATAAGCTTAGTATATATAGGGGAGGAGTAGGGCAACACTCCCTTCCTCCCTCATTCTTCTAAAACGTGGGCTTCTAGGCCCATTGGACATTAATACATAAGCCTAGTAACCTAAACATAATGAAATAAATAACTAAGCAATCTATAACAAAAGGTAATGACCGAGACTTGACTAAATACAAAAGTATGTTCCCAACAGTTTTGCCTTTATCAAGTTGCAATAGACGGTGATACAGTCATAGACTTTGCTATAACATAAAGTCCACAGAAGATGCAAATTATGCAGACAATTAAAATACGGAAACAGAACATGGTTCTATAGATAATGCAAATGGATATTTTTTCCAAATGCATAAAATTTCATACTTTTCAAAGAATGATAATTAGAGTACATAACTTGTCTATTGCAAACATAAAGAAATATTGTCTAGTTCGCTAGCATAACAAAATTGATCTACGGTGAGGGTATCATTCTGTCCATTGCAGCCTGCTGCCTAGTGATTCGTTGTGTTTTGATGTGTGCAAAAACAATTTATCAAAATATCAACAAACGTGTAGTCTATGTTATCGTGAGACAACAAGACATGGAGAAATACAAGTAAACCTTTTCGGAAAAAGATTACCTCGCAAAACTCGTGAAAGTGATATTAAAATTGTGGAACCGGGAAGTGATTTCCCGGGTCGTACCCCAATGAGGTGTGAATGGAAAGTTTCGAGGAAAGATCGAGATTAAAACCTTGTATGTTTGGTTGTGAAAGATTGTTTGGTTTTGTGATACGTTAAATTAACGAAAATTAGGAATTAACGAACGAAAACGGGATAAACGTAACCTAAATGGGGAAATAAACTAAGGAATGCTAAGAAATATTTAAAATGACCTAAAAAACTACGGGAAACATGTTAGGGAAAACGGGGAATCCTAAAACGTAATCTAAATTAAAAACGCGACGTTTATTAAAAATAAACGTCAACGTACAAAATAAAACGTGAAATTTGGGCTACAAAAGTCCTACGGGTTTCCAACTAATTTTCTTACTCACTAAATGACAAAAGAAAATTTTAGAAAAAAGAAAATTAATTTTTCAATAAAAATTCTATTTATTACGGATTAAATACTATTTAAACTAAATTAAATTCTAATAAATACTAAAACTATTTATAAAAATCTGAAATTTTTTTGAAAATTAAATTATACTAATACTAGCTTAGGAAAAATATTAAGTTGGCAAAAGCTCTGGTCAATAAGCTGTTAAGGGCTTATTCAGTTTCAATAAGCAAACTGGAAAAAGTGGTTTAAATAAACATGGGGGAAGAGCTATGACAGAACTGGTGCTCCAGAGCAAGTGGAAGGGGGAGTTGTGTTGTACATGTATGCTACCAGAGTGACCAGGGTTCGAATCCCACTCCCCACCTTTTTGCAAATTATTTTTTTTTAACTTTTCTTTTTACAAAAACTTTTCAACAACAAAATAAGACAACTTTAAAAAAGACAAACTTTTTGGATCTTGCAAATAAGCTCAGAATAAGCTTATATGCTCAACAGTGGAACGAATAAGCTAAAATTGATTTTTAAAACTAAACAAGCTACAATAAGCTACAAACTGAATACAAAGGTTTAAGGAAACTAAAAACTATAGAGATTAACCTAAAATAAGCTATAGAGACTAGAATGAAACAAGGAATAAGCCAGGAATATGAATAAGCAAATCCAAGAAAACTCAAAACCACACAGGTTGAAACTAGACCTTTTGAGGTACTGTGGGGTCCACAGAGGTCAAGGGTAGTCCAATTTTAGAATTGAACTACAAAGTTGGGCTAGCAAGCTTGAAAATAAGCCAATAAGCCAGGCTTATGGCTTATTTTTTAGCTCTGTATGAGCCTTGGAAAGTTGGGTCAAAAACTAAAGGGTCAATATGGAACCTGAGGTCAGGTCCAAAACATGGGCCTAAATAAGCTACTCCTAATAAGCTGAGGTCCAGATTAAGCTAAGTTATGGAAAGCTGAGATGCTGAGCTTATTAAAAAGCCAAAATCCCAAAGGTGGGGTCCACTGGGTTGCAAGTTACAGGCCTGAGATAAATGGCCAATGGCCTGAAGCAGGGGAGGTGACTTTCCCTGCAACTTCAAACAGACCCTTGCACACTACACATGAAAATTCCCAAAAATAAGATGATTACAGGTTTTTTTAGTTTAGGTGACATGCTTTAAGCACAACAAATTTTAGGGCCCAAGTCCTATTACAAAATTCAAGAAAATTCTCTAAAAAAATGGGATTCTGACTCAATTACAAATTTGACTTTTGAAAATTATAACCACAGTTGACTTTGATGAACTTCCAAAGATTTGTACTGCTTATCCAAGTTACCTAAGACCTAATTGAGGCTTAATTTTCCTACCTAAACTAGTTTTAAGCTGATTTAAAGGTTTGGATCTTCAAAACTCATAACAGTTAGACTGTCATGAGGAATTTGGTGAGATTTTGACTTTTTACTAAAAACCTACCAAGTTTATGTTTGAACTAACCTATATCTAACCTGAGAATGATATTTAATCAAACTTTATGCACTAAAAACCACATGACCTCAGTTGAACTAGAAGATCCAAACACCCGTTATTTAGATTGTTTTGAAGATTTTCAAAGCAAACTACTAAATCACTACACAATACTAACTAATTTACTTCTAAAATGATAAATTAAACTCAAGTAAGCAGGAAGCAACAATGAATGATGACAAATTTCAACTAGAACAAATTATGATCAAAACATGATTTAAAACCTACTTGACATCCAAGCTTATCAGGAATCTGAGAACCAAGGACCATAAAGAACACCTATATGTCTCCCATGAGACTCTAAACCACCACCATCTGTATCTGCAACTGCTTCTCTTCTTCTTTCTTCTATTTTTTTTATTTTTGTATTTTTGAATTTTTTTCTTTGCAATTGTCTTTCTTTTCTTTTCTGATTTTTTTTTACTTTCTTTTGATTCAGTTAACTTTAAAAAACTTAAAATAAACTTCTGAGATCAAACAAACAACATTTAGATGAGAACACTAGTAACTTGATGGATTTGAAACTCTTTACCAAAAGCCATCACTTCTGGAGTAGCCAGATGTTTCGATTCAAGTAAGAACTATGGTCCACCTGATAACCATGTGATTTTGAGCAAACCACCAGCTTTCAACGGGTTTGATTTGTCTTTACCAGAAGCCGTTTGCTTCTGGACTAGCCAACTCTTGATGGACACAGTAGACATCTTGGTGAGTTGATTACCAATTATGGTTTTTCCACTGCCTTTACCACAAGCCATAATCTTGCGGGCTAGCCAACTCATTCACTTTTTTGGATATGGCGAGTTGAGATACCATACAATTTTGGGCAAATTGCAAGCCGTCAACGGATTTGAGTTATCTTTACCAAGAGCCGTTTGCTCCTGGATTAGCCAATCCTTTTGTCGTTTAGACACGGCGGACTGATAACCACAAAAATTTTGAAATAAAGTGAAAAAAAATTTAAAATTTTTAGGCCAAAAACGGGGATACTAGACGGTATAATTTGATAAAATTCGCTAGAATTTTCCCCTCCCCCACACTTAGAATTGAATATTGTCCTCAATATTCAAAGTCCCGGCTATTATGCCGAATCCTTGAACGTAAAAAGATAATATTATAAGCTAACTGTGGGAACATCGTTTTTCATTTTTCACTTTATTTATATGTACATACAAACACACATTTTTTTTTCGCAAAGGATATATACATTGAAAACAGCTGCGGGGGATGGCCACTCCCCCACACTAGGGTGTTAGAAAGTAGAAAGAAATCAGAGACATGGGTGAAAACCCATGTTGTTGCTACTGTTTTTGTTTATCGAGTTGCTAGCTTGACTCGATCCCCGAATTCATTGGTCCATGGGGAAAGTTTGGAGGTCCGGGACAACCATGGGTGGTATGTCCCCTCTAAAATAATGCTTCAACCGATGCTCATTTACTTTAAAATTTGGACCGTCATTTTGAGACAACTCGACGGTACCATACGGAAAAACTTTGGCAACGGTGTAAGGCCCAGTCCAGCGGGTTTTAAGCTTACCCGAAAATATCTTTAATCTAGAGTTAAAAAGAAGGACTCGATCACCAACGTTCAAAACGCGGTTCTTGATTTTGGAGTCGTGGATCTTCTTTGTTTTCTCTTTGTAGATTAGAGAGTTTTCGTATGCTTGATCACGAAGTTCATTTAGTTCATTGAGTTGAACTTTCCTATGATCACCCGCGGACTTGAGATCGAAATTAGCATTCTTCAAAGCCCAATAAGCTTTGTGCTCGAGCTCAATCGGTAGATGACACGCTTTTCTATACACGAGCTTATAGGGAGTACACCCGATGGGTGTTTTATAAGCTATGCGAAAAGCCCATAGAGCGTCATCTAATTTGTCCGACCAAGAGGCACGGTTTTCGCCTACGGTCCTTTCAAGAATTCTTTTTAAACCACGGTTTGAAACCTCCACTTGCCCACTCGTTTGTGGGTGATAAGCGGTAGCAAGTCGGTGAGTGACACCATACTTGAGCATGACTTTTGCAAATTGGTCATTGCAAAAGTGAGTACCGCGATCACTAATGATAGCGCGGGGAGTTCCAAACCTAGCAAAGAGTGATTTTAAAAACTTTACAACTACTCGGGCATCGTTGGTTGGGAGAGCTTTTGCTTCGACCCATTTTTACAAATAGTCAACGGCCACGAGTATGTATTTGTTCCCTCGTGAAGACGGGAACAGCCCCATAAATTCTATGCCCCAAACATCGAAGATTTCACAAACTTGGATGACATTTTGTGGCATCTCATCCCGTTGTGTTATCTTTCCTTGACGTTGACACGAGTCACAAGATTTGACTAAGTCATGGGCGTCTTTGTAAACTGTGGGCCAATAAAACCCGGAATCAAATACTTTTTGAGCGGTGTAGTTCGGGCCATGATGACCTCCGGTGGGTCCATTATGACAAGCCCTAAGAATTTCCATGGCTTCTTGGCCATGAACACACCTACGAATAACTTGATCCGCACAAATTTTAAACAAATAGAGATAATCCCAAAAGTAATGATTCACATCTTTGAAAAATTTGCTCTTTTGGTGGGACGACATGTAACACCTAAAATCTGAAAGCATGTGAAATGACCAAATTGCCCCTACAAGTTTAAAAATTATTTAAAAGATCATAAAGTATCCAAATGATTCCAAACTTCTAACAATGAACAAGTTATGATCCAAAGTAATTTTAACAACTTCATTTAACATTGTACAAGTGGAAAAATTACTAAATTACCCCTACTATGGCCGAATGATATATATATAGTTTTATTTTGATTTAATTTAATTTTAAAAGATATGGATTATATAAATAAGGAAGGTTATCATCACCAAATATTCTCCAACCAAAATCACGAAAATTATGGACCTCCCTCCCCCTATTTCACACGGCATATCTCAATAAAAAGTCAAACCATACATTTTCTCCATAAAAACCCTAAACCGATTGGAAGAAAACATAAACAAAATTCCTAAAGCCTCCATTCGACCACCCCATAATTCCTAAGCAATTTTCTGTGATCTATCATCATCCTAAGAAGCCAAGAAAAATACCCATTTGAATTGTTGAAGCTTGGTTCGATCGTGGCACATTTTTCCTTTTGTCGAGCCCTATAAACAAGGTAATTCGTTTTTGATTCATTCGACCTCCACAAAAATTATTTCTTATTTTTCTGGTGATTCTTACATCATATACAACCCACGAAAATTGGTTTCAAGGTTGGAAGGTCATCGGTGAAGTCGTGGTGATTTTTGGATCATTTGGTCTCTACGCGTAGGTTATAAATCGTACAGCCCTCTCCACACGTTCAAGCCTTGGTTTGGTATTTTTCTCAGGTCCCTTACATCCTATAAACATCAAATAAAATGGTTGAATCGATCCATGCATGCTCTATATCATATTCGTAAATAAAACCCTAAAAAACATGTGTAAATCGTAAAATACACCATGCGATCCATAAGAATTCCAAATACAATTTATTTACACTTTTTATAATGTAATATGATCTGTAAAAATGTTGGAAGTATTATCATGGCCTAAAACAATGTGTTTCGTAATTATTTTGTTTTGATTAAATCGTATAAAGAGAAAAAGAAAATAAAATCGTGTAACCTAGGGTTTATGAACTAGGGCTTGTTTTGATTTTATTAATGGCTCTTAAATGATTAAGTAATGATTAAAAATGATTTGGATGGATTAGGGTTTCTAAATTCTTATTTTTGTGTTATACGATTTGTATGTAAATGTTTTGGGTGAGTTTTGTAAACTTTAAAACTTAAGGGTTAATTCTGGAACTTTATTTGAGCTGTATAATATTCGAATAAAATGTATAATGAGGGTGCTAAGTGTAAGTTTTGCATTTAAATGGATTAAAATGTATTTTAAACCTAATTAGGGTTTGTTTTGAAAATAATTAAAAAAGAGGGACTAAACATGTAATTTTCAGAAACTTGGAGCTGTTTTGAGTAAATTAATATATTCAGGAGGTTATGTGTCATTTTGATAATTTAATGGCATAATATGTAATTAGTAATAATTAAAAGTTGAAATTATAAATTAAAGGGTTAAATATGTAACTTTTATAACTTGAGGGACTTAAAGTGTAAATTATGAATATTTGAGGATACATTCGAATAACTTAATAAAATAAGTGCTCATTATGTAAAATGGATAAGTTAAGGGTTTAATGTGTAACTTTGAATACTAAAAGGTTTAAAGTGTAATTTTGGAAAGTAAAGGGTATAAAATGCAAAGTTATGAAACCCTAAGGACCAAATGAGTAAAAGGTTAAAAGATACTTTGATTCCATTAATAATGATTCAACTTTCTAATTATGGAAACTTTCTAAAAGTGGAAACTTACTATTTATGGAAACCTGCTAAAAGTGGAAAGTCACTTTAAATGGAAAGTTACTAAAACTGGAAAGCCGACTAAAATGAGAAATCTGAATTGAATAAGTTATTAATAATAAGCCGATCATTAATTCGTGTAGATTCGTTGAAGAAGGAGTGTTTCCATATGCTTACGTATGTTATGATTTCGATGGCGATTGAGGTACAGATATTCTGACTTTTCTCAAAAGGTTTCTCATGATCTCTTTCATATTCTGATCCGTCAGTTCCCGAATTGATGCCATTGCTATGATCCCCTTTACTTGAACTTTCTCTGTTGATCCCACTTGATATGACCTCCGTTATGAAACCATGCTATGAAAACCTTTTAATTATGCCATGGGAATGTTTTGAGAAGAACCGATTTGAAAAGATGTTTATAAATGATGCTAAATTTCTCTTTAAAAGAAAGGTTATTTAACTTTCATGAACACTATATTTTGAAAGACCATTTTTATGAAAACTGTTTTAAAAGATTATTTAAATTGGACTTTTAATAGAAACTTTTGAAACGGACTTTTGAACTGAACCATGAATTGATTTTTGAATATGAACCTTGACCTGATAAACTCTGATTGGAACTTGAATACTATTTCTGATATGAACCCTTTGTTATGAACTGCTATTATGAACCTTTGATATGATTCTGAGATACACCTTTGCTATATGACCTTTTGTATGATATGAGACCTGACTCTTAGTTTGATACCCGAGCCATTTCTGTTTTCCCTACCTATGGAGGTACCATAGGCGTGTCTGTGATGCACCACTGGCATGACTAGTGTGTGGCCCTAGTGATTTGGCTACACCGTCCCCTTTCTGTTATATGATATGCGCGCTTTATGATATGATTTGTTATGGCCACTATGATTTCTGCGGGGGCGTATGGATGCATCCTAGATCTGTTCTGTTTAGTGGATTTAACTATGATTATGATTATGATTATGATTATGATATATGTCTGGTGACTGGTACTGTGTGCTATACATGCCTTTCACAAATTTCTGGGAGTTCGCTACTCCACCCATTTGAAGAATGAGGACACCCCTCATATTATCTGATTATCTGAGAGGACTCCCCTCTATATGATTATGAAGAATTATGGTATTGACGGCTTATATGATATGATATGTTTCTGGGCTCGTGGTAGATGACTATCCTTTCTTCTTTCTATTCTATTACTCTTTTATCTATTCCTTATTCTATTTCCCCAATGCACTATATTTCAGTTCTGTTTCATTATCATTGCTTTGTATATGTATCTGTTCACTGGGCTTTTTAAGCTCAGCCGCATTTCCTTTTCCTGCGGCAGGTTTTAGTAGGAAGTTGGGTTATGGGAAGAGAGTGTGACTGGACTTAGAAGACTATGCTTTGGACTAGAGACGGTTAGATGAAGTTTCACTTTATTAGACATAGTATTTATTTTTTTTGTAACCTTGTAGTTTCAGATTTTCATTTGTAACCCTAAATTTCTTTGTATGTATGAATCATATGCTTGTGATTGTTCTGATATGTCACTGTAATGTAATACTTCTACCCTTATCGGGTTGGGGTGTTACAATTATGGTATCAGAGACCAGGCTGTGATTCGTAATACATTTACCCTTGACCTGTGAAGTTTGGACCCCTAAGTTTCCACTGTAGGCGCTCATAAGACAACCTTTGAAACTTTACATTAGGATTCCCCATAGGAACCCAAGTTATTACCGGTGAGGAATGGGTAGACTAAGACATTTATGTAAGTATCATTTGCTTCCGTATCACTCTGATCGTGCCTTTGCTCTTAGATAAGCCTTATAAGGACCTTTGTTTCAGAAGTTAGAAGTTTTGCAACTTAAGCTTAGTAACCAAGTAAGTTTGGAATACCTCGGGAGGCTACCTGGATACCTTACACATTTAAGTTTCACCTTCAAATTTTGATCTCCGCCTCCGATTTGTTTGATAAGCTGTTTGACACCTTTTCGACCACATCGTAGGTCATTCAACCATAATGTGTTCGACACATTCTGTAAATTCATTACTTATGCTGGGTATGAATGTATCATCCGATACTACTTAACTCTGTATGATCCATTATTACTCCTATGAGAATTTTGGTAATTATGAACCACGAATATGTGAAGTTTTGTTTCCTCTCTTTGAATGTTGAACCTTGTTCTGCCTACCGTTTCCTTTGGAAGGGCATGATGTAAATACTATCTCTATATGGATTTGTTAACTAAGCATGATGATGCTGATAACTGAGATTCTGTACCTCTCACAATTGACGATTATACGATATTCGTATTACCAATGATACACATCCTGCCTGCTACTTATGCTAAGAAGCTAAACGAAATTCCCACACATTGAACTGTTCGTTTATCCATCCCAACATTTTTGTTGAACCATGTACTTGACTCTGATATATGAACTATCTGTATGATTTGACGACTGTATTCACTCTATGAATCCTTTGACTTTGAGATGTCTGATTGTACGGTCTTTTGGACTGAATGGCTATTCGTGAAGATACCATAGACTACCATATCTGAAATGTGACCTTAAAAATCTGCTTCACCCTATTCCATTATGATGACTCTCTACATCTGCTAAAATTTCTGTCACTATGGAAACACCTACCCCAAACTCATGTGATTACCAAGTTGTCCTGAAAACCATTATTATCAACCCTTGGAAAGTTCTACTATTGGGAAATATTTTGTCATACGAAGATTTTCCGGTATTCTCTGATGAACCTTTTGGTACTCCTTCCTGCTTAAGAAGTAGAGTGGACATTGAACTGATATCAGTGAAGAAACCATGGTGACATAGAAGTTGAGAGATTGAAGGAGCTGATGGAATATGATTTTTAACCTTGGTGATTCTCTTTAGATGCTCTTGTTTGTTTATGAAGAAGAACGAGAGAAGTATGCGATGACGTATCGACTATCGTGAACTTAAACGTACCACTATCACTAATCATTATCTGTTTCCGCGTATCAATAATTATTTGGTCTTCCTTTGAAACTCCGCGTCTGATTGCATCATTTTAGATTTGAAGGACTGAAGAAGCAACCACAAGAACTTCTAAGAATGGGGTTAACTAACCGAGAGTAACCTTTGTGAAGTATTTCAGTTCTTGAAGAAGAAAGAAGGCGATGTGAAAATTCCCTGAGATGATTTCTGAAGTTGCCTTTGCACTCGTTATAACATTTATGAACTTGAATGATGCCAATGGTGTTGGCTAGAATAATCATGTTTTCGCGTGTTTTGGACAAATTGTCATAGTATGACATTGTGTTGTGTTCTAAAACGAAAGAAGAACATAGAGATTATTGGTGAGACGACCCTTTTTTCTGGAAGAGAAATTTGATTGACGTTCAGAAAGCATAATAGACAACACTACCCTGTATAATGTAAAGACAGAGCTTTCACAAGAAGGACCAAGATCGAAGATCGTTATCGGAGTTAGAAACTTGGTGGAAGAGTCGTAGAAGATGGTTGCGACAAGCATTACCATGGAATAAGCATACAAGAAGAAGAGAGGAACTGGGATAGTGCTCAATCATACATCACGCAACACGTGAAGATTTCAGTTTGGGCATCAAGACAACCAGACCAAAGAAGACGAACCATTCAACACACAACCTGGAGTCGACAACAACAGCATGTACCTTAAGACCTGGAGCTATGTTAGAAGACCTGTCAAAGACACGCAGTCTTGTTTCTCTATTCATTTTAGTTGTACTAAGATGAATTGAGAGCTGAAGCAGACCTGCGGATGGAGGAATCCACAGTGATTGCGTCAGAGACTGCCGTTACGATGCCACACTACCAAGAGGAGCTGCTGAAGACCGGAGGAACCAGACTCGAGTTTTAAATTCTTTTAATCATGAGGCAAGATGGACAAGAGTAAACAGACTACCCCAACTTGGAAGAAATTTTGAAATTTGTAAATGAGTGGACGGATTTGAAAGCGGACATTGTGTTTAGACGAGCTGATGCTGTAAAGAATTGACGCTACTGATGACGTACCTTAATTTTGAATGACATTCTCGGATCTCCGTTACTCTTCGAGTAATTTCGTTCTCTTAGTTATGTCGTTTGATTTTGGTGACCTCTGAGACTATAGGTGGACTAGGTGGATTTAAATAAGTTTGGGTGTTCACGACTTGAGATAAAGTATGATCATCATGAGGGCATATGTATATGATGCCAGTATTATGACGCCTGGCCAACGTGATAATACTTACATCATATAACGTGCACTTATGGTGGGCATATGATATTTTAAGAAGTGCTTTAGAAGTTTTAGAATTCTGGCATCTGATCAAGATCATCTGAGTTTAGTGAGACTTTAGGTTCATTCTACCTATACGTTTGATATGTTGTCCTTGTTATACGATTCGATACGTTTGGACTCTCGACACGTGTTTTGCTGATCTTTGCAACTTCTGATAAGGATCTTAGGTTCCATTATGAAATTTCTGCCGTTGACGATATCTAACGATATGCTTTCTGTCCGTATACGATTCGCATTCGCGAAGTTGTTCATTATGATCTGCTATGAGTAAAATATGTGATTGTGGACTTTGAGGAAATGAGACCTGTTTGTTTATGAGAATACCTTTGGAAGGTTATCTAAAAGCCGAGACTATCTGAGAAGCTGAAGAGTTAAACCTTAAATCACCCCATGTTTGCTACAATTCAATGTATTCTCATCTGATTCGCCTAATCAATTCGATGAAAATCCTATGTATTTTTATACCCCTTCCTGGAAAATTCGTTTATCATCCGTTATGTTTGGTACATTATCCTTTTGATTCAAATTCAATATGATATGCCCTTCTGAGAAATCTGGAACTGTTTTTGACAATAATTACGAGTCATGAGAAACCAGTTGGTCTGAATATCTTTTGGAAGAACCTCCCCGGACGTGAGGATGTTTGTGACGACCTGTTGCGGTTTACTACGACTTCGTCTAACTTTGCGACTTCAAATTTCGAGGACGAAATTTTCTTTTTAGAGGGGAAGAAGTTGTAACACCTAAAATCTGAAAGCATGTGAAATGACCAAATTGCCCCTACAAGTTTAAAAATTATTTAAAAGATTATAAAGTATCCAAATGATTCCAAACTTCTAACAATGAACAAGTTATGATCCAAAGTAATTTTAACAACTTCATTTAACATTGTACAAGTGGAAAAATTACTAAATTACCCCTACTATGGCCGAATGATATATATATAGTTTTATTTTGATTTAATTTAATTTTAAAAGATATGGATTATATAAATAAGGAAGGTTATCATCACCAAATATTCTCCAACCAAAATCACGAAAATTATGGACCTCCCTCCCCCTATTTCACACGGCATATCTCAATAAAAAGTCAAACCATACATTTTCTCCATAAAAACCCTAAACCGATTGGAAGAAAACACAAACAAAATTCCTAAAGCCTCCATTCGACCACCCCATAATTCCTAAGCAATTTTCTGTGATCTATCATCATCCTAAGAAGCCAAGAAAAATACCCATTTGAATTGTTGAAGCTTGGTTCGATCGTGGCACATTTTTCCTTTTGTCGAGCCCTATAAACAAGGTAATTCGTTTTTGATTCATTCGACCTCCACAAAAATTATTTCTTATTTTTCTGGTGATTCTTACATCATATACAACCCACGAAAATTGGTTTCAAGGTTGGAAGGTCATCGGTGAAGTCGTGGTGATTTTTGGATCATTTGGCCTCTACGCGTAGGTTATAAATTGTACAGCCCTCTCCACACGTTCAAGCCTTGGTTTGGTATTTTTCTCAGGTCCCTTACATCCTATAAACATCAAATAAAATGGTTGAATCGATCCATGCATGCTCTATATCATATTCGTAAATAAAACCCTAAAAAACATGTGTAAATCGTAAAATACACCATGCGATCCATAAGAATTCCAAATACAATTTATTTACACTTTTTATAATGTAATATGATCTGTAAAAATGTTGGAAGAATTATCATGGCCTAAAACATTGTGTTTCATAATTATTTTGTTTTGATTAAATCGTATAAAGAGAAAAAGAAAATAAAATCGTGTAACCTAGGGTTTATGAACTAGGGCTTGTTTTGATTTTATTAATGGCTCTTAAATGATTAAGTAATGATTAAAAATTATTTGGATGGATTAGGGTTTCTAAATTCTTATTTTTGTGTTATACGATTTGTATGTAAATGTTTTGGGTGAGTTTTGTAAACTTTAAAACTTAAGGGTTAATTCTGGAACTTTATTTGAGCTGTATAATATTCGAATAAAATGTATAATGAGGGTGCTAAGTGTAAGTTTTGCATTTAAATGGATTAAAATGTATTTTAAACCTAATTAGGGTTTGTTTTGAAAATAATTAAAAGAGAGGGACTAAACATGTAATTTTCAGAAACTTGGAGCTGTTTTGAGTAAATTAATATATTCAGGAGGTTATGTGTCATTTTGATAATTTAATGGCATAATATGTAATTAGTAATAATTAAAAGTTGAAATTATAAATTAAAGGGTTAAATATGTAACTTTTATAACTTGAGGGACTTAAAGTGTAAATTATGAATATTTGAGGATACATTCGAATAACTTAATAAAATAAGTGCTCATTATGTAAAATGGATAAGTTAAGGGTTTAATGTGTAACTTTGAATACTAAAAGGTTTAAAGTGTAATTTTGGAAAGTAAAGGGTATAAAATGCAAAGTTATGAAACCCTAAGGACCAAATGAGTAAAAGGTTAAAAGATACTTTGATTCCATTAATAATGATTCAACTTTCTAATTATGGAAACTTTCTAAAAGTGGAAACTTACTATTTATGGAAACCTGCTAAAAGTGGAAAGTCACTTTAAATGGAAAGTTACTAAAACTGGAAAGCCGACTAAAATGAGAAATCTGAATTGAATAAGTTATTAATAATAAGCCGATCATTAATTCGTGTAGATTCGTTGAAGAAGGAGTGTTTCCATATGCTTACGTATGTTATGATTTCGATGGCGATTGAGGTACAGATATTCTGACCTTTCTCAAAAGGTTTCTCATGATCTCTTTCATATTCTGATCCGTCAGTTCCCGAATTGATGCCATTGCTATGATCCCCTTTACTTGAACTTTCTCTGTTGATCCCACTTGATATGACCTCCGTTATGAAACCATGCTATGAAAACCTTTTAATTATGCCATGGGAATGTTTTGAGAAGAACCGATTTGAAAAGATGTTTATAAATGATGCTAAATTTCTCTTTAAAAGAAAGGTTATTTAACTTTCATGAACACTATATTTTGAAAGACCATTTTTATGAAAACTGTTTTAAAAGATTATTTAAATTGGACTTTTAATAGAAACTTTTGAAACGGACTTTTGAACTGAACCATGAATTGATTTTTGAATATGAACCTTGACCTGATAAACTCTGATTGGAACTTGAATACTATTTCTGATATGAACCCTTTGTTATGAACTGCTATTATGAACCTTTGATATGATTCTGAGATACACCTTTGCTATATGACCTTTTGTATGATATGAGACCTGACTCTTAGTTTGATACCCGAGCCATTTCTGTTTTCCCTACCTATGGAGGTACCATAGGCGTGTCTGTGATGCACCACTGGCATGACTAGTGTGTGGCCCTAGTGATTTGGCTACACCGTCCCCTTTCTGTTATATGATATGCGCGCTTTATGATATGATTTGTTATGGCCACTATGATTTCTGCGGGGGCGTATGGATGCATCCTAGATCTGTTCTGTTTAGTGGATTTAACTATGATTATGATTATGATTATGATTATGATTATGATATATGTCTGGTGACTGGTACTGTGTGCTATACATGCCTTTCACAAATTTCTGGGAGTTCGCTACTCCACCCATTTGAAGAATGAGGACACCCCTCATATTATCTGATTATCTGAGAGGACTCCCCTCTATATGATTATGAAGAATTATGGTATTGACGGATTATATGATATGATATGTTTCTGGGCTCGTGGTAGATGACTATCCTTTCTTCTTTCTATTCTATTACTCTTTTATCTATTCCTTATTCTATTTCCCCAATGCACTATATTTCAGTTCTGTTTCATTATCATTGCTTTGTATATGTATCTGTTCACTGGGCTTTTTAAGCTCAGCCGCATTTCCTTTTCCTGCGGCAGGTTTTAGTAGGAAGCTGGGTTATGGGAAGAGAGTGTGACTGGACTTAGAAGACTATGCTTTGGACTAGAGACGGTTAGATGAAGTTTCACTTTATTAGACATAGTATTTATTTTTTTTGTAACCTTGTAGTTTCAGATTTTCATTTGTAACCCTAAATTTCTTTGTATGTATGAATCATATGCTTGTGATTGTTCTGATATGTCACTGTAATGTAATACTTCTACCCTTATCGGGTTGGGGCGTTACACGACATCCCTTTCACAACGAAATTCCCCGAATGATAGTTTGCAAAGTCGGCAAACCATGGGGTACTAGAATCACCACGACTAGAAAGCACATTAAGTGTCTCGAGAGGAAACGTTTCATTTATTTCCTTTTTCTCGAGAACATCTTGATGAGGGTTTTCCAATCGGGAAAGATGGTCAGCAGCGAGGTTCTCGGCTCCTTTTTTATCACGAATAATGATATCAAATTCTTGTAGGAGGAGAACCCAACGGAGCAATCTCGGCTTTGCATCTTGCTTGGCAAAGAGATACTTGAGAGCCGAGTGATCCGTGTACACTATGCTTTTAGTCAAGATTAAGTATGGCCGAAACTTCTCAAACGCATACACCACGGCTAGTAATTCTTTTTCCGTTGTGGTGTAGTGAGCTTGAGCTTTGGTCAAGGTTTTGCTTGCATAGTGAATCGGCTGAAAATGCTTGGTTTTTCGTTGCCCCAAGACCGCACCTATGGCGAAATCACTCGCATCACACATAAGTTCGAAAGGTAGGTCCCAATCGGGGCAACTAGAATTGGTGCCTCGGTAAGCTTTCTTTTGAGAGTTTGAAAAGCTTCGATGCACTCAGCAGAAAAAAGAAACGGAGTCTCTTTTTCAAGAAGTCGGGTCATAGGCCTAGCTATCTTTGAGAAATCTTGAATGAATCTACGATAGAAGTCGGCATGACCCAGAAAACTCCGAACACCTTTAACAGTTGTGGGAGGAGGAAGTTTAGCAATGACATCGATTTTAGCCTTGTCAACCTCAATCCCGCTCTTAGAGATCTTATGGCCAAGGACAATGCCTTCCTTGACCATGAAATGACTTTTCTCCCAATTTAGACTAAGATTGGTGTCTTCACACCTTTGAAGCATTTTGTCTAAATTGGTGAGACACGATTCGAATGAATTCCCAATGACCGAAAAATCATCCATGAAGACCTCCATTGTTTTCTCGATCATGTCTTGAAAAATGGCCATCATGCATCTTTGAAACGTGCCCGGAGCATTGCACAAGCCAAAAGGCATGCGACGATAAGCAAATGTTCCATATGGACACGTGAAAGTCGTTTTTCCTTGATCTTGAGGATCGATGGGAATTTGGAAATAACCCGAAAAACCGTCAAGGAAACAATAGTATTCGTTTCCCGCCAATCTTTCGAGCATTTGATCCATGAAAGGTAGAGGAAAGTGGTCTTTACGGGTGGCGTCATTCAATTTTCGATAGTCAATGCAAACACGCCAACCCGTTACCAATCGAGTAGGAATTAACTCGTTATCATCATTTTTAACAACCGTAATACCACCCTTCTTGGGTACACAATGAATCGGACTAACCCAAGGACTATCCGATATAGGGTAAATCAATCCGGCATCAAGAAGTTTTATGACTTCTTGCTTGATTACTTCATGGATTTTTGGATTTACCCTTCTTTGTTGTTGAACCGCAGGTTTAAAGTCATCCTCCATCAAAATTTTGTGCATACAAAATTCCGGGTTAATACCCTTGATGTCGGAAAGTCTCCAAGCAATCGATCGCTTGTGTGACTTTAAAACCTTGAGAAGAGCGGTTTTATTTTCCTCATTCAAGTCTTTGGCAATTATGACGGGAAACTTATCATTACCCTCCAAAAATGCATACTCGAGATGAGGCGGAAGTTCCTTGAGTTCAACCTCGGGGAAGTCATAAGTTTTTTCAACATTTTTGACTTCCTCGTTATGAAGTTCTTTTGGAGGAAGAAATGATGGATCATCATTAAGCAACTTCTCAAGAAGAAGTATGTCTTCCTCGGGATTGATAGAATCATGATCAAAATGAGAATCACATGATAAACAAGCTTCAATCTCTTCCAAAACGAAGTCACCTCCCTCAAAAGGAGTGAGAGAGGGGGAAGAGATATCGATGGTAGAATTAACTGATCCTTGCATATTTAACACTTCTTCAAAGTATTCATTGCATGCAATGTCGATGACATCAATTTGGTTAATTGCTTCTCGTTCAAGGTCGAGAAGATCTTTTGAAGTGTTTTCAATGTTAATGACCAATTTTTCATCGCCAACTCTTAGAGTCATTTCACCTTCGAAGACGTCGATTAATGCACGAGCCGTTTTCAAGAATGGTCTTCCCAAAATAAGGGGAACACGAGGATCGGCATCGAAATCAACGACCACGAAGTCGGCAGGGAAATGGAACTTACCAACCTTCACGAAGACATCTTCAGCAATACCCTTCAGAACCGTAACCGTTTGGGTTGCTAATTCAAGAGTCATTCGTGTTGGTGTAAGCTCGGGAAGTGAAAGCTTTTGCCAAATAGAGAAAGGCATGAGATTTATACTAGCGCCAAGATCGGCCAAGGCGAAGTATTCTTCTAGCTTTTGGAAATCACAAGGAATGAGAAATTTCCCGGGGTCTCCTAATTTTTTAGGAAGTTTCTTTAGAAGCACCGCCGAACAATTCTCATTCAAACGAGTTTTGGTGAGTTCAAACAATTTCTCTTTATTACTTAAAAGACTCATGAAAGTGGAAGCAAACTTGGGCATGTAGAGAAGAGCATCCGCGAAACTAATGTCGAAGTGTAACTTTTGAAATATCTCAAGAAACTTCTTCATTTGATCATTAGTTTGCTCACGGAGTTTTTGATCATTAAGCCTTGAAGGATACGGGATCGAAGGCTTAGGAACGCTCTTAGGAAAAGCAAATTCGGGAATTGAAGTTGGATCCACCGAAGGTTGGACGTGTGCAGTACTTCGTGAGCTTGAGGGTTGCACTTTGTCCTTTGTAACCTCGGGTTCTCGTTCCGTTTCCTTCAAAGGTGGAGGAATAGGAGTCGAGGGTCCATTTACTACTTTACCATTACGAGTGGAAATAGCTTTCAATTCACCCTTCGGGTTGGGAATGGTGTTTCCCGGGAGAGTACCCGAAGTAGGAGCTTGATTCATAAGACTAGCAAACATGTTCTCAATCTTGCTTTGAGATTGTTCAATCTTGTGATTAGTGTTTCGAAGTTCATTTTTAAGCTCATTTCCTTGTCTCGACATTGAAGATTGAAAATCATTCTTCAAAGTGTTGACTTGGTTTTGCATTCCCCTCATGTTAGCTTCATTTGCTTTGATGTAATTAGCAAGTTCATTTGAAGCAACATTAGGAGCTTGGTGATTATGAGCTTGAAAACCTTGATTGAAATTTCCCCCTTGATTTGAAAATTGATTATTGGGGGCATGAAATTGATTTTGAACATTCTGATTTCTTTGTTGATTTTGATTGAATCGATTTGGATTATTGGGTTGAGAAAAACCGGATGGACCACCTTGGTTGCTAGCACGGTAGTTTGGCTCTATTTGAGGATGGTATTGATTACCTCATTGGTTAGAATTACCGGCTATCGCATTAACTTCAAATGGATTGCCATCGGTGGTAGTACAATTGTAATATGCGTGTGGACCATCGCAAGTAACACAAACTTCAACCTTTTTTACTTCGGCAGGTTGAGGAGAAACTTTTTTATTTTTGGTGAGAACCAAAGCATGAATAGCTTCCGTGAGTTTGTCAAGTCTAGCATCGGTGCTAGATTGAGCCACGGGTGATGAAGTAGAAGGGCTAACATTCACTTGGGAAACAACCGGCTTGCTTCGTGGAATGCAGACCTTAGACTTATTCTCGATGATCACTAAAGCATCCTTTGTGGTTCGATTCAAGAAATTACCTCCCGCGGAGGCGTTTAGAGAGTCTTGATCAATTTGGCTCACACCATTATAGAAAGTGTCGAGTTGCATTAACTCGGAGAAACCATGACGAGGACATTTACGAAGCATATCCTTATAACGGTCCCATGCCTCACTGAATGATTCATAGAATTTTTGTGTGAATTTCATGATCTCATTCTTGAGGGCCGTGGTTTTCGAAGGAGGAAAGAATTCATTCCCAAAATTCTTAACCAAATCTTTCCATGTTTCAATTGATCGAGGGGGTAGTTTGTCAAGCCAATTTTTGGCTGCCCCATCGAGGGAAAACGGGAAGAGGAGAAGTTTGATTGCCTCCTTGATGAGGCGAAAAATGAACCATTTTTAGGGGGTCATTTAAGCCCGGAATTGAATTTATTTGATCAAATATTACCCTAAATTGTTCCTTTTGTGATTTTAGGTACTTTGGGAGTGAAATCTGGAAAAGGAAGCAATTCGGACGTTTTTGGAGCATAAAAGTGAAGAAAACGCCAAAGACTTAATTTTCCATGCTGGGAACAGTGTGTGACGGCGTCAAGAGTAAATATCATGACGACCCAGCACAAACATGAAGGTGTCACAAGTAGAGCGTCAAGAGTTAAAAGTGTGACGGCCTGCAAAAGTGGACAACATGACGGCGTCAGATGTAGATCAAGGCAGTCCGAGGATTATTTTGGCAGCGAGATGACGGCGTCACCCATTTGTTCTTGACGCCGTCAGCCTCTAATATGTATATATAGTTTTCTAATTTTCACTCATAAGAAAGAAAAAAAGTTTGGAGAAACCCTAAGGCCGAACCATATACGAATTTTACAGCTTTTCAAGGGTTTTCAACCCTTGAATCCTTACATGTGTTATTGAGATAAGTCTTTTCTTAATTCAATCAATATGTCTATGTGTTGGTTGTCTATATCTTGTGCTTGTCTTGATTCCACCATGCTAGGCTAGATTTATTTTGTGTTTGCTTAGATCTAATGAAACCTAGATGTTGATTACTTGTTGATGGTTGTATTGGATGAATGATTTCAATGTTAGGCTTAAGAAAACTGGCAGATCTCCATTGTGTAACATGCTTGAACGTCTTAGGAAACATGAACCGATGTGTACTAGGTTTTATTGGTTGTATTTAATGCATGAGTAAATTCTAATGATCCCATGTTAGGAGCTTCTTGCAGGCTCGACATAGGAGTGAAGTAGGCACTCATAGGATTGGGGAAGTAAGTACGCCACCCCATGAATGGTATTAAGGAATACAAACCGTCATCCACGCAACTATAACAAGTAATTAACGTGTAAAAGATATCTAGGGAGTAGTGAAATCTAAGTAAACACATTTCTCCCACTTATTGCTCACAACTTTAATTTAATATAATTTATTTTCATTTTAGTATTTTATTTTGATTGCATCTTTAGTATTGGGTTAGTTGACTAGCAACTAATTCCGCCCCAAATCTTTCAAACCCGAGATTTTAATTTGCTTTCTCAAAAAATATAAAAATACAAAAAGAATCATCCCTCATCTTTAGAACTAGTATTTAGGTTTTCTAATCCTAGCGACACTATTCCTAGCTGAACGATCAATCCCCCGGTACTTGTCACTATACTATACTACAACGATCAGGTACACTGCCTGGTGGGGGTTGTAAGCTTCTCAAGATCCCTTGAGAGGTAAAGCCTGGTGCAAACCCCACGCATCAAGTTTTTGGCGCCGCTGCCGGGGAATAGTTATTGTCTAGGTTAGAATCTCTTTTTATTAGGTCTACTTGCTAGATTCCTTTCTAGAAAGATATTTTATTTTTATTTTTAGGTTTTCTTTAGTCTATCTTATTTCTTTGTTTCCTTTGTTCGTAAATTATCTCGATGGATAACAATAACATTGATCGTTTGATTCCTGTTATTCGTGTTTTTCGCCGTAGGATTTTCCAAATGCCCGCCCCAATCCCTTTAGTGGAGAATGAGAACCCACCTAACCTTTCGCCCAACCACCACTTTGACAATAATTCTGAGTTAGAGGAGTCTGATCATGATGATGACCGTAGGGCTAGTCCTTTTTACTATTCAGACTCCGACAAGGATCTTGATAATGGTGATGTGATTAATGAGAATAGGACGGAAGAGGAAATAAACCCTCTTAGATATGTCGACCCTAGAACAAGGATTGAGTGTGATAGTTCATTCAACATGCAATTTCCTTGTAAGATCGGATTTAGGAGCTTTAACGCCTATCTTAACTCATCTCTCCCAATGAACATAATCTCGCGTAATGAATATAATAAAATCATGGTAGATGAGTTAGAATACAAAGGGGAAAATATTATTGCTAGGGCAATACCATTGCATGTGTTTGTTGGAAGTTTGGTTTATCTTGTTAAGTTCATGGTTATGGAGAGTCTAGGAGAATTTATTGATGATAAGTTAACCCAAGTTGTGTTTGGAAAACCCTTCAAAAGGTTGACCAACCTTGATGAAAAACTTATAGAAGGGTTAATTACATTCTCGGATGGGGATGAAGATTTTGTCTACCAAATGCCCCGTGCTATAACACCCCGTAAAATTTTCCTACGATTAACACGTTACCATAACATAGATTAACCATTTTTACCTATAACAATTTATATATATATATATATATATATATATATATATATATATATATATATATATATACTTTATCAATTACAACGTTATTCACTCTTACTTTGAAACGACATTTACACCTAAACCTTAATAACCTAGATACCATACATAACTTAAAACATTGATACTTAATAAGTATACGTTTCAATAATTAACAAATACAATTTAAATAAATCCCGAGCCTACTAAAATTACCATGTGTACTCGCTAATAATATTGGACCTCTAAGAACCATGAATGACAATTGTTATCAACCTTCAAACATAATTATGATACTAGAATATTGATCAAGTTAAGGCACCTTACAAGTTTCATCTCAACTTGACACAAATAGCATTTTATTTCAATAACAATTCGTATGAATTCTAATAAACCACTAACTTTCTGTAACGAATTTAAATCCCAATTTTAAGGCTCTTCTGGTCCGAACCAGGAAAAGTGTAAAACACGAAAGTTGTCCGAAATAATGTTTTATGTTTAGACTCTTGACATTTTAAACCAAAAACGCATTTCCAGGTTGTTATCTATAAAATACGACCTGACCCAAGTAAACATCCCTCACTCGTTACTTCCTCAAATGCAACCTACAAGCCCATGTGCAACTCATAAACCACCCCTTTCTTGTTTGTATCGACACACAACACTACTCACCTCCTTTATATATATGTGTTCCTTCTTATCATTGCATCAAACCAACAAAACATATATCATCTCTTCTCTCTTCTCTGCTGTACGAACCACACCACACACAAACACAAATTTCATCATTTGATTCACTTGTTTATTGATAATAAATTGAAGGCCATGGGTGTTGGTTTGAATTTGGGTCTCGTTTGGTTCAAGCTAACCACAACCACACCTCCTTTGTGATCTCCCTTCCTCTCTCGATCCTGGTGGTATGACAAAACTCAATCATCTAGTTTATTATCCTCTTAATATAAAACTGACTAATGAATTATTCGTATGGTTTTCATGGAATAAACAAGAGTTATAATTTTTCCTTACATGAATTCGTGTGGTTAAGACTAATTAAAAATGGGGGTGTTCGTTTTGGGTTCAGCGACTCAGCCTCGGGGGGGGGGGGGGGGTCTTTTGGTTTGCTCGTTCACAGCCCAACGAGTAGATTTTGGTTGTGCATGCTTGTTTTTGTAGGGCTCGGATTGCTTTGGATTTGCTTATATTTGAAGTATTTGGTTTATTTGTTAAGTGGTTTGTTTAGCTTATTTAATTTAATTGCTTATTTTATTAAGAGGTGGTGTTTATTTTGTTTTGGTCCGCACCACATAGTGTTTTTGAATTTCGTGTGGTTATGGTGGTCGTGGATTTAGAGATACCACCACGACTCAAGGGTCCGTTTGGATTGGTTTCAGCTCATACCACCACGACTCAAGGGTCCGTTTGGATTGGTTTCGGCTCACACCACCACGACCTAAAGGTCCGTTTGGTTTGGTTATGCTAATAGCCCACCCCAAGAGTGTGTGGATATTTTATTTGTCTCAGCCCTACTAGCTACTAAGGGTGCATTTGCTGCTGATTTTCAGCACGAAAAGGGGTGCGTTTGCTGCTGCAAAACAGCCCCGTTAGCGGCCGTTTGTTGGCTGCAAAACAGCCCCAACATGGGGTGTGTTTGTCTGCTTATTTTCTGCACCAAAACGGTGCATTTTGTTTGTTTATTTTCTGCCCAACAGGGGGGAGTGTTTGTATGCTGAAACGCAGCCCCAATGGGGGGCGTTTGTTTGCTGCATTACAGCCCCAAAAAGGGCACGTTTGCTTCTGAATTTTCTGCACATATAGGATGCGTTAGCTGCTGAATTTTCTACGCAAAAAGTGAGTGCTTGTCTACTAATTTTCTGCACAATAAGTTTACAATTGTTGCTGATTTTTCTGCCCTTAAGGTGCGCTTGGGTTTGCTTATCTGGTTCACCAACACAGCCCACTTAGAGTGTTTGGTTTTGCTTGTTTCCAGCCCACACCGCAAGGTGTTGGGTTTGGTTTAGTTGGCCTACACCGCAAGGTGTTTGTTTTGCTTATTTCAGTCCTCGAAAGGGTGTGCTTGGTTTTATTTGTTTCGGTCAAAACAAGACAGCCGAGGGGTGTTTGATTTGTTTATTTTTATTGATATAGATGTTTATTTATTTGCTTACTTTAAAACATGGAATATTTATGGAACTAAGTATACACTGGACTATTATCGGGCCGAAAAGCTTAATAACCAATAAATATAAATTGAAACTTCTAACACTAGTTATTAGTTAAACTTAACTAATCTACTTATTTTCTCACTTAATTGCTACTTGGTCATTACATGTTTATTTCCTTTCATAGGTGTGCTATATGTTTTATACTATGGTATGTGTATTCGAGTCTTAGCCGCAAAACCACACGAATGATGATACTAAACTTTTACAAACATTAATACAAATATTCCATGAAAACTAAAACATATTATCTTTTGAAAACTCATACGCATTGAGTACTCTTCGCGTACCGTATTTGTGACAAGCTCATATTCATTAGGTCGTGCCGAATTCAATATCATTATACTCCAATTCTTGACATCACTTATGTTACTCTTTTCGGCCATATTCTTTGGCACCATTGTGTTACCACGTCACTACCTTCCAAGGTGAGTCATAGCTCCTACTTTTACTTGTTTTACAATGGTTTATAAATGTTTTGGGGGAGATACGTGCTTAACTACTGTTTTTACTTTTACAAGTATTCATTAATTAAATACAGGACTATATTACATATAAACTTTACTGGTTTACACATTTTTATATCTCATAAGGAAATACCTGCTATAGACATGATTACAAGTGATTTTTCAATGATATGCTATATTTGATCTCTATTGCCTAAGTACCTATTACCAAAAGTCCCTCGATCATGCGCCTTAATCACTTGCAGGGTGAACGTAAATAATTGTGAATAGATCTATTAGGGATTGACAATCCCCATTTGGTCGCTAGAGGAAAGCCACCAAATGCACTTTATTTGATTTCATAGGTTACTGGTAAATACCTATCCTGAGGGCCACTGTTTCACATCATTATTATGGATAATTTTAATGCATGTTAATCGTTGAGTGTCATGAGCTTAGGGCAAGAGAACGGTAATAATATAGCACTACAATGACTGATGTTAAGGGCGTACAATGCTGTAGCCCACTGTTTTATCAAACTCCGAGATTGTGTTCACTATATAGCAGGAAAAACTATTAATAATTGGTAAACGAACTACTATTTTGGTGTTGACCCGGTGAAGGGCAAACCAACGGACTATTTTTGAATTAATGAGGAAATCACTCATTTTCTGATTTTGATAAATCAACGAATTAAGCTATGAATATTATGGATTTACTCACACTTTAATTTAATAATCAACTGTTATTATAACTTCTATGGAATCATAAACTCTTTGATTTTGGAAATCGATATTCAAAACTATAAACTCTATGAACTCACCAACCTTTGTGTTGACACTTTTAGCATGTGTTTATCTCAGGTAACTAAACAAAAAGGAACTTAAAGGCACGGAGTGGGCTTGTAACCCGGCATGGGCTTAAATAAACGTTTTGACACATTTCAAATAAACTTGTTGTTTAAATTATGAAACATCTTGATGTCTCGAATATTTGGTATTTTGAATGAATTAAACTTTAAAGCGTCACTTTTGTGTCGTTTTCTATGATTGTGATAAAGATCCTCGAAGTAACACCCAAAAAGTCTTCCGCTGATATTTTAAGTCTTCCGCTGACGTGATGATTTTGGGGGTGTTACACTTGCACACCCTAGGTTCAAGGATTTTTCCATGGAAAAGTGTAGTAGGTATCCGCCCATAGAAATGCTAAGTGAGAATGATAAGAGAAAAGGGCTTAAATATACTCATGAAAAGAATAAAAGATACTATCGCGGATGTTTAGAGTTAGGAGATGATTATAAGAAAGATGAGGCGACTATTAGATGGCTCACGCTTGGTTATGTGAGCATAAGCGATACACGGTAACCCATGACCTTGAGTCTAGCTACAAGACTCGTAAATAAAGAAAAGCGCTTCTTGGGAGGCAACCCATGATTTGTGTGATTTTTATTTTGTTTGTTTGTTATTTGCTTCCGTATGCATGCTTTATTTTTATTGTTGGTAGATCATGTTTCTAAACTAAAAAGTGGAAATACTTTGATTTGTTGTTTGGCCTAGTCTTAACTTCACCCAAAAAGTATTTTTGCAAAAGATAAGTGTAAGGGGAAACCCCAAATATGTTTTTAAGAAACAAACCGATCATGATTCTCTACAATATTAAGTGAACATGTATATTCGTATTTGTTAGAGTCAAATGCTTGTATTGAGTCATAATGAAGTTTTGCAGGATTTTCCAGGAAGTAGGACCAAGTTTTTCCAGAAATTTTCCGGAAACTTAACACAAGAATTTCTGCAGGTCACTTCTGACGGCGTCATGAGCTTGCTCTTGACGGCGTCACGTGTAAAAATCAGGAAATTTTACCAGTTTTGTTTTTCTAACGGAGTTTTAAAGTTTTTGTTGAATTATTAGGTTTTATAATCTCCAGGAAATCTGCAAACTTCATTCCACAAGCATTATATCTTATTTTGTTTTCTAGGATTTAGTAACTTATGTAGATTGCCGCCGATTTGATGCGAGGTTGCTTTGTCTGTTTTCTCAGGATTTACAGGTTATGTATGACAAGAAGATGATTTATTTTTCTGGAAGGGAAGCTTTGATTGTTCATTTTCTTGGAGGAAGATCTAACCTGGCCACCTTATTATCCATACCGAGCGAATCAGGGGAGTATTTGATTTCATTCTTTTTACTTTTTCACTTTTACATTCTTTACTTGAACATTGGGGACAATGTTCATCCTAAGTGTAAGGGGAGGGTAAAATGATGATACCTTACAAATACACTTTCGCTTGAGTTTGTTTGTTTAATGGTAGATGTGTAATAAAACTATGAGAAACACTTGTTAGTGCAATTTTAGCGCTAAATTTAAAATTTTTTACAACATTTAGGAGTGAAACTTTAGCCATAGCAAGCGTCTCATGGATAGGAGATTGTACGACTAGCACAAAACCGTACCATTCAAAAAAATTTTCCACCCAAATATGTGAAGTTCGCCTTTAGATTTGATAGGAAAAGCATTTACTATTAGTGCTTATGAGTGTACCGGTAGCATTTAGATTCTAGAACTTGCGTTAGTGATGCATCCCGAGACCGCTAGTGAGACTACATTCGTGTAGTAGGATTTACTACATGATAAGAGGCATTAGGATCACCCTTGTGTTAAACCCGTATCATAATTACTTGACTATTTAAGTCATATTACTTGGCTAGTTAAGTCAATTATTTTTTCCTGCACCTTAGCGTTGTACTCATTTTAGTACACGAAACCCCTAGTACACCCCTTCGAGCCTATCTTTTCGTTTCTAACTTTAAGCATCTTACTTAAAGGAAGAATTTGTTACACCCCATTTAAATGTACACCCAAATCGCCTTAGCCTTTCGTGTATGCACTCATCTTTAGTGCATTATTGTTATTTGTTAAACCCTTAGTTAATTATCTAATTGATTACATGGTTGCTAAGTCGAGTCATATCCTTGTACATATTGTTTTGGGACGATTGGGACTCATGGGTAAAGTACTTATTTTATGGAGTAATAGGGAAAAACATCATATATTACCCCCATATGTGCGTTAATATTTAAAAGTACTCCAAGTGTTTTAATTATCTTAATTCGAGTCGTTAGATTAGTTTATTGTAAACTATGTAAAAATTCAAGTGTAAGGGGAATGTACATTCCCTATGATGCATTATTTTGGACGGTAGGGTAAGAGTGTATGCAAAAAAAAAAAAAAAAAAAAAAAAAAAAAAAAAAAAAAAAAAAAAAATCGAAAAGTTAGGGAAAAAAAAGAAAAGAGAAAAAACATACGGACTACCATCCCGTTTCATTCTATGTTTATTTTATGTTTTTGTTATTTTCATTTATTAGCTTAAGTCGAGTCTAGTCTTGGCTTAGCAACGCCATATTGTACATGTAATTAACCAAGATTGTTAACTCGCCACCAGTAAAGACTGCCTATATCCAACAAAACCGTGTATTTCATATCCCTACACCTAACGTTACAACTCTTTAAAAGACCTCTTTGATAGTTTATCCTAGGTGCTTACGCCATGTGGTGGAGGTTTGATCCTTTCCCAAGCCTATGGTAATCTATTTTTCTATGACAGGTAGTGAGAGATGTTTTCCATTTCCATATTGTAATTTATACTTTATTACACCCGAGATATGTGAGTATCTAAACACTATTTGTGAGGTGCTAGTGTATGACCTCCGTGCTTGTCTTTGGTCTTTAGTGGAACGATTATTTGTTGTAATTACTTTTATATTAGTGTTAAATGACCCCTAACTTGTATTTTGATTAGAATAAAAGCGCATTTGCTTGAGGACAAGCAAATCTCAAGTGCAAGGGTATATGATGAGGCGAAAAATGAACCATTTTTAGGGGGTCATTTAAGCCCGGAATTGAATTTATTTGATCAAATATTACCCTAAATCGTTCCTTTTGTGATTTTAGGTACTTTGGGAGTGAAATCTGGAAAAGGAAGCAATTCGGACGTTTTTGGAGCATAAAAGTGAAGAAAACGCCAAAGACTTAATTTTCCATGCTGGGAACAGTGTGTGATGGCGTTAAGAGGAAGAATTTGACGGCGTCAAGAGTAAATATCATGACGACCCAGCACAAACATGAAGGCGTCACAAGTAGAGCGTCAAGAGTTAAAAGTGTGACGGCCTGCAAAAGTGGACAACATGACGGCGTCAGATGTAGATCAAGGCAGTCCGAGGATTATTTTGGCGGCGAGATGACGGCGTCACCCATTTGTTCTTGACGCCGTCAGCCTCTAATATCTATATATAGTTTTCTAATTTTCATTCATAAGAAAGAAAAAAAGTTTGGAGAAACCCTAAGGCCGAACCATATACGAATTTTACAGCTTTTCAAGGGTTTTCAACCTTTGAATCCTTACATGTGTTATTGAGATAAGTCTTTTCTTAATTCAATCAATATGTCTATGTGTTGGTTGTCTATATCTTGTGCTTGTCTTGATTCCACCATGCTAGGCTAGATTTATTTTGTGTTTGCTTAGATCTAATGAAACCTAGATGTTGATTACTTGTTTATGGTTGTATTGGATGAATGATTTCAATGTTAGGCTTAAGAAAACTGGCAGATCTCCATTGTGTAACATGCTTGAACGTCTTAGGAAACATGAAACAATGTGTACTAGGTTTTATTGGTTGTATTTAATGCATGAGTAAATTCTAATGATCCCATGTTAGGAGCTTCTTGCAGGCTCAACATAGGAGTGAAGTAGGCACTCATAGGATTGGGGAAGTAAGTACGCCACCCCATGAATGGTATTAAGGAATACAATCCGTCATCCACGCAACTATAACAAGTAATTAACGTGTAAAAGATATCTAGGGAGTAGTGAAATCTAAGTAAACACATTTCTCCCACTTATTGCTCACAACTTTAATTTAATATAGTTTATTTTCATTTTAGTATTTTATTTTGATTGCATCTTTAGTATTGGGTTAGTTGACTAGCAACTAATTCCGCCCCAAATCCTTCAAACCCGAGATTTTAATTTGCTTTCTAAAAAAATATAAAAATACAAAAAGAATCATCCCTCATCTTTAGAACTAGTATTTAGGTTTTCTAATCCTAGCGACACTATTCCTAGCTGAACGATCAATCCCCCGGTACTTGTCACTATACTATACTACAACGATCAGGTACACTGCCTAGTGGGGGTTGTAAGCTTCTCAAGATCTATTGAGAGGTAAAGCCTGGTGCAAACCCCACGCATCACTCCTCAGGGACATTTTTGCATTTGATGGTGGATGTGATTTTATTGAACTATCGAATGTGATCTTGAGGATCGTCCCTTTCGAAACCGTAGAATTGACGCGAGGTGACAAGGTTTATCAACCCCGTTTTGAGCTCAAAGTTGTCAGCCACGATGGCTGGAACAACGATAGCATCTCCGTAACCCTCGATGGGTGCTTGGAGAAGCTCATTCATAGTGGGCTCAGCCGCCATGGTAGGAATAGTACGAATCTCGGGTTCGACTATTGGATTGGTACGTCGTCGATTACGCCTTCTTCTTGGAATGTTGTTAAGCGTTTGCAAAGGACTTGTTGACGTAGACGAACGGGTGCGCATGCACCACAAAAACAAACTCAATTAAAACAATACCACTTTAACGACAAGGGAACTTAAACCAATAATCAAGAACGCAAGGTCGACTTCTAAAGAAAAACGCACAAAGGAGCGGGAGAGAAGAATAGATCTCTCACTGGGCGAAGTTCGTTGGATCGTCACATACCGTTTCGACTCCTCTTAAAGTTTGATTCTCGTTTAAAAGTTTTCCAAAACGCAGGTGATACAAAGGCAAGTTTTGATCTTAGGTTTGGGAACTTATTATGGTCACACCTCCAGTTGGTAGGTGTTCTGCCTTGATTTGCGGTGGTAAGATTTTAATGTTGTTATTATTTAAATAAAGAAACGGGAAAATATTTTTGTGTTTTTCTTATCTTATATAGATATAATACATATATAGAAACAAAAGAAAAATATTTTGGTTTTTATAAGTTTTATAAAAGCGTAACTTCTTGCGAAGGTTCTACAAGATTAATCGTCTAAACCTTATCGAGACTTTCGACACACAGCTTCCCCGGCAGCGGCGCCATTTGATTCGTTGTGTTTTGGTGTGTGCAAAAACAATTTATCTAAATATCAACAAACGTGTAGTCTATGTTATCGTGAGACAACAAGACGTGGAGAAATACGAGTAAACCTTTTAGGAAAAAGATTACCTAGCAAAACTCGTGAAAGTGATATTAAAATTGTGGAACCGGGAAGTGATTTCCTGGGTCATACCCCAATGAGGTGTGAATGGAAAGTTTCGAGGAAAGATCGAGATTAAAACCTTGTATGTTTAGTTGTGAAAGATTGTTTGGTTTTGTAATACGTTAAATTAACGAAAATTAGGAATTAACGAACGAAAACGGGATAAACGTAACCTAAATGGGAAAATAAACTAAGGAATGCTAAGAAATATTTAAAATGACCTAAAAAACTATGGGAAACATGTTAGGGAAAACGGGGAATCCTAAAACGTAATCTAAATTAAAAACGCGACGTTTATTAAAAATAAACGTCAACCTACAAAATAAAACGTGAAATTTGAGCTACAAAAGTCCTACGGGTTTCCAACTAATTTTCTTACGCACTAAATGACAAAAGAAAATTTTAGAAAAAAGAAAATTAATTTTTCAATAAAAATTCTATTTATTACGGATTAAATACTATTTAAACTAAATTAAATTCTAATAAATACTAAAACTATTTATAAAAATCTGAAATTTTTTTGAAAATTAAATTATACTAATACTAGCTTAGGAAAAATATTAAGTTGGCAAAAGCTCTGGTCAATAAGCTGTTAAGGGCTTATTCAGTTTCAATAAGCAAACTGGAAAAAGTGGTTTAAATAAACATGGGGGAAGAGCTATGACAGAACTGGTGCTCTAGAGCAAGTGGAAGGGGGAGTTGTGTTGTGCATGTATGATACCAGAGTGACCAGGTTTCGAATCCCACTCCCCACCTTTTTGCAAATTATTTTTTTTAACTTTTCTTTTTACAAAAACTTTTCAACAACAAAATAAGACAACTTTAAAAAAGACAAACTTTTTGGATCTTGCAAATAAGCTCAGAATAAGCTTATATGCTCAACAGTGGAACGAATAAGCTAAAATTGATTTTTAAAACTAAACAAGCTACAATAAGCTACAAACTGAATACAAAGGTTTAAGGAAACTAAAAACTATAGAGATTAACCTAAAATAAGCTATAGAGACTAGAATGAAACAAAGAATAAGCCAGGAATATGAATAAGCAAATCCAAGAAAACTCAAAACCACACAGGTTGAAACTAGACCTTTTGAGGTACTGTGGGGTCCACAGAGGTCAAGGGTAGTCCAATTTTAGAATTGAACTACAAAGTTGGGCTAGCAAGCTTGAAAATAAGCCAATAAGCCAGGCTTATGGCTTATTTTTTAGCTCTGTATGAGCCTTGGAAAGTTGGGTCAAAAACTAAAGGGTCAATATGGAACCTGAGGTCAGGTCCAAAACATGGGCCTAAATAAGCTACTCCTAATAAGCTGAGGTCCAGATTAAGCTAAGTTATGGAAAGCTGAGATGCTGAGGTTCTTAAAAAGCCAAAATCCCAAAGGTGGGGTCCACTGGGTTGCAAGTTACAGGCCTGAGAAAAATGGCCAATGGCCTGAAGCAGGGGAGGTGACTTTCCCTGCAACTTCAAACAGACCCTTGCACACTACACATGAAAATTCCCAAAAATAAGATGATTACAGGTTTTTGTAGTTTAGGTGACATGCTTTAAGCACAACAAATTTCAGGGCCCAAGTCCTATTACAAAATTCAGGAAAATTCTCCCAAAAAATGGGATTCTGACTCAATTACAAATTTGACTTTTGAAAATTATAACCACAGTTGACTTTGATGAACTTCCAAAGATTTGTACTGCTTATCCAAGTTACCTAAGACCTAATTGAGGCTTAATTTACCTACCTAAACTAGTTTTAAGCTGATTTAAAGGTTTGGATCTTCAAAACTCATAACAGTTAGACTGTCATGAGGAATTTGGTGAGATTTTGACATTTTACTAAAAACCTACCAAGTTTATGTTTGAACTAACCTATATCTAACCTGAGAATGATATTTAAGCAAACTTTATGCACTAAAAACCACATGGCCTCAGTTGAACTAGAAGATCCAAACACCCCTTATCTAGATTGTTTTGAAGATTTTCAAAGCAAACTACTAAATCACTACACAATACTAACTAATTTACTTCTAAAATGATAAATTAAACTCAAGTAAGCAGGAAGCAACAATGAATGATGACAAATTTCAACTAGAAAAAATTATGATCAAAACATGATTCAAAACCTACTTGACATCCAAGCTTATCAGGAATCTGAGAACCAAGGACCATAAAGAACACCTATATGTCTCCCATGAGACTCTAAACCACCACCATCTGTATCTGCAACTGCTTCTCTTCTCCTTTCTTCTATTTTTTTTTTTTTTTTTTTTTTTTTTTTGTATTTTTGGATTTTTTCTTTGCAATTGTCTTTCTTTTCTTTTCTATATATTTTTTTTTTTACTTTCTTTTGATTCAGTTAACTTTAATAAACTTAAAATAAACTTCTGAGATCAAACAAAAAACATTTAGATGAGAACACTAGTAACTTGAGAATTTTGGTGAAAATAGGAATTTTGCATAAACTGAATTGAATTTTAATTGAACTTGAAATTTAGAAATACAATTACAAACTAAGTTAAAAGACAGAAAACTACAAAAGAAAGATGCCCTTTAGGCTTACATTGCTTCACTATTTATACTAAAAGCTAACTAGGGCTTCATATGCTCCTTGTGTTTCTTCTGTGAGATAAAACAGTGCAAAAGCACTCTTTGTGCTTCCTTGAATCATTCCCAGCCATTGGATTGGCTTCTGCATCATCTCAACCTTTGATTCCATATTTGGCGCCCAAATGAGTTGTGGATGGATGACATGGCAGTGGAGGGGGAAAGTGGGATTGGTATTGGTGAGGGGTAGGGTGGATGTTGTAGGTTGTGTTGGAGATTGGAGGGGGGGACATAAATGTTGGAGGTGGTACAGTGGTGTGTCTGGTTTGGCGGCAAAAGGTGGGAGGAAGGAGGTGTTGACTTTTTGACCCCATTTTATTAATAAAACATGTGGGTTGAGGTGGGCTTTGGTACCATTGGGCCTGGGGTTTGTTTTGTTATTGGATCTGGTTTGGTTTACAATAGGAACAAGGGTCCATTTGGTTAAGTAAATTAAGCAAGCCCAAGGACCAAAGTGTATTTTTTGCATTTATGGAGGACTGAATCTGTCAAACTTCTAAAGTATTCCAAGGGACCACATTTGCCATATACCAATAATATAAGGGCTACAAAATATATTTTCCACCTTAAAATTCCCAAGGACTGATTTTGCCAAACTTGCAAAGTATAGGGACCAAATATGTAATTTTCCCAAAGTTTTCACCCAAGGACCATATTTGATGACTTTTGACTTTTAAATGCCTTAGGTTGACTTTTCTTTCAAAACAAATGCTCAGGGACTAGTTTTGTAAATTTTTGAAAGTTGGGGGACTGAAACTGCCAATTGTGCAAACTTTGTTCATTTTTCATTGTTTTTACTCATTTTGCATCTGAAACGTATAAAATACAATCCCTGGGATATTTTCTGTATTTTGATGCATATTTGAGCGTTTTTGGATGTTTTGGCAGTATAAATACGACAAAAACGATGAGTGTTTGAGCACTCATCACCTAGTAACTCTTCGTGTAATAGGATGAGATTTAGACTGTGATTGATTATGTTGCTGGGATTGAGACTGGGATTTAACATGTATTCTGGGATCATCATATTGAAGACCTGTAACTTCACCTTCTCTGTTTGTTCCAACATCCCGAGTAGCTTGATCTTGATTTCCAGATTGCACACAGGTTCTTTCAACTGCATCAGCTTGACTTTCAACAACACGTGTACCTTTAGCTTGTTTTTCGGTTGCCACTTTCTTAGCTGTAGGATGTGTCTTCTTTGATGCAATCTTCTGAGGCACTTTTTTACCTTTTCCCTTAGCACTTGAACTTGTTTGTTTATGGCCATCTTGACTACTTTAAGTTCCACCATAGCCAAGACATGTTTTTTTGTTGTGTCCAGCAATGCTACAAACGCTACACTTTACACTCTTCCAAGCCTTAGACAGCTTACCATTCTTGATAATCTCTTCAGTTTCAGTAGCTAACCGTACTCTCTTCTTACTACTTGAGTGAGTTGAATTTGTTTAAGGTTTTGGTGGAACAATTGTGCTGATTTTTCCCAATTCTCATTGCTAGTTATGGGGGAGACATGGTGTTTGTAGGTTGCTTCCCAAGTGTTAAGATAGTAACAAGGATGAGCCCATGTTTCCACGGCTCCTACTTGTTGTCCATTTAAAGCCATATTCCAATTGGTAGCAACATCATGTCTACATGGTAAACTAGTTATCTCCCATCTTCTGCAAGTACAAGACTTGTCTACAACATTAACCACACATTGGTCTCCCCATGGTCCACTAACCTGAAACTTATCTCCCCCATTCCATAAAACATTATAACTAACAGCCTCCTTCTTAATATCATCTAACATGTGTTGTGCAGTTGGTGTTAGTGGTCCATTACTCTTCTCAATGACCATCACAACATGCATTATCCTCTTCATACAGTATTCCCTGATGTATTCTAAGGCTGTAATAATTCGTTTATTTATACCCTCAATTATTTTACCATGAAACACTTGACACATGTTATTAAGTAACACATCAGAATGAGGTCTCCCTAAATCAACACAAATAAAGCAGTATTACTTATACGTTTCAGACTACTTTAACATATAGTACCAATTAAGTTACATAGATAGATGACATACATGTAAAATGTGACCTTGACCAATGGATTGGTGGTATCTGACTTAACCAAGCATGGGCTGGTTGACTAAATATCTTTAAAGCATCCATAGATTTCTCAAACTATACAACAGTTGAGGCTGTTGCACATCTCCACAGATGGTCTTTGAAGGTCATACCTTTCCAATTAACTTTAATATGCTCATGAATGCTTCTAAGGCAAAATCTGTGCTCCGCATTTGAAAAAACTTCTTTTAATGCTGCAATAATATCCTGCACAAAAAAACATATTTTCAGTATCTGTTTTAAAACACAACAACTTGAAATCATTACAAGTTTAAGGTACTACCTTTTGCATGTTAGTAACAAAAGTGAAGATTGAGTTTTGCTCAAGATCCAGAGCATCAGATAAACAATGAAGAAACCAAGTCCACGATGATTTGTTTTCTGATTCAGCAAAAGCATAAGCTAATGGGTATATACCATTGTTGCTATCAATTCCCACAACTGTTAGAAGAAAACCCTTCAAAGGACCATCAATAGGAAAAGAATTTATCCCCAACAATTGTTTCTGACAGGCTTTAAATCCTTCCTTCAATGCACCTAAACAAACATACAATCTTTTGAATTCTCTTGCTGGGAGAGTTTCCTTTGCAGGCCATTCCATATGAATCACAACTGTTGTATTAGGGTTCCTCTTCTGCAACTCTTGAACATAGTCTCTCAACATGGTGAATTGTAGCTTGAACTCCCCTAATGTTTCTTACTGCTATTCTTTTGGCCCTTAAAACCTTCTGCATTGACACTTGAAGCTCAAACTGGTTGGTGAGCTGATAATGAACAGACTTCACTGGAATCCGTGGATTTGTTTGAATTTGTTCTTTTATTTGCTTTGAGATAAAGTTAATGTCAAAATGTTTGAGTGCCCTTGATTGCAAACATTGTGTGTTGATCATTATGTCTTCTGACTGTCCAGGCACCCTTTTCACCTTCCCTGCCGACAAACAACATCTATGGGTAGAGTATTTGGGAAGGGTCATTTTTGCCTCCAATTAATGCTTCTAAACCCTTTCTGGTTATTGGACCTCTAACTAGGCCTATACCTAGTCCAGGACTTTCACTTGGGCCTGATAGTGGAACAAAACCCACACATTTGACCCTTATTCTTCTTTTGTCATTCTTTTGAAAAAGCAACTCCCTTCTTGTTTATATGGAATGCTCTCTGACCATCTCTTTCACATGTTTTGCCCTATCAAAGGCTTGCTCAACGTAAAAGAATGTTTCATAAACACCATTAGGAACAGACTCTGGCCTAACCTTTGGCACCCCCAAAGTTACCTGGTGTTGAGCCAGAAGCATAAGCAGTGTAAAAGGCATCATCATCCATCACAGGTAACTCAGGAGTCTGAATCATGTCATCAGTTATATTAGTAGATGTTCCAGCGTTGCCTAACTCAGGAGACTGACTCCCCTGGACCAACACAAGTTGTACTTCATTCTCCTCATAATTATCCTTTTCATTTCCCACACCTGTGTCCTCAGCTACATGTACATTGCCTAGCTGACTAGGGTCACTCACTTGGAACAGATTGATATCCTCATCATCCTCCTCTTCCATGTTATTGTCACCCACAGTTGCTCCTCCTACTTGGTCAATCTGTTAACCTGAGTCACTTGGAATAGGCTGACATCCATATCAGGTTCCTGATGGCGGTTATTTGCATCCATTAGTGCTCTTACTACTATCTTTACCGGCTTATCCTTAGTCACTCGGAACATATTAACCTCAAAATTATCATGGTCCTGAATACTATTGTCCTTCTCCATAAGTACTAATGATGCACCCTCACTGTTATCAACATGTTGACTAGCAAAGGAAGACATGTCTAGTGTTGAAAAAAACAGGATCAATGGGTGGCAACTGACTAGATTGCCCAAGATAATCGACATCCATAGGAACTTGTGTTAATTCCAAAAAAGGCTGAAGTGCGGGTTGATTATCTAGGTCATCTAATACCAATCGTCTACAGCATGATTGGATAGCAGCACTAGCTACTTTTCTATTTGCTTCATCCATCTCCAAGAATATAGTCTTAATAGACTGTGGAGACATTTATGACAACTCTAATCTAGTCTTGCCTATTTCAACAAAGACATCTATCAGTTTATGGTCCTTGACAATCTCTTTCAGTAACTCAAGATTCTCAGGCTCACGAAATCTATACAAACCATCATCAAGTGTGCTACCAGGCTTAACAAAGTAATAGTAATTATTGGTTTGTCCTTCATGATAACTAATTTGGGTCATTAGAACATCAAACTCATCTATAGTAACCTCACTTATGTCAATAAAATCTACCTGGCATTCCTTACCTCCATCATAGATTCTCTTAGGCCAATTTTTTAAAATGCCATTGTGGTGAAATCTCATGCTAAAGGAACCAACACGATCACCTGTTGAAACACATAAAAAACACTATTACGGTTATCTTACCTAAAAAGTAAATACCTTAAACAATCTAAAAAACAAGTCATTGTAAAAGATTATCATTAAAAAACACTTACCATATCTCCTCATTGCACCATTTTTCTCTATCTCAAAGTCATTGAAAAAAGACTCTGTTAATACAAATATCGCCTAAAAACGTTATTTATATTTTACGATCTTTGCTAAGTTTTGTTAATGACAAAGTATGAACTTTAGCTAGGAGTAAATCATCACTTTAAGTGTTTAAGTCTTGTTTAAACTAAGGTTTACATTTCTTTTAAACAAAACATTGTTTTTATTTCTTAAATTAGAAAGTGTCTTGTCACATCACATTTATTTCTTAAAATAGTAATGTCACATCACATTTAGGGTAAACTTTGTCAATATACATTTATGGTAAGAAAGAATGTTTGACTAACCATATGTTTGCTTGCAAGTCTTGTGTTTGACAAGGTGTAATGAGATGCGACCTTGTTTGGTTTGGAAGATTTATTGTAAAACCAACTGCAGCCCTGACGGAACCCTGGGGGTACACGGGCGGAACCCATCTGAGGGTTCCGCCGTATCCGCCAGACCTGCAGAATGGTTTGCTATAAATACTAAACCATTTGTTAGTTTTGAGTAACCACTTTAGGACATATTTTCACATACTCTCTCAAACTAACTCAGTAACATTTGACTTGTGTGATTCTCTTATGTAGGAAGGGATTTCACAAGATCATTCAAGAAGTTACAAGCTTCAACTCTAAAGTTGCAAGTCTTGTTAGCTTGGTCATGTATAAGCTTTGGTAGTTTATACTTCATTTGTGTCATGTATGTAGAAGTGATTGGTTAGTATTTTAGGCCTCAAAATACGTAGTGTGTCGGGAGTTGTTGTACCCTTGTAGAAGAACTAACGGGAGTGGTTGTACCCTTGGTAAAAAACTCGACATCTAGCTTAGTGTCGGTAAAAGTGTAAGCGACGATGGGAGTGGTTGTACCCGTGTAAAAGAACTCGACATCTAGCTTAGTGTCGGTAAAAGTGTAAGCGACGTTGTAAAGGTTTTCTCTGCCGGTGAAAGGAGCTTGTTGATTAGTGCTTATAAGTCTCGAGTTGGAAACTCGGGGCATGGATGTAGGGCAAGGAAAAAGAGTCCTTGTAGCCGAACCACGATAAACAATCGTGTTGTGGTTTGATCGTTTCTTTATTTATCTTTGCTTATTACATGTTGTCTTTTAGTTAGAATCGCTAATCACATATAAAGCTTTTTGATTGGGGCAAAAGCAGTCAGATATTATTGACCAAGGTCAACAAGTCAAAGACAGCTCAGTTCCAATTCTCCGTGGATAGTATAGTGTGTCCCCGGGTCGTTATGTCCCAGCGAGATTGCAATGGTGTTTTGGAAAATGTTTTTGGGAATGAGTGGCACTGAGGACAGTGGCCAAGATGATTGGGAATTGATTATGCTACTGATATTTGGTATTTGCACAATTTGAAATAATATTCACAATAACAGATATACAGATATATTCACAAATACACAATTGGAAATCAGGTTACAGACAGAAAAAGTGGGTTTTAGCAAATTACAAACTACAGGGGGAGCAAGTGAAACTTTTTAAAACTTAAATTTAAAAGAAAATTTAAAATGAAAATGAAATGATTAAAATGATTATTTTAATCTTAAAATATTAATTAATTAATTAAAACTATTTAAAATCTAATTTAAACCTAATTTAAATTAACTAAAAATGGTAAAGATTACAAATTAACCTAAAAATTTGCAAAACTAATTTTTAAACCTTAAAAAGAACTTGAAGAAAGTATAAAAATTAAAAATAAATATTTTTGTCCTTTTATGGGTTTTCTATTAATTAATTACTATTTATATTAATTATACTAATTAAACTATTTTAAATTACTAATAATACCTAAATGACTTAGAAAATTATGGAAAATTTTATAAAACTAATTAACCATCACAGGAATCCTACAAAATTATAAAAAGCTTCTAAAAATTATTTTTAGACTATTTTACTAATTATTTACTTATTAATTAATTTAAATCTAATTTAACTAATTTAAATAAGAAAATTAGAAAATGAACAGTATAATTTAAAAATCTATTTTATAAAAGTCTTAACTAATTTATAAAACCTAGGAAAATTATAAAAACCTACTGTTGTTAATTAAAATTTAAGAAAACTAATTAATTACTAATATTACCTAATTAATTATTTAAACTATTTTTAATTCTAATAATTAGTAAACTGTTTAAGAAAAATCTAAGAAAATTATTATAAATACTTAAAGGTGACAGGAAATTAAGAAAATTATGAAAATGATAAAGTGCTTATTAATAAGCTGAAATGAAAAATGAAAAAGATAGAATATATTAAATAGAAGCTATCGCTAATTTTAAGTTTGGTTTTTTTGGTGTTTTTCTTTTTGACAGATAAAAATGAGATAAAAACAAGAACTTTTTATAAAACAACTTTTGTTTTAGCTTAAAAATAAGCTATGTGCACCCCCTTTATCAAAACAGTTGACTTTCTTTGACCAATTAGGAAATTAAGCTCAAATGATCATATGTGGGGTCCACAATGATGGAACTTGGTTCAGTTAAGTAAAAGGTACAAATATAAGCTAGGAACAACAAAGTTTAAGCACTGATAAGCTAATTAGAATAGGAATAAGCACTTGAGAAATTAAGCTAAACACAGAAATGGGACAAACAATGGGGGAGATTTCAGGTGGGGTCCACTGAGCTTAAGCTTGAAAGCTTACTCAAAAAGGAAAGGTGGTCAGGAGGGGGGTTGAATGAACCCAAAATGGACCACTGGGAACCACTGAGGTGGCCACAATCAACCACCAAAGTGGTGGTGGTGGAGGCCTGGTCTGCTCCACATAGGGGAGGGTGTTCCCTTGCAAGTAACTTTGAGGCAGTGTAGGCCCCACACAAAAATTACCAAAAATAAGCCAAAGGTAGGACTTAACAAATGAGGTGGGGGGCTATAAATCCTAAAAATTTCAAACCCTGAAACACAACACAAAAATCCCTAAAATTCTTGCAAGTTTTGACTTTTCTGAAAACTAAACTATTTGACTTTTGTGAAAAACTTGGTAAGTTGACTATATTGAATTTTGATCCTTTCTAATTAACTGATTATGATATAATAAGGTGTAATAAGGCTTACTTAAGCTATTCTAACCACTTGTGAATTGATCATGAAGGTTTTGGACTCACAAATTTCAATAGTGTACTGAGCTTATGAATTAAAGATGTATTTGACTATTTTGATAAAAGAATTTTGATTTATATGTCTAAACTGAACTCATTTGACCAAGGGAACTTGTGTGAACCAAAAATAGCAACAATCACAGTCTTGATTCAGTAACACAGACAAATCCAAACACACCTTTACTAATATGAAAATGAGATTAAAGAAGCAAAATGAGATTCTAATCCTAGTTACTGACAGATAAACTTACACTAGCTTAATTTAAACACAATTGAACATAAATCAACAAGGTAAAACACTTAAAACTACCAATCAAAGATAATTCTAATAATTCTTAAAAACGGAAATTTAAGAAACAAGAACTAGAAACCTTGACCTCTGGCTTAACCAGGGTATCTCTAAGCTCAACAAGCTCTTAGCTTATCAAAGATAAGCTAGGTACAGTCCATCTGGCCAATCCATTTAGACCACTTCCAAAGCTTTCCATGTCTCATATGCAAAGGTACCCTGTGGTGAGTTTTGTTTATGAATTTTTTACCATTTTATATTTTCTTATGATTTATTAAGACCTAAGTGAGCTTATGACACAGTAACTTTAAGCTTAGAACATCATTAAAGCCAAAACAAAAATTTCAAATTGAAATGCCAAAACATAATTTGAACTAAAGTGCTTGAGTTTCTTGATTAAAAAGAGATCAAATTATATTAAAGGAACAGATTACAATGCTTTTGAAAGGATTTTAACTACTAAGAAATACAATTTAACTAATTCGACAAAAAACTTTAACTAAGTGACTACTACTCTCCTTTCTCTGCTTCATTCTTCTTTTATAGTGACTTTTAGGGCTCCAAGTTGTCTTCTGAATATTTCCCATCATTGATATGAGCCGTTGGATCACTTGCTTTCATCCTAGCCTTTGAAACAGATTTTGGCGCCAAAAATTGAGAGTTGCAATTTGTACTATTATAGCAATTTGGGGTGGTGGCATTTAATGCTGAGGTGATGTTAGGTGAGGGTGGAGGTGAGTGGAAAGGGCGGTGGGATGTGATGGAGGCAAGTGGTGGTGAAACCACTTCTGGTTTCTGGTTTTGGTGGTATGGGAAGGAGGTGAAGGGGGTTGACTGGTTTGACCCTGGTATTATTATTACCAGGGTGGGGTTTTGATGGGGGTTGGGCCAAAAAGGGAAATGGGCTTGGTGATGGTTTGTGTTTGTTTGTTTTGGACTTATGGTTTTATGAAGTAAAATAAAAATGGATCCGGTTTGTATTTTTAGCCCAAGGACTAGTTTTGTAATTTCTGAAATCTTCAAGGACTAAACCTGTAACAATTCCATAGTTATCACAAGGACCAATATTGTCAAGTTAGATAAACCAAAGGACCATTTTGCATTTTATTACAATTTGAAACACCCGAGGTCCATTTATGTAATTTTTCCAAAGTTGAGGGGTGAAATTGTAATTTCCCAAAAGTTATCAAAAATGTTCCAAATTGTAATTTATGAATAGTACAAGGGTATTTTGTGTTAAAATTCCATTTTAAAACACCTAGGGATTAATTTTGCCAGTTTTGTAACTTGAGGGGCTAAACTTGTAATTTTGTGAAACTTTGCACCAAAGGACTAAATGTGTAACTTTTTTATTTAAAAGGACCTTTGGTGACTTTTTCAAATTTTTAGAACAACCAGGGACTAGATTTGACAACTTTTGAAAGATGAGGGACTGAAACTGCCAATTATGCAAACTTTGATCATTTTTCATCTGTTTTTGATTATTTTGCATCTGAAACATATAAAACACATTCTTGGGATATTTTCACTATTTTGATGCAATATTGAGTGTTTTTCGATGTTTTGGCAGCTCAGAAAAGGTAAAAATGATGAGTATTTACACACTCATCACTTTTTAAAGAATTAAACAAGTAAAGTTGTGTTTATATCTTTAAACAAATGTAAAGCTTTTCAAAGAACTAAACAAGCAAAGTTAGGATCATCACAAGTAAAGCTTTTCAAAGTATGAAACAAGTAAAGTTAGAATTGTTATTCACATGAAAAGCTTTTCAAAGAATCAAACATATAACGTTGTGTTTATATCTATAAGCAAACGTAAAGTTTTTTAAAGGATAGTCAAGCTAAGAAGGATTTAAAAAGCGGTAAACTATTCAACCCCCCTTCTAGTTTTCCACAATTGGCATCAGGAGCTACGTTACTCAAGATCTTTAAAATAGAATGTATTTTAAAACTTGGATCGATCCATGGATTTTGAAAATCTCAAATAAGGGCAACCTATTCAAAACCCACCGCTATTTGAAAAAGAAAACTTACTTGAATGGAAAAGTAATTTTGAAAACTATGTGAAATCAATTGATCAAGATCTTTGGCATATTATTTCTTTTGGTGATTTCAAACCAAAGAAAACAAGTTTTTGAAAATCAAGATAACTATCTTAAACTTGATAAAAATACTAAAGCTAAAACAATGATTTATAAAGCTTTAGTACCAAATATAAAAGAATGTATTTTTGTCAAACGGCTAATGATATTTGGAAAAATATGTTAAACTTTCATCAATAAATATGTCAAGTCAAAGATGATCAATTTGATCTCACATATGAATTAGAAGTCTTAGAAATATTAATAGATAGACATTTAGTTGTGATAAATACATGTACTACTAGTTTAAATGTTTTAAATGAAGGTGTAAGTGAAGATGATTACTCATGTCGAGCTCTTTGTGGTCTTGCTTACGATTCATGGAATAACACGGATGAAGATGAAACCAACCATCCGGTTTGTGATTCTCAACTAGATAAAACATCAAGCAAGGTACATTTTAAAACCAAACACTTTTGCTTTGACAAATTTATCCTAAGAGTTTTCTAAACTAGAAAATGAGTCTAAACGTTTATGCAACATGGACCTGAAAACTATCTTTAACAATGAGTCTTCAAAATCTTTTAAGAATATTTTTGAAAAGGAAATCTTGTTAGAAGATAAAATGTCTAGAATTGAGAGTAATGTTGAAATTGATCTAGAATGTAAATTATATCTAGATTACAAACTATTAGTGGATAATTAGGCCCAAGCCCGGTTTGTGGGTTTTGGGTATTAGGGTTTCACTATTATATATAGTGGTCAATAATAATATTATACCTACGGGGGCCTAATTATCCACTAATACAAACATGAGATTAAAAGGCAATATGAGAAAGGAAAAATATTAGTTAAATTTGATGAAGGCTCAAAATCTCTTGAAAGATTGTTAAGGAGTCAAAGGGTGCTTAAAGATAAAACTGGATTAGGATTTAACTCAAAAGCACCATCAACTAGTAAAACAAAACAAGTAAAATTTGTCTAACCTAGAAGAGAGATTTAGAGATAATTCAATCTCTAATAGAAACTCATGATAAAAAGTTTAAGATTATCATGCTCTATGCTTTTATATGATTATCTAACCTTCTTGGATACATGAGTAATTAAGTTTCAAAGCGTGTCATCAAACCAAGATTTTATGCGTTGTGTTTATCCTCTTGATAACATCTCTATGCAATTTAAAAAGGTACGCATTACTTCAACTTGACTTTGATTGTCTCTTGTTTCTAGCATTATGTGTTGGAATATGTGTTATTAGTAATACTCTAAAAGTGTTTACTTGCTATTAGTAATAACTAAGATTAGATTTTGTGCAACAAGGAATTTAGTCATTAGTACTAGTAGGAGATATAAGGTGTTTTGGTTCTTTAACCATCAAAGAGATAAACACGAGAAACTCTTGAGTAAGTCTCACTCAACTCTTGCTTACAAGTGAGCTAACTAATAATTTCCTAAGTGTTAAAATGTCTAACACTTTTGTGATGCTTGCAAAACAAACCTTTGTTAAACAACATTCTCAAACACCATACATTGAGTCTTAAATTGTGTTTTTCTTCGATCACTCCTTTATAATAATCTCACATAAAACACACAAGGTGAAATAAATCACATTAGCATACATTAGGATGTGTGGAAGAAAATGAGTTTTCATCATCTAGGATTTACACATCAAATATGACACTTAGTTTTATGATGTTGTACCTCTTGGACTTTTTCAAAACAAGTAGAGTTCATAGTGTCTTAAGTAAGAAAACTCAAAGAGTCGAGGAGTCGTTGAGTATAACATTTAACGAATAATCTCCCGCTTCTAAGATATCATCTTTGGTAGATGATGACTTAGTCGAAAGTCCAATGATGGCAAGACAAGTATGTTGTGTAAAACATTAAGAATATATGTACAAAATAACATCTTCTCACCTTGAGTCAAACATTGAATCAAGCAAAATGGACATAAGTTATAAAACTTGATTTATAGGTCATAGTTGTGTCTAAACAAATTCAACAAAAACAGTTTTTGAAATTTAGAGTAAAACAACTAGTAAAACATAATAGATTTTTCGAAATAATCAAGTGTTTATAGTGTCAATATTTGAAAGTCTTTTTGATAATAAAATCAAGCTCCAAAAGCAAGGGATTTTTAACTCAAAGACATTCCTAGTTACTCTCTTATTCTCAATAGTTAAGTCATTGATGACTTATCAAGAATGAGATTAGTAAATCCGTAGGTAAAACTAAACATAGAGAAATGTTTGGAAGACTACTTGTTCTCATAACAATTAGATTCAACATTATGTTTAGTGTTTGTCTATGTGCTCGTTTTAAAGAAGATCCTTAAACAACTCTTTAGTTAAGCTTGTTTAGATACATCGTAAGGTACTACACAACTAGGATTATGGTATCCCAAAAGAACGGGAATAGAAACCATAGTGTATGCCAAATGGAATTATGTCGGTAATAAGTTGATAAGAAAAGCACAAGTGGTACTTGCACTTTTATACTTACTTACCCAATGATTCTCCAAAACACGTAAGGTTCTCAAATTAGTTTCGGATGGAGAAGCACATCAACAAGCTCCGCTTGAACAAGCAAATACGCGTCAACAATGGAATTCTTTTATCAACATTGTTATCTCTTCAACAAAGGAAGCATCGACTTCAGCGACATTTCAATCCATTATGTTCTCAATTGACATATTGTGATCCATCATCACCGTCTTGGTAAAAATGTTCATTGAGGAACATCTTAACTAAGAACGTCTTATACGTTAACCATTCTATCAACGTTTTCACAAAACCTCATGAATGAGAAGCATTCATCATCCCTAGGCTTAGTCGAAGACTCATAAGACCTAAGACCTTAGTTTTGAACATTAGGATAAAACCACAAAAATCAAGACAATCCCTTTTGAATTTTTCCTGGAGTTCCACGGTACCCTCAGACCATACGGGCGGAACCCTTCTTTTGGTTCCGCCTGGTCCGCCAAAGCTACAGAATGTTTTATTCTTAATTTCAAAACCAAACACCCTCTTAACTTAATCATTCACTTTCAAACAGCCATCACCCTCTCAAAACACATAACCATACGAAATTTAGGGCTTTCAATCCAATCTCTTCAAATCCAACTAACTTTGTAAGTGTTCTAATCACAATTGCATTTTTGATTCAAGTATAACATTCTTATTTACATTCATTAACTAGAATCTTAGGGTTTATGCATAAAACTTCTTGATTCATGAAAAACTTGGTGGCTAGCCAATCATGTCTTCCATTAGTTAAAGAATTGTATCCTTTTTGTTGTTACTTTGATTTGCCAAACACACCAAGTGCATTGTCTTTCAAAAAATCGCAATCCAAGACTAGAACATGATTCATCACCACATTGTTAAAACAAATGAAAAACATCATTAAAACATCACTTGCATACTATCACTTGAATGCTAAAGGGAATACATAACTAATATGTATTTTCAGGTACATTCAATCGAAGACACATTCAATTAGGAGAGTTTTGGTTATCTTTTGTTTTTATAACAAAACTTGCATAACAAAACAATTTGGGCATCAAAATGAGTCAAGATAATCAAGTCTCCACATTGTTTGCATATAGGAACACATTAGAACATCCACATTGTTAAAAGTCATTAACATGTTATTTTGTGTTTTCTAGGAATCAACATGCCTCCCGCAAATTACTCCGATCACAAAGAAACCCTTAAGTACTTGCCCAAGCACCACATGACCAAAGGTCTTAACAAAGTTCAAGTAGAAACATTTAAGGCATTAGAAAAACGCTATGTTCACGAAGGAAGAACCATTGATCCATCCTTTCTAGAAGGAACATCTATTCGCCAAAACTTTGCCGCAATCAACTTTGATTGTCTCCTTGATATCGATGAGCCAATTTTTTCGTAGGTTTATCTTAGAATTCTATGCAACCGTAAACCTTTCCACAAATAATGTTGGTAAGATATCATTAAACTTCACAACCAATCAAATACCAAATTTCATAGATTTAAAAGACTTAGCTATCGTTTTTGGTGTCCCTAATACGGATACTTGTCTCTACATGGATAAGTGGCCCATTTCAAGCCTTGACTCGATTGAGCGTTTTCATCCGTACGATACCCCTATAGCGAGTAAGGAAACAATTAAGGAACATCTCTTCGTTAGAACCTCTACCACTAGGAAGAATCGTTCGGGGAATATTGTGGATAAGGATCCTTTTGGTATGGAGGTCAATGAGCTTAAACCACAATTTAAGAAGTGGGAAGAAATCCTTAGAGCTAACGTCATAAGTACCATAGGAAATAGAGATCATGTCAACACATGCCTTTGCTACATGCTCTATAGCATCTCTACCGGTCAACCCTTTAACTTAGCCTACTACCTAGCCAAAAGAATGGCCGACATATCCTTAGTTGGAACAACCGCTCTTCCTTATGGAATGCTTCTTACTCGCCTCTTTAGAGCAATCTCACCCATTCCTCCTAACGATAATGGAATGCGCCTTGACTATTCTCTCGTTCCTCACATTTTCGTTCCTCTAAGTGATAAACGAGTTTTCAAAGGTAAGGGCAAACGTACTCGCTCACCTACACCATCATCATCATCATCCGACATGAGCGAGGACGATAAACTTCCTAACTCTAAGTTACCTCCTTTAGAATACCTTCAAGCACTCCCCGTCATTGACAATGCATCCGAAGAGTTCAAGCAAACCAAAGGAATTTTCAAGTGCTTTGGAAGGTACCTAAGCAAGCTCAATAAGAAGATAGACCGGTTGTGAGAAGATTAAGGAGTGTTTGGCTTATGAATGTTTTAGAACCTTTTATGTGTTAAACTACGTGATTTGTATTGTTTTTCACTTTCATGGTTTATTACGTTTGTCGGATTATGTTTGTATGAGCTTTTATGCATAATGACAATGTTTGAGGTGTTTGTCTATTTTTTTTATGCTTATGGCAATTCTTACTAAGTATAGTGAAATTCTCGACCTCAAGGTCAAAGTCCTATGATATGTGTGTTTACATGTCCAATTTTTGCATTGCCAAACCAGATATGCATTATCTTTTTGATTTTAGGAGTTTTTGAAAAATTTGAAAATCGTCTCGTGGGTCAAAATCGCGGACTGCCAACTTTTTCAGGCCTGGCGGATCTGGCGGCACCCTAGAATGGGTTCCGCCAGTGTAATTTCTGGGCAACCCAGAAATGGTCCAACGGACCGGGCGGAACCCTCACACGAGTTCCGCCAGTGTATTCTGAAGGTTCCGCCAGTCACCTGCAGAAAATTTTTGTCATTTTTCTTAAGTCCAAAACTTGTAAAGTGTCAAACCATTATCCTAAATGAGAAACATCTTCCATTAACTCCAGTAACCATATTAGAACAACTCTCACTCACTAAAACAATTAGGAAGCCACTTCCCTCCAAAAATTCAAATTCAAACATAACTAACCCAAGGAACCCTTTTAAAGGATCCTTCAAACCATTGAAACATTTTCAACCAAATCACATCCCATGATCACAAAGCATTGAGTGCATATGTTTGTCTTTCACTCCACCCTATTTCATTGGATTGACATCAAATGATGTGACATGGTCATGAAAATCATTTGAAACCTCAATCTTTGAATGGTAGAACATCAAATCCAAACACCCATTTCAACATCTTTTCCATCCTATAAATTTGAAAGTTTTGCAACTCACACCATCACCATCAAAACTTCTTCTCTCAAAACACCAAAACCACACATTTGAAATGACTAAATCCAACACATCATCCGAGTTATCAAAATCCTTCTCAAAAACCACTAGGATTAATGTTAAACCTTGTTGCTTCAACAAAACCGTCAAGTCAAGCTCATAATCTTCAAGTGATGCTTCGCTTAACATTTCTTCACCTATCCAAGATTTCCTTAACCTCACTAACTCAACACCATCCCCAACACATTGTAATACCAATGTAATCACCTTTCAAGATTTCCTTAATCTTGATACTCCAACACCATCTCCAACACATTGCTACACAAACATAGTCACCATTCCTCCACCAACTAGACCTTCAAGTGATTCAACATCACCTTCTCAACAAGCTCAACCAACAAAAACTTCATCACCTCAATCACCAACACTTACACCAATGGAACTTTTCCATACACCTCCAACATCACCACTACCCTATTTGGAAACATTAGAAGACCTATCACCCAAATCATCAAGTCCAACATCCTTATCACTCTTTGACACCATTGCTCAAATGGAAACCCAACAACAATCTAGTGAGCAACTAGATGATGAACCCCATCAACCCTCATTGGTAGAACGGTTAGCTTATCGTTATGCTAGACCATCCATTTTTCCAAATGATCAAGGTCATATCCACTCACAATCATTTGTGTTTCACCCAATTTACAAAGACCTTCATGGCAATCCTTCCGGCGAACCAAGCTTCCGCCATTTTGTTCAAAACCAACAACCACAACAACAACAACCATCACCACAAGAGCCTCCCCAACAATTTGAATCTCTACTTTCTTCTTATAAGAAAATAGAAGCATCCATATGTGAAAAACCTCCAAACCTTAATGATGAGATTGATACTCATTTAAACCACCTTCATGCCTTCAAACGTATGGTTGACTCTCAAATCAACCATATTATGGTTTTACAAACGACTCTACACTCAACAAATGAAGGAAGCAAAAACACTACTCGACCATCCACCTTTGCTCCTTCAAGTTCAAACCATCCACCACCAACAAATCAAACCACTCTTCCACCAAACTTTCCCCGACATGATTGCAATTATTGCAAAAGAACCACTCACATTAGTGAAGGGTGTCGAGGGGAAATTCGTGAGCTATCCAAAGAAATGAGGTTTATACTAAACCACATTTTGGATCTTCTACAATCCTTGTCTTACACACCTCAACCTTAGAGTCTCCAAAATGAAACAAAACCGTTTCTTTTGGAAAATGTTTCCCATTTTGAACCAACAAACCAAAACCGTGTCATCCTTTCAACCTTCAAAATAAAGCTCGCTACAATCTTCAACACATATTTTTCATCCTTAAAAAACCTTAGCCTTGTTTTTGGAAAATGTTTCTCATTAAGGAAAATGATGATTTCCTTATAGCTTTTCATGTTCTTAGTTTATTTTTAGTTTTTCTTTATTTTTAGAAGTAGGATGGTGTCATCCAAATTTCTTGTCGTTGACTTTTTAAGAGTAAAAATTTTACATGAAATGAATTTCATTCTACTACAAGGTTTGCATTGTTTGTTAACCATTTAGGTATAATAAATGAACTATACCTTGCTATGGTAGCATACATATATCTTGTGTTTTTGAAACTAACATTTCTTTTTGTAGGATCATTATCCATGTTTTCCTTCCTTGATACTCCATTTAGGGGAGTAATACTCAAGGGGGAGCATGAGTGTTGCATTATTCCACTTCACAACTCTTAGTTGTGTTTTAGACATGCAATGCGTTCATGACTTGTCTTGTGCGACAACTAACCTTTTTCTTGTAGGTTCAAAATCCATGTCTCCTCTCTTGGAACTCCATTTAGGGGGAGTATCGTCCAAGGGGGAGCAAGTGCTTACTTCCGCTTCGCTACTCTTCTTTTTGTTTCGACAAAAAGGGGAAGAATTTATATATAAACTTGTCAACATTTTTTTTGTGCTTATCACCTCATCTTTGCAAAAACAAGTTTTCATACTAACTTTATAAGACTTAACACTAAAACTAGTGACTTACTTATAAATAAAGTTTATGTTTTGTCATCAACAAAAAGGGGGAGATTGTTAATACAAATATCACCTAAAAACGTTATTTATATTTTACGATCTTTGCTAAGTTTTGTTAATGACAAAGTATGAACTTTAGCTAGGAGTAAATCATCACTTTAAGTGTTTAAGTCTTGTTTAAACTAAGGTTTATATTTCTTTTAAACAAAACATTGTTTTTATTTCTTAAATTAGAAAGTGTCTTGTCACATCACATTTATTTCTTAAAATAGTAATGTCACATCACATTTAGGGCAAGCTTTGTCAATATACATTTATGGTAAAAAAGAGTGTTTGACTAACCATATGTTTGCTTGCAAGTCTTGTGTTTGACTAGGTGTAATGAGATGTGACCTTGTTTGGTTTGGAAGATTTATTGTAAAACCAACTGCAGCCCTGACGAAACCCTGGGGGTACACGGGCGGAACCCATCTGAGGGTTCCTCCGTATCCGCCAGACCTGCAGAATGGTTTGCTATAAATACCAAACCATTTGTTAGTTTTGAGTAACCACTTTAGGACATATTTTCACATACTCTCTCAAACTAACTCAGTAACATTTGACTTGTGTGATTCTCTTATGTAGCAAGGGACTTCACAAGATCATTCAAGAAGTTACAAGCTTCAACTCTAAAGTTGCAAGTCTTGTTAGCTTGGTCATGTATAAGCTTTGGTAGTTTATACTTCATTTGTGTCATGTATGTAGAAGTGATTTGTTAGTATTTTAGGCCTCAAAATACGTAGTTTTTCAGGAGTTGTTGTACCCTTGTAAAAGAACTAACGGGAGTGGTTGTACCCTTGGTAAAGAACTCGACATCTAGCTTAGTGTCGGTAAAAGTGTAAGCGACGATGGGAGTGGTTATACCTGTGTAAAAGAACTCGACATCTAGCTTAGTGTCGGTAAAAGTGTAAGCGACGTTGTAAAGGTTTTCTCCGCCGGTGAAAGGAGCTTGTTGATTAGTGCTTATAACTCTCGAGTTGGAAACTCGGGGCGTGGATGTAGGGCAAGGAAAAAGAGTCCTTGTAGCCGAACCACGATAAACAATCGTGTTGTGGTTTGATCGTTTCTTTCTTTATCTTTGCTTATTACATGTTGTCTTTTAGTTAGAATCGCTAATCACATATAAAGCTTTTCAAAGAATTAAACAAGTAAAGTTGTGTTTATATCTTTAAACAAATGTAAAGCTTTTCAAAGAACTAAACAAGCAAAGTTAGGATCATCACAAGTAAAGCTTTTCAAAGTATGAAACAAGTAAAGTTAGAATTGTTATTTACATGAAAAGCTTTTCAAAGAAACAAACATATAACGTTGTGTTTATATCTTTAAGCAAACGTAAAGTTTTTTAAAGGATAGTCAAGCTAAGAAGGATTTAAAAAGCGGTAAACTATTCAACCCTCCTTCTAGTTTTCCACAGACTCTTCTCTGATCTGCCATAGAGTCAGTCCAAAGTTGGTTGTGATTGATTTCTCACTTAGAATTTTAGATTTCAAGTGTGACATTGTATTAGGGTTTTGTGGGTAGGCTTCCATAACAAGTTTAATGACTACACGACCTACTTATATTAGACATAATGGCGGAAAAATGGATTAGACGTCTGCTGGGTAGTACATCGAGAGAGAGAGAGAAAAATGTGACTCGGTAAAAAGACAATTATGCCCTCCAATCGAAACAAATAATGGGATTTTATGACATATAACGGAATGTTGGACTGGTGATTACGGAACGAGGGACGCAATCGGACACTAAAACTAGTGTTTTGGACTCCCTATGACGATTTTCTTGAGTTTGGGCCCCAGGCGATGTTTTTAGGGAAGTTTAGGGACCAACGATGTATTTTTGTTTGATTTTAATTGCATCTTTAAAATATTAAAGCTGAATCATGCGTGCATCCAGGGGCGGAACTACACAGTAATTAGGGGTGGCGATGCCTTCCATGGTTCGCCAAAAAATATCAAATTTTAGTGTATTTTTTTTATTACCATTTTATTAAAGTGCACCCACTACAAAATCAAATTCCCCCATCTTAAAGTCGAACAATATAAAAACCTTAGATCTCCATCTCAATCTTAAAAAATATCAGTTTTTAGTGTTAACAATTTTTTTATGACATTTGTATTAATTTGCATCATGAATTTTATCAAAAGAAAAAATATTTCTTTTTTTGCCCCCGTCCTCTAAGATCTAGGGTCTACAAGTGCGTGCATCTTTTGTGAAGATGCTAATTGATCAAGAAGTCAAAAATGAAATGTCTTAAACAAGTTAATCTCTACTATATGTAAAGAAAAAACTTTTTCTTGAGACTTAAAAACTAAAAAATTGAGTAAAGTTCAATTATTAATATACACTTAATTAAAAATGGTAATAACATTCATCAATATATTAATAGTCTAGATATCTTTTAATCCTCAAAGTTTTTTCATTTTTTGTTTTTTATCTATAGATTTTTTTTTCCTTTCTCCAAATGGCTACAAATTAAACCAGTTGCATCAAATGTCACGCTAGAACTACAAGTTCGCAAGTGTAACTATCTGCCGTTATACATCGTTGCTATGTACTGGTATTCGTCTAATAGATAAAATACACCTCGACAACAGAAACGTACTATATTCTACGAAAAATGGTCAAGTTGAGATTACTTTTACTATAACAAGTAGGAGGCCCCGGCCGCTCTTTGAAGATCTAAAATTTCTCACAGTATGATTTGATTATATTGCATAATTAACATTGTTTCAATACATGATAATAAAAAGAGGCCAATTGATAAAGATTTATTTAATACCTTTTTAAAGGTCGTTAAAGCTCAAAATCGTGTTTATATGATCAAATATTGCCTCAAATCGTTTCTTTTTCCATTTTAGGTACTTGGGACAAGAAATCTGGAATTCAAAGCTTTTTGGACGTATTTGGGCAAAAAGGTAAAGAAAACGACAAAGTCACGAAAACCCGTCAGAAAAAAGAAGGCTGACGGCGTCACGCATTACAATGTGACGCCGTCACTTGTTATTAGAGATGGATGGAACTTAACATACGTTGGTTCAAAAGTAATTCAAGAATTTCCACCTGACAGCGTCATGTGTTATTTGAATAAGGGAGTCAAGTTTTAAAGTTACAAGAGACGGATCAGAAGGCTTATAAAGGGACGACTTCAGGAATAACCTGACGACGTCAGAAGATAAAGTATGACGACGTCAGAGCGGCAACCTACACAACAAGAAACCCTAAGTACGGCGAGCTGACGGCGTCGGCCTCTATAACCTGACGCCATCAGCATTGTAAATCTATATATAGTTTCGCATTTTTTCTATAATTCGTGTAACATTTTTGGAGAGGAAACCCTAGATGATTTTTACCACCATTGTAAGGCTTTTACAGCATTTGAACTCCATGTTTCAATAAAGTTAAGTTATCATTTTAATCATTCGTTATGTCTATGTATCGTTTGATTACTTGTTTATCTTTTCTTTGCTTCAATATGGCAGCGTAAGTTTCTTTGTGTTTGCTTAGATTTAATGAAACCTAGTTATTGAATATTGATTTGTTGTCTCTTGTTTAGTTGATTGCTTCGCGTAGGGTAAGAAAACTGGCTGACCTCTTATATGTAACTAGCTTGAACGTCTTAGAAAAACAATCGTAGAGTGCACTATTGGTTTTTCTCGTTGTATTTATTGCATAAATTGCGGCTTGTAGATATTAAAAAACTTAATAGATTTTAAGGTTTTTAGGGAAGACTAATGTTCATAGAGTTGGGGGCTTCGACACCTCCCTACGACCGATATTAAGGAATACAAGACTTCAACTAAAATAAGGACGTGACAATTCAACAAATCAGTAGGAGATAACTAGGGAGTAATTTTATCTAAGTGAATATGTTTTTCTCATCATAAGAGTTTACCAATTTATTTTTCTTGTTATTAGTTTAATTAATAGTTTTTGGGTTGGTTGACTAACAACTAATTTCGCCCAATTCAAAAACCGAGATTTTTATTTGCTTTCTAAAAAAACATAAAAAAAATCATCCATCACCTTTAGACCTATCTCGTTATACATCTTGACATTTCCACAACTATTGTGAGACTATTCCCCTAGAGAACGATCAATCCCCCGGACTTACCTATTCTATACTATAACGATTAGTTACACTGTATGGAGGATTGTAAAGCTTCGTTTCGAGGTCTTACAAATCTCACATCACCAATTCAATAAGTTAAAATAAGTTTTTGAGTGAAAACAAACAAGCTAATAAACTTATTTAACATTGTTGAATAAGCCAACTACCTGTTGGGCCAAAAATTGTAAAATAAATAGATCAGCAAAAAAGCTCAGAAAAGAAATATTTTTTATTTAGCACGGTGCTCAACTACGTGCCCCATAATATATACTATATAGAATTGGTAAATGGTCATAATATTAGCCAAAATAGCAACTAGAATGATACATCATATTGATAAATGATTCTAACTAAAATTGTGATCATGAAACTTATTATAAGAGTCATAAAGAATTTTGTCTTGAATATAATTATAACAAAAACGACCTTTTCTTTTAATATTTTACTATCTATATCTATATATTATATATAAATGAAAAACTAAAAAGTGAAAATTTAAAACTAAATTGTTCTTTTAATTAAATGGGAGGTTGAAAACTAATTTAAAAAACTTAAAACTAATATGTACCATTTCTTGAATATTGAAATTAGCTATTAAAATTTGTTCTTTTACTTAAAATCGTTATATGTTACAATAATTTTCAGTTACATTTTTTTTACGTTGTATGAATAAATGTTATACGAAACAACGAACAAAAATATCATAATCATAATTATGTGCCGCGATAAAATCTCATTGCAGTATACGGGTACTCGTCTAGTTAATGGAATTGACTCATTTAGAAAATGTATCAAAACAAATCTTTATAAACACATTTGGTAGGTGTTTTATCAAGCTTTTACTTGAGTTCAATATGATACATCAGCCATATCCAATTTATACTTGACAACTTTGGTGATTTAATATATTTAGAGTAGTGATATTTAAACTTGCAACACATGCATAAATACATGTATAATGCATAAATCGATTTTACAATTGTATTATGCACGTTTACTCTCTCTAAATTCTCACCAATATTTTTTGAAATCAAACAATCAAATTATTAGATACATTTATAGGCATTATTAGTAGTCACAACAATCGTTTTTTATATATTTAAATTGGGGTAACCTTTTAAAAAAACAATCTTTATAAAAGGGAATTGATTTGCACACTTTCAAAATTGATTGGTACACTTTATTTATGTATTAAATACTTGTATAGTATTAAACCTGTGTTTCAACTACTTGTACATTAGAGTGTCTCAATAATATTTTGGAGTGTGCGAATCACCTCCATTTATAAAAACATGGTTTTACATGAAGGTCGTGTCTTATTTGATAGTATAAGTTAATGTAAATAAAGTAATCTTATTAGAATAAATATTTATAGTAGCATGTTACAAAGTATAAAAAGGCTAACAACATAACTTATCACTTCCAAGAAGATTGTGAAAGATCTCTAACAAGATACAAAGATCCTAAACTTTAAAACTCTTTGAATATATATGTGTTCAACACTTCTACACATATATCAATCTAGGATCTAGTAACTAACATACCCTTTTTATTCCATCAAAAAAGAAAACTTACTTTTTATAAACTCCAAAAAAGAACCATTTCACAAAATTTTGTAAAAAGGGGGCAATCTTGGTATTTGATGCAAAAATGTGGATCTTGTGTGAACTAAAAAAGTGGGAATTTTGATCTACAAAAGGGGTTTTAATTTTGACTTTTTTTTTAAGGATTTAAAGCCACCAATTAAGCTTTTATTTGAACAAGTGAAAAGTTGACTTTTTTAGTTTGACTCTCTCTTCAGAAGAACAGAAAAGGTATGATTTTTATGCTAATTTTGTGTTTTCCTTTATGGGTTTTTTGTTTATGGTATAAAGATTGAATCTTGGTATGTTTTTGTTAATTTTGTTAATTTTGTTGTTTACTGTAGTTAACTAAAAACCCTTGATTTATTTTTTTGTTTTTGTGAAGATTCAAGATTCTTTTATTTGTTTGATTCTGATGTGAAATACTTGTTTTTTGTTTGTGTATTTTAGTAAAAGTTGATTTAACATGAACCCATTTGAGGATTTGATCACTTAAATCAAAATTGAGCTAGTGTACTTGTACTTTAGATGAAAATGATAAATTCCTTCATTTGTTGCAAATGGTCTAAAATCGCCAGCTTCCCTATATTTTCGAGCTTTTCTTTTTAATCTCCCTCATGAAAAGAAGGTTGGAAATGATCAAAATTGCTAGCTTTGGTATATTTTCGAGCTTTCATTTTACTTGCTAAAATGAAAATTGGAAAAGAATAACATGTTAAAGCCAAAGAGCTTTTATTACAAAAAGGTTGTTAAGAATGTTTAAAATCGGCACTTTGGTCATTTTAGTATTATATTTCTTTTGGTTATCTCCCTCATTTTAAGTTTTTAACAGGCACTGCTGTTAGTTTGTAACTTGCATAAATTCAAAAGTGCGGTGCTTAATTTGATTTGATTGATTGATCTTTTTCTTTTTTTTTTAGTTTATGGTTATGTTCTTGTATTTTCATTAACATGCACATTTTTTTTTTCTTTCAGATTTAGGGGTTATTTAATTTCAGCAAAATGGGTTCATTTTGCACCAAGCTCCTTCCATGTCTAGTTTCACCAAGCAAGGCGTCTATTCTTGAAGATCCAAATGGTGGTATGTATTCCTATAAGAAACCATTAAGTGCTTATTGTTTAGTAATATTGTTGGTTTTAGGAACTTATTTTATTATTTGTAATAAAATGTGCCTGGTCTCTTTTTTTTTGGCTACAGGGAATGATGAGGAAGCTGGTAACTTGCCTGCATTTAAAGAATTTACTTTTGAGCAACTCAAAAATGCAACATCGGGGTTTGCTGTTGAAAATATTGTATCTGAGCATGGTGAAAAGGCTCCAAATGTCGTCTATAAAGGGAAACTTGAGAATCAAGTGAGGATAGCTGTTAAACGCTTTAACCGTTCGGCTTGGCCTGATTCCCGACAGTTTCTGGTATTGAAAATCGCTATTTTTAAGTTTTTTTTGTGTTAGCGTTTTGTTACATTTGGTGAACTTGTAGTTTACATATTGATGAAGACTGTCACTGTGAAACTCACCAACCCGTTTAACTGCTTCCCTACAAAAGTTAGGTCCACAAAGACCAGACAGACGGTTTGTTAAGAGAACGCAATAAAAACATGAAAAATAATCTTTCATTAACCGCTTACTCCCTTATGCAGAAAGCCGATATGTTCATAGAACACAAGTCGAATAAAAAACAAAATTATAAGTTGGTTCTTGTTTGAGCAATGTTCAGTATATACTCTTACGTAATATCATGTAGATAGTTTACTACAATGCCCATTAAACTTGATTGTGTCATCACAGTTTTTTTATTGAGGTTGCTTGTATTGGTCCTGAATGTGTGAGATTTTGTCCTTTTGAACCTCAGGAAGAAGCAAAATCTGTTGGTCACCTGCGTAATGTTAGGCTGGCAAATCTTCTTGGTTGCTGTTGTGAAAATGATGAGAGGCTACTTGTGGCGGAGTATTTGCCTAATAATACACTCGCAAAACATCTTTTTCACTGTAAGCATCCTTTATTAGTTTCACTATTTGTTTTTCATGTGTACGACTTTTCAATCCATTGTACTTCGAAGTTTTTTGCTGCAATTACCACATGTCACTATGTAAGAATGGGTGATCTTAGAAAGGAAGCTTAGTATAGTGTTCTTTTTTGGATTCACATTTTCATAATCTGTTCAAAATACCATACTACCTTTTTATTTGTCCAGTTCTAGTCATGGTACCTTTTTTGTACATCCGAGTCGTTAAAATATGGTTCCGTGTCCTGTTTGAGTCATTTTGTATATTAAAAAAAAAAAAAAAAAAAATCCTTAAACCAGCTTTCAAAAATGATAAATTTTATAATAAAAAGTAAAATTTATGTACAGCAATAGATTTGTAGAAAAATGTTAAGCAAAAGGGTTACGAAGTCACCCAAACATGGCACAGAGCCATCCTTTATTGACTCAAATGTACAAAAATAATTACAAAAAACAGGACAAATAATAAAGTAAGTTCATACAATATATGCAATAATATAATATTAAAAACATTCACAAGAATTCATGTATTCTATGTTGGTTCAGGGGAGTCCCAACCGATGAAATGGGCAATGAGGTTACGTGTGGTGTTACATTTAGCTGAAGCTCTTGAATACTGTACAAGTAAAGGACGTGCTCTTTATCACGATCTCAATGCTTACAGAATTTTGTTCGACGAGGTGAATATTTTAGCCTCCGTTTACTTTCCAATTTCTTTTCATAAATTGAGATGCTTGTATTTATCCAAAAAGTATTTGTTGCAGGAAGGTAATCCTAGATTATCTTGTTTTGGGTTGATGAAGAATAGTCGAGATGGAAAAAGCTATAGCACAAATCTTGCATTTACGCCTCCCGAGTATTTAAGAACAGGTATATTCTTCTTTGAAGATGCATTTTGACTTTTAGTTTCACAATCCTTTTAAATATGTTCATTTGATTCCAAAGCACAGATGTGTACCGAGAATCGATTCGTTCTTGTTTCAATTTAATTCATAGTCCCATTACAAAACAGATGACTCTAATGTCACAACTCAAAAGGACTGATTTTTTGCTATAATTATGATACATGTTCATTTTTTTAGTGTTTTATTATGAAATCTGTTTATATATTGTAGGACGAGTGACACCTGAAAGTGTGATATACAGCTTCGGGACTCTTTTGCTTGACCTTCTTAGTGGGAAGCATATCCCTCCTAGCCATGTAAGTATTTATATCTATTTATGTATATGTATGCGTCTAATTGATCATATGTGTGACGTTTGGTTTGTAATTTCAGGCTCTTGACTTGATAAGGGACCGAAACCTACAAATGCTTACGGATTCATGCTTAGAAGGACAATTTTCCAACGATGATGGAACCGAGTTGGTGCGCTTGGCTTCTCGTTGTTTGCAATATGAACCCCGTGAACGACCAAATTCAAAGTCATTAGTAGCTGCCTTAACCATTCTTCAAAAAGAAACTGAGGTTAGTTGTTTATCTTTTGAGTCACACAAATGAATAAAACCGTTCAATAATCTGAATAAGTGGAAAAACCTGGAGCTTATTATATAAGATGCTTTATTTTGTTGTGTGACAGGTACCGTCATACGTGTTGATGGGAATCCCAGCCACAAATGCATTCTCACCACGATCCGCACTTGGTGAAGCCTGCCTGAGAATGGATTTGACTGCAATACATGAGATTTTGGAAACTGTTTCCTATAAAGATGATGAAGGACAAACAAACGAGGTTATTCATATGCCCTAGGACATTTTGATTTGTAGTTTAGTATTCTAGTCTCTTGTTATTACGAAATAGTCAAAGCTGAAAAATTGAGGCCCCACTTATTGTCTAGTTGTCCTAATATCTTTTAGTTTCTAATCATTTTTTCCTGATATTTTTTAATAATGAATGCTGATTTTAGTTCTTGTAATTAATGGTTACAGCTCTCGTTTCAAATGTGGACTGATCAAATGCAAGAGTCGCTAAATTCAAAAAAGAAGGGCGATGTGGCATTCCGGCATAAAGATTTCAAGGATGCAATTGAGTGTTATTCTCAGGTTTTTTTCTCTTATATTTGGAATAGCCTACATTTTCAATAGTATCGGTAGAAAGACTAAATCCTTTAGAATCACCAAACAGGGGTAAAAATAGCCACTATTTTCTTGGGCAAAATGTAAGTTCTGGACTGAGAATGCGTATTACGTACTTTTATACCGTATGATTGATGATACAAGCAGGGTGAAGAGCATGGATTATCTGTCAAATGTCTAAAATACCCTATTTGTTAACTCATACAATTCTAATGAACTCATTAACTCTTTTTGTAATTCATGCAGTTCATTGAGCATGGACCAATGGTGTCACCAACCGTCTTTGCTCGACGTAGTTTATCATACCTTATGAGTGACATGCCTCAAGAAGCATTAAGTGATGCAATGCAAGCTCAAGTGGTTTCACCCGTATGGTATATTGCTTCATATTTACAAGCAGCTTCACTTTTCGCCCTCAAAATGGAAAACGAAGCCCTTGCAGCGCTTAAAGATGGTGCGGCTCTTGAAGCCAAGAGAACTGCAGCCACTACAAATGGTCAATGATCAACTTGTCAATATCTTTTGTGGTAAATCTTATGTTCTTGTTGACTTGGGATGTTTGACTTTGACTTGATGGTCAAACAAATGATGATATGAGAGAGTGGAGATTTTGCCTTCTTTTTTCATATCGGTTTCGGGTTTAATTTATTTATAAAAAATATTATGAGGAAATTATGTTACTGGAGCTGCAATAGGAAAAAAAATGCATTCTTTTGTTGAAGATTTGGATGTAAAGGAAGAACTTGGTTAACTCTAGTTTGTGTAGAAAGTTCATTATCTATTCTCTTGGTTTGGTTTCAAAACATAGCATTTTTGTTTGTTTTAATTGATAATTATTGGAATGAATCAAGCTAGACAAAGATGAAATCTCTCTACCTGTTCCTTTCAAAGAAATTGAAGCCCTACCTAGATACACAGAATATAAATGAACTCTGAGGATCCAAGTCGATATATACAACTGTAATTATTGGATAAAATGTTGTTGAAGAAACTTGCTTTTTTTCATACAGGTTTAGTAGGCAAAAAAATCATTGTACTTTCGGTTTTTGTTCACTTGAGTCGTATTACTTATGCTACGTTTTAGCTCGGCACTTTATTTTGGATACCCTAATTTTTGTGCATACCAATGGACAAATCCCTACCATCCATCTAGTTTAATCTAATGGTTGAAATAAATCTAAGATTAAATATGGAAACCTAAGTCCATGTTTTTTTTTTTTTTTTTTTCTTTTTCTTTGTCTTTTTTTTTTATTATTTTTTTTTCTTTCTTTCTTTTTGGTTTTTTTTTGTCACGCATATTTTTTTTCTTTATTATTTTTTTGTCTTTCTTTTTTCACGCTTTTTTTTTTTTAAATCACTTTTCCCCCCTTTTTTGTCTTTTTTTTCTAATAAATGTTTTTTTTCGTAATACACGTTTTTTTGGCTTTCATACGTTTTCGTCCGTTTTCATACGTTTTTGTCTGTTTTCGTACGTTTTCGCCCATTTTCATATATTTTCGTCCGTTTTCATACGTTTCTCGTCCGCTTTCTTACGTTTTCGCCCGTTCACGTCTGTTTTCATACTTTTTCATCTGTTTTCTTACATTTTCGTTCGTTTTCATACATTTTCGTCCGTATTCAAACGTTTTCGTTCCTTTTAATACGTTTCGTCCGTTTTCTTTTGTTTTCGTCCATTTTTCATACGTCTTTGTCTGTTTTCAGACGTGTTTTTACGCTTTCATACGTTTTCATCCATTTTCATACATATTCGTTCGTTTTCTGAGGTTTTCGTTCGTTTTCTTACGTTTTTATTCGTTTTCATACGTTTTCATCCGTTTCCTTTCGTTTTCGTCCAGTTTTCAAACGTTTTTGTCCTTTTCATACATGTTTTTATAATTTCATATGTTTTCTTCAGTTTTCATACATTTTCATTCGTTTTCGTTCATTTTTAATTGTTTTCTGCCATTTCCAGATGTTTTTATATGTTTCTAAATATCGCAAGTGATATTCTGAATATCACAAGTTATATTCTGAATATCACAAGTGATATTCTGTGATATTCAGAATATCACAAGTGATTTTCTGTGATATGCAGAATATCACAAGTGATACTATGATTACCACAAATGATATTCTGGATATCATAAGTAATATTCGTCTATTTTTCTTACGTATTCGTCCTTTTTCAGACGTGTTTTTACGCTTTCATACGTTTTCATCCGTTTTCATACATATTCGTTCGTTTTCTTACGTTTTCGTTCGTTTTCATACATTTTCGTCCGTTTTCTTATGTTTTCATCTAGTTTTCAAACATTTTCATCCTTTTCATACATGTTTTTATAATTTCATACGTTTTCTTCCGTTTTCATACATTTTCATTCGTTTTCGTTCATTTTTAATTGTTTTCTGCCATTTCTAGATGTTTTCTGCCATTTCGAGACGTTTTCATATGTTTCTAAATATCGCAAGTGATATTATGAATATCACAAGTTATATTCTGAAAATCACAAGTGATATTCTGTGATATTCAGAATATCACAAGTGATATTCTGAATATCACAAGTGATTTTCTGTGATATGCAGAATATCACAAGTGATACTATGATTACCACAAATGATATTCTGGATATCATAAGTAATATTCTTCCATTTTTCTTACGTATTCGTCCCTTTTCAGACGTGTTTTTACGCTTTCATACGTTTTCATACATATTCGTTCGTTTTCTTTCGTTTTCATCTATTTTCGTCCGTTTTGCTTTCGTTTTCATCTAGTTTTCAAACATTTTCATCCTTTTCATACATGTTTTTACACTTTCATACGTTTTCATATATTTTCGTCCATTTTTAAATGTTTTTTTTGCCATTTTCAGACATTTTCATATGTTTCTAAATATCACAAGTGATATTCTGAATATCAAAAGTTATATTCTGAATATCACAAGTAATATTCTGTGATATTCTAAAAATCACACGTTATATTCAGAATATCTGAATATCACAAGTGATTTTCTGTGATATGCAGAATATCACAAGTGATACTATGATTACTGATTGGCCTTAAACAGTCAGAAAATATCAACCTTGTAATGGTCAATAAGTCAAACAGTCTAAACCAATACTCCGTGGAGTGTAGTGTTTCCCCGCCCCGGGTCGTTAGATCCCAACGAGGCGTGAAATCTGAAATAAAATGACTTTTTAGATCAAGTGAATTGAACAGGAAAAGGGTTCAAGTGATTGTACTACTGAGATATAAGTTAAAATAGCTTTGATAAGCTATATCAACTAATACGTGAAATCAGATAAGCACAAATGAAAAGGAACTGGAAAACGTGTACGTTTAATATTTAAACGTAAACAAAAACGATTTTAACTATAGTAGGAGTTTGCATGCCTTAAGGGCTTAAATGCAAATTAAATAAACTTAAAATATTTATTTTATAATTACTAATTTATTTAAAAGTTAATAACACCTAAAAATGTAGAAAGATATAAAATGTACGTTTAAATTTAAATAAACGTAAACGTACTAAACTAAATGTGAATTCTGACAAATAAAACTCCCACAAATATAAAAATTATATTTTTGGAATCCTAAACTTATAAGAAAATTATTAGAAAATTAAAATTAATTTTATAACTATTTAATTAATTATTATTATTTAATAACTATTTTTAATTATTTAATAATACTCTAATAAATAAGAAAATGTAAATAAGCTTAGAAAAATAAAATTAAAATTTAGAAAAATCTAAAATATTATAAAACTAATTTTAAAACAGAAAATATATTTTTAAGACTATTTATCTAATTATTATTAATTAATTATTATTTAATTATTATTTAACTAATTATATTGATTTAAATTATTAAAAATACTAAAAAGACTTAGATAATTAAGAAGATTTTTATAAATCTAATTAACCATCACAGGAATCCTAAAAAAATTATAAAAAGTTTCTAAAAATTATATTTAGGCTAATTTACTAATTAATTACTTATTTATTAATTATAATCAAATTAACTAAATTAATTAAGGAAAATAGGAAATGAACAGTAGCAATCAGGAAAATATTTTCTAAAAATACCTAATGATTTATAAAACTTAAAAAAAATATAAAAAGATACTGTTATTAAATAAAAATTATTAAAACTATTTAATTAACTAATATTACTTAATTATTAATTAAACTAGTATTAATTATAATAAATATTATTTGAACAGTAAAAAAATATGAAAAAATTACAGAAAGTAGATTAATTAATAAGGAAGCTAGGAAAAATAAGCTTGGGTCAACAGCTTATTCAAATAAGCTGTAATAAGCCAAACGGATTAAATAAGCTAAATGGGCCAAAACTATGTGAAGTATATTGATGTGGGAGAGTATGACGGAACTGGTGCCCCAGAGCTAATGGAAGGGGTGTGTGTACTAAGCATGTTACTAGCCAAGAGGTCACAGGTTCGATTCCCACACACACCCATTTTTTTCAAACATTTTAATTTTTTGATTTTCTTTTTGCAAAACTGTTTAACAACTAATAATATGCAACTTTTAAAAACACAACTTTTTTTAAATTCACAAATAAGCTCTGTAAGAGCTTATTAGCTCAACAGATGGCTAAATAAGCCAAAATTGGTTTTTTAACAAGCTAAAAGCTACAAACAAGCTACAGAGAGATAAATAAGCTATAAACTACTGAGTTATACCTAAAGTAACCAAAATCAACTAAATAAACTACAAGAATAAGCTATAAGCTCAATTAAGCAATCCTGAACCCTGCTACAACCAAACAGGCCAAAAGGCCAATATGCAGCCCTATGTGGGGACCACAAATAAGCACAAAGATCCAAAATTAAGATTGTTCCTAAAAGCTGGCCTGGTAAGCTTCCCAATAAGCCAATAAGCAGTGCTTATGGCTTAGTAATGAGCTTTTGGTGAACCTATGAAATTGGGTGGTCAAAACTGAGTGACTCAGTATGGAACCTGAGGTCAGGTCACAAGTTGGGTTCAAATAAGCTATGTCCAATAAGCTAGTGGTCCAAACTAAGACTAGGTAATGAAACTAGAGCTGATAAGCTCTCAATAAGCCAAAGGGCTAGGGGTGGGGTCCACTGAGGAGCTTTGCACAAGCTTGTGAAAAAGCTTTTCAACACTGAGTGATCAGTGTATTTAATGGAATGGACCAAACAAAAAGCTATGAGCAGCCCTAGTAATTAAGCTAGAAATGATGAAATAAGCCAGGAACCTTAAAGTAGAGCTTATGGGCTTTCCAATAAGCTAAGAAGCTCAGAGTGGGGCCCACTAGATAAGTCACAACAAGCACAAAAAAATGAGTCCAAACCTGTGGTGCAGGGGAACTTTTTGCTCAAAGGGTCAATTTCAAGTGTGCTTATTTATAAGCTAATCAGATCCAAACTCAGATTTTCTTTTTGAAATAAGTTCATAAGCTACCAAATAACACAAATAAACAAAAAGTTTGGATTTCCAATCCTTAATAAGCCCTACAGATCACAAAGAAGAATTTGCCATTTACTTGAATATGCAATTTTGACTTTGTGAGATTTTTAAGAACTTTGACTTAGGTGAGTTTCTAATCTATCCTATTGATTCAATATGTTGTATTAAGCTATTATGTAACTGAAATAAGCTATATTACCTAGATATGTAATGATATGATGAGAATTAGAAGCTAATAATACTAACTGTTTAACTAAAATGGACTTGGAAATGAATTTTGACTTTCTGATTAATAAACACTAGATTTTATTGTTAAACTAACTTAGTATGACCTATGGTGACATGTACAAACAATAACCAACAACAAAAGCATCCCACAACACAGATTAACAACCTGATCCAAACACACCTTTAAGCTATTGATTTGTTGATTTTCAAAGCTTATCACTGATTCAATCCATAAAACTTAATCCAAACTTTATATTATCATTATATAAGACTTTATGAGCATCAAATAACAATAATACTAGCATGAAACTAACAAATTACTAAAAATGCTAATTTGACTGTGAAACTAACTTTTTTAAGCAACTATGAATTTTGATTAACAAGACCTCAATATTAAGTTTGATTATGACTAATTATCACTGAATAAACATAAAGGAACAAGATTTATCAGTTAACAATAATGAAATAGTAAAATATCAAATATGAAAAATTGATCTTAAAAGAGCAATCCAGCTTAGAACTTAGAACAAGGACCCAAGATCACTCCTATAAACCTTCCACAAGGTAACTAACCCAGGGCAATCCAAAATTCACCCTGCTCCAGTGTTCTTGATCATCTTCTTCATGATTTTTTATTTTTCAATTATTTTATGGAATTTTTAGTATTTTTGGTTTTAATCTTCAAACTTCTTTTTAAGGTTTCTAATAGCTCTCATAAGCTATCTGAGGAGCTTATATTAGCTTATTTGTCCTTAAAATCAGCTACAAACAACAATGAAGCTCATTGAGATTTTTGAATAAAAAATTGCATAAACTGAAAATGATACTGAAACTTGAATATAATTATTGAAAAAAACTTGAGATTACAATAAGATTACTAGAAAAAGTGCTTGAAAGCTTAAACATACATTGGAATTTGAAAACTTAATACATTCGACACTAAGAAATTAAGATTACACTAGATAGGTCTTCACATTGCTTCCCTCTTCAATTATATAGACTTTTTGATATCTTTGTCGACCTCTGAATCTATCCCACCTCATCTCAGCCATTGAAACCTTTGAATTCATCACCTACGTACAAGTGGCACTTTTGGCGCCAAAAGTCTTTTATGTAACTTGGGGCCAAGTTTTTACAATTAAAGAACTTTGGTGGTATTAGGAGGTGTCAGGGGACAAAATTGGATAGATTATGAAGCTTTGGTGAGATTTTTCCACAAAAACAAGGTTGTGAGTGAAACAGTGGAAGGAAAATGGTGGGGAAGCATTAAATGTGGGATGGGGTGTTATGATGGGTTGTGGGATGAGCTGGTGGATGTAGGGTAGCCATCTGGAGGGTGAGGTGGTGGTGAAAACCACCATGGTTTTGGGTAAGCAGGGGTGGAGGTGGAGGTGGTACAGTGGTCATGGTTTGGCGGTTTTGGGGAAGTCAAACGGGGTTTGACCCCGTTTTAAATATTAAGGGTGTGGGCTGGGTATGTTTTTGGGCTAGGGAGGGGATTGGGCTTGGTAAGGGTTTTTGGTTTGGATTAGTTTTGGTTTTGGTTTTATAATATAAAGGGTCCGGTTTGGTTTATGGTATTTAAGGCCCAAGGACTAGTTTTGTAATTTTGGATTTTTGGGGGACTAAACCTGTAAATATCACAATGTTATTACAAGGACCAATTATGCCAATCATGAATAGTATAAGGTTTACTTTTAATATTTTTCCATTTTCAAAACCTTAAGGACTATATTTGACATTTTTGAAACTTGAGGGACTAAAGTTGTCATTTTGCAATTTTTAACTTTAAAGGACTAAACTTGACAACTTATGAATCCCTAAGGACCTTTGATGATAAATTACATGTTTTGATTTACCAGGGACTAGATTTGCCAAAATTTCAAAGTTCAGGGACTGAAACTGTAAATTATGTGAAATATGTTGTTTTTCATCAGTTTTCAATCCTTTTGCATAAAAACACAATCCAGAGATATTTTATGTATTTTAAGGCATTCCTGTGTGTTTTCAGATGTTTTTGCAGTTTAAATATGACAGAAATGATGAGTATTTGCGCACTCATCAATCCCCCACACTAAACTATTGCTAGTCCCTAGCAATCTTTTGAGAAAATTTTAATGGATTTTATGTCTCTTTACCAAAATCCATCACTTCTGGAGTAGCCAAATGTATCAGTTCAAGTAAGAACAATGGTCCACTTGATAACCATGTGATTTTGAGCAAACCACCAGTTGTCAACGGATTTGTTTTGTCTTTACCAAAAGCCGTTTGCTTATGGACTAGCCAACTCTTGATGGACAAAGTCAACATCTTGGTGAGCTGATTACCAATTATGGTTTTTCCACTGCCTTTACCACAAGCCATAATCTTGCGGGCTAGCCAACTCATTCACTTTTTAGGATATGGCGAGTTGATTTACCATACAATTTTGGGCAAATTGCAAGCCATCAACGGTTTTGAGATGTCTTTACCAAGAGCCGTTTGCTCCTGGATTAGCCAATCCTTATGTGGGTTAGACATGGGGACTGATAACCATTTATTGCATTTCTAAGTGTGAAAAAACTTTAAATTTTGATCAAATGAGGGTGCTTGATGGAACATGTGTTTGAATTCGTGAGAATCCCCCCCCCCCCCACACACTTAGAAATGAATATTGCCCTCAATATTCAAAACACCGGGTGTTAAACCGACACTTAGAACGTAAGAAGGAAATATTAATAACCTTTATTTTAGGCTATTTACAATTTTTTTTTTTTTTTTAGAGATATATACATATATACAACATGTGGGGCATCTCCCCCACACTAAGGTGGTAGAAAAGAGAAAGAAGACAGAAATATGGGTGAAAACCCATATTGCTACTGTTTTTTATTACCGAGTCGCTAGCTTGACTCGACCTCGAATTAAATTGTCCATGAGGAAGCTACTGTTTTTGATTACCGAGTCGCTAGCTTGACTCGACCTCGAATTTAATTGTCCTTGGGGAAAGTTTGGAGATCCGGGACAACCATGGATGGTATGTCCTCTCCAAAGTAGTGTTTCACAAGATGCCCATTCACTTTAAAACATGGACCGTCATTTTGAGATAACTCAACGGTACCATATGGATAAACCTTAGTGATAGTGAATGGGCCAGTCCAACGGGTTTTGAGTTTACCCGAAAAGATCTTTAATCTAGAATTAAAGAGAAGGACTCGATCACCAACGTTAAAAACGCGGTTCTTTATTTTTGAGTCATGAATCTTCTTTGTTTTTTCTTTATAGATTAAAGAGTTCTCGTAAGCCTGATCACGTAGTTCATTTAATTCATTCATTTGAACTTTTCTGTGATCACCCGCAGTTTTGAGGTCAAAGTTGGCATGTTTTAATGCCCAGTAGGCTTTGTGCTCAAGTTCCATCGGTAGATGACATGTCTTTCTGTACACAAGCTTGTAAGGTGTACACCCAATGGGTGTTTTATAAGCTGTACGAAAGGCCCATAGTGCGTCCTCTAATTTATCCGACCAGGCAGCATGATTTTCTCCTACAGTCCTCTCAAGTATCCTTTTGATACCACGGTTTGAAACCTCCACTTGCCCACTTGTTTGTGGGTGATACGCGGTAGAAAGACGGTGAGTTACACCATACTTTTGCATGACTTTGTCAAATTTGTCATTGCAGAAATGCGTACCACGATCACTTATGATAGCACATGGAGTTCCAAAACGGGCAAAAAGAGATTTCAGGAATTTCACTACAACTCGGGCATCATTTGTGGGTAAAGCTTTCGCTTCAACCCATTTTGATAAGTAATCAACAACCACAAGTATGTATTTGTTTCCTCTAGATGATGGGAATGGCCCTATAAAGTCAATGCCCCAGATATCAAAAATCTCACAGACTAGAATAGCATTTTGTGGCATCTCATTTCTTTGTGAAATGTTCCCGTGACGTTGACAAGCGTCACAGGTTTTAATGAGATCCTGGGCATCTTTATAAATTGTGGGCCAGAAGAATCCGGAATCAAACACCTTTTTGGCGGTGTAATTGGGACTATGATGTCCCCCAGTGGGTCCAGCATGGCAAGCCTTGAGAATTTCAGTGGCTTCCTGTCCATATACACACCGTCGGATGACTTGATCCGCACAGATTTTGAATAAGTAGGGGTCATCCCAGAAGTAATGTTTGATATCCTTAAAGAATTTATTCTTCTGTTGGGTTGACATCCCTTTCACAAGAAAGTTACCCGCATGATAGTTTGCAAAGTCGGCAAACCATGGGGTAGTAGAATCTCCATGAAAAGCAACCGCAATGAGTGTTTCTAGAGGAAATGTTTCATTTATTTCCTTTTTCTCAAACACATCTTGATGAGGGTTTTCTAATCGGGACAGATGATCAGCAGCCAGGTTCTCAGCTCCTTTTTTATCACGAATAATGATATCAAATTCCTGAAGGAGGAGAACCCAACGGAGCAATCTCGGCTTTGCATCTTGCTTTGCAAAGAGATATTTTAGAGCCGAGTGATCCGTATACACTACGCATTTAGTCAAGATTAGGTATGTCCGAAACTTTTCAAAAGCATACACCACGGCTAATAATTCTTTTTCCGTAGTGGTGTAATGAGTTTGAGCTTCGTTCATAGTTTTGCTTGCGTAGTGGATAGGCTGAAAGTGTTTCGTCTTGCGTTGCCCCAAGACTGCACCGATAGCAAAATCACTTGCATCGCACATGAGCTCAAAGGGTAAATCCCAGTCGGGGGCAACAAGAATGGGTGCCTCAGTAAGCTTTTTCTTCAATGTTTCAAAAGCTTCGATGCACTCTGGTGAGAAGATAAAAGGAGCATCCTTCTCGAGGAGATGAGTCATAGGCCGGGAGATTTTAGAAAAATCTTGTATGAATCGACGATAGAAACCGGCATGACCCAAGAAACTCCTAATACCTTTGACGGTAGTAGGGTGAGGCAATTTAGCAATGACATCAACCTTAGCTCTGTCAACCTCAATCCCATTCTTGGAAATCTTATGGCCGAGGACAATGCCCTCTTTTACCATAAAATGACTCTTTTCCCAATTTAGACATAGATTGGTGTCTTCACACCTTTTCAACATTTTTTCTAAATTGGTGAGACATGTTTGGAATGAATCCCCAATGACCGAGAAGTCATCCATAAAGACCTCCATGGTTTTACCGATCATGTCGGTAAATATGGCCATCATGCACCTCTGGAACGTACCTGGAGCATTACATAAGCCAAAAGGCATACGTTTATAAGGAAAGGTTCCATAAGGGAATGTAAAGGTAGTCTTTTCTTGATCCGATGGATCAATGGGGATTTGGAAGTATCCTGAGAAACCATCAAGGAAACAATAGTACTCGTTTCCCGCTAATCTCTCAAGCATCTGATCCATAAAGGGCAGCGGAAAGTGGTCTTTGCGGGTGGTGTCTGATGAGGCGAAAAATGATCCGTTTTTAGGGGGTCATTTAAGCCCGAATCCGACTTTATTTGATCAAATATATCCCTAAATCGTTCCTTTTGTGATTTTAGGTACTTGGAGAGTGAATTCTGGAAAAGAAGCCATTTTGGACGTTTTTGGAGCTTAAAAGTGAAGAAAACGGCAAAGTCTCAATTTTCCATGCTGGAAACAGTAGGTGACGGCGTCAAGAGTAATGCCATGACGGCGTCAAACATCAAGAATAAAAATCCGTAGTTCATGAAGGCGTCAAGAGTGTTCCTGACGGCGTCAAAAGCCCAAGAATAAAAATCCGTAGTTGGTGACGGCGTCACATAGGGCGTCAGAAGTAGATCAAGGCCGTCCGAGGAAGTATTTGGCGGCGAGGTGACGGCGTCACATTGTTGTCTTGACGCCGTCAGCCATATTTTCCTATATATAGTTTTCTAGTTTTTCACATAAAAAAAGAGAAGTTTTGGAGAAACCCTAAAGACGAATTTGGTGCAACTTTTACAGGTTTTTCAAGGGTTCCAAACCCTTGATACCTTGCATTGTAATTGAGATAAGTGTTCTTCTAATTCAATCAATATGTCTATGTGCTGGTTGTCTATATCTTGTTCTTGTCTCAATTCCATAATGCTAGGCTAGATCTCCTTTGTGTTTGCTTAGATCTAATGAAACCTAGATATTGATTATGTGTTGATTACTTGTTTATTCTTGTTCTTGGATGAATGATTTATATGTTAGGCTTAAGAAAACTGGCAGATCTCCAAATGGTAACATGCTTGAACGTCTTAAGAAACATGAACCGAGGTGTACTAGGTCTTTATTGGTTGTATTTAATGCATGAGCCACTGTTTACAATCCCTATAGTTGTGCTGGGCATGGTGTAGGAGGAGATAAGAGCTCATAGAATTGGGGAGTTATGTATGCCACCCCATGAATGGTATTAAGGAATACGATCTGTCATCCATGCAATTATAACAAGTAATTAACGTGTAAAAGATATCTAGGGAGTAATGAAGTCTAAGTAAACACATTTTCTCCAATTACTGCTCACAACCTTAGTATAAATTAGTTTAATTTCATTTTTAGTATTTTATTTTGATTGCATCTTAGTTTTGGGTTAGTTGAATAGCAACTAATTCCGCCCACTCTTTCAAAACCCGAGATTTTACTTGCATTCATAAAAACATAAAAATACAAAAATAATCATCCCTCACCTTTAGAACTAGTAATTTAGGCTTTCTAATCCTAGCGACACTATTCCTAAGCTGAACGATCAATCCCCCGGTACTTGTCACTATACTATACTACAACGATCAGGTACACTGCCTGGTGGGGGTTGTAAGCTTCTCGAGATCCCTCGAGAGGTAAAGCCTGTTGCGATTCCCACGCATCAAGTTTTTGGCGCCGCAGCCTGGGGAATAGTTATTGTCTAGGTTAGAATTTCTTTTTATTAGGTCTACTTGCTAGATTCCTTTCTAGTAAGATTTTATTTTTATTTCTAGGTCTTCTTTAGTCTATCTTATTTCTTCGTGCCTTTGTTCGTAACTCTTTACCATTCGACATCATGGAAGGTGGTAACATCTTTGAACCCGTCATCCCACCACAACAAAACCCACCACTAGAACCCCTTACGCCCCGAACCTTAGGAGAGTATTCCCGACCTAGCCACCAAGGCTACCGAAACACCATTGAGCTCACCGGAGCCAATGTGACCCCCTTGCGATCCGACACCATCCGGTTGGTGCAAAGCGGATGTGCATTCCATGGACTTCGTTCCGAAGATCCAAACCAACATCTTAAGGACTTTCTCAAAATCGTAGATTCCATAGACCTAGGTGTTGAAACTAGAGAGACTACCCGTTTACGCCTATTCCAATTCTCTCTACGGGATCAAGCTAGTCAATGGCTTGAGCGTTTACCCGCGGGATCCATCACCACATGGGATGATCTCACCACTCATTTCCTTGCTCAATTTTTCCCACCGGGGAGAACTACTAAGCTTAGGAATGACATCTTGATGTTCCAACAACATCAAAATGAATCTCTTTATGAAGCATGGACTCGTTTCAAGGACTTACTCCAAAAAGTCCCTCATCATGGCATAGATCTTTGGCTCCAAGTCCAAATTTTTTATGACCATATCGACATCCCCACGAGGCGAACCATTGACCAATCGGCCGGTGGTAAGCTATGTGATCTTAGTGCGGAACAATCATGGGAACTCATAGATGATCTTGCTCTCTATGACAACGAAAGTTGGAACGATCCCCGTGACTTGAACAAAACGGTCAAGGCAATATCTTTGCCTTCGAACAATTCTAGCACTCCCGACCGTAGGATCATGGAACTTGAGGACCAAGTCAAGTTTCTCATGAAATCTTACGAAGCTCCGAAGCCTTCAAGCCAAGTGAACAAAATCACTTCTTCATGCGAATTATGTAGTGGTCCCCATGACACTCGTGATTGTGTGGAACTCCCCGGAACAGCTTTTGCGGACTACGCATCCACGCGTACCGACGAAGTGGGAGATAAGTGGTACACTTTCAAACCCGAGCCAAACACTTACGGTGATTCATACAACCCCTCATGGAAAAATCACCCAAACCTTAGGTGGAAACAAAATCAACCCAATTCATCCAACCCACCTAATCGTTACCAACCAAACGGTCCACCATCCAACCGTACTTTCAACAACAATCCTTCTAACAACTATGGTAGTACCAACAATCTTGAAGGATTGATGTCAAAGTTCATGGCATCTCAAGAAGCCCGCATAGCTAGGTTTGAAACCGAATTCAACCAACAACAAACGGAGATGACCAACAAGATTGACAACTTGTTGAAAGCCCTCAACAACCAAGCGTTAATTACACCTAGGAAGGACACTAGGGACACCAATAGTGGAATCCAAATTAAGGACCCCACATCATCCAAACATGTCCAATTTGTCAATGTTGTCACCATTAAGCCAATAGATAAGGAGATAGAAGAGAGTGACAAGGATGAAGTTAGAATAGAAGCCGGTAGTAAGGATGAATGTAGGGAAGTTGAGGTTAATAAGGATGAGGAGCTAGAGGAGGTAGAACCTATAGAAGAATACTTTGATAAGTTGCCAACCAAGGAAGAACGGGAATACCATAAGGATTTATTCGATAGTCCCGAGAAAACATATATCTTGGGCGACCCCCTTATCAAAATGGGAGACCCCTCTAACATTAACATCCCATGCAATATCGGACACATGCATATATGGAAAGCTTACATCGACCTTAGATCCCCCGTGAACATCATGACTAGGACTTATTACAATTGGGTGATGAAGAAGCAACTTGATTTTAGGATGATGCCCGGTAAGAATCTGATAAGTAATTTTGCAGGAAGAGTGAAGGGACTGCATGTGATTATAGGGAATCTCACTTATGAGATTGATTTTATGATAGTTGAGGACACTCGTCCGGTGATAGATGCTTGCCTAAGCCAAATAATATTCGGAAAACCATTTGTTGAGGCCACTAGGATGAGTTATGATCCGACTTTAGGGATAGTTAGATTCAAGAAAGAGAATGATGAGGTTGCTTATCAAATGCCCTACAAGATCGAACAATACCGCCTTCTCTCTAATTTCGAAAAGGAACACAAGCAAGCGGCTTATTATAGGAATGAGGAGGATAGACGTAGGGGAGTAGAGTATGTTAGAAATAGAATGCTTGGTTTTTACAAAGAATGCTTGCAACTAGGTCCAGAATACAAAACTGGTTTAGAAGACGACCTAGAGAATGAAACCAATGATGAGATCATGTAGTAACCCATGACTTTGAGTCTAGCTACAAGACTCGTAAATAAAGAAAAGCGCTTCTTGGGAGGCAACCCATGTTTTGTGTGATTTTATTTGTTTGATTGTTATTTGCTTCCGTATGCATGCTTAATTTTTATTGTTGGTTGATCATGTTTCTCAATTAAAATGTGGAAATACTTTACTTTGTTGTTTGGCCTAGTCTTAACTCCACCTAGAAGTATTTTTGCAAAAGATAAGTGTAAGGGGAAACCCCAAATATGTTTTTAAGAAACAAACCGATCATGATTCTCCACAATAATAAATGAGCATGTATATTCGTATTTGTTAGAGTCAAATGCTTGTATTGAGTCATAATGAAGTTTTGCAGGATTTTCCAGGAAGTAGGACCAAGTTTTTCCAGAAATTTTCCGGAAATTTAACATAAGAATTTCTGCAGGTCCATTCTGACGGCGTCAAAGGTTTACTCTTGACGGCGTCAGGAGTTAAAATCTGGAAATTTTACCGGTTTTGTTTTTCTAACGGAGTCTTATGGTTTTTGTGAATTATTGAGTTTTATAATCTCCAGGAAATCTGCAAACTTCATTCCACAAGCATTATATCTTACTTTGTTTTCTAGGATTTAGTAACTTATATAGGATGCCGCCGATTTTACGCGAGGTTGTCTTGTCTATTTTTGTCAGGAGTTACAGGTTATGTTCGACAAGGAGATGATTTATATTCTGGAAGGGAAGCTTTGATTGTTCGTTTTCTTGGAAGAAGATTTAACCTGGCCAACCTATAATCCATACCGAGCGAATCAGGGGAGTATTTGATTTCATTCTCTTTACTTTTTCACTTTTACATTCTTTACTTGAACATTGGGGACAATGTTCATCTTAAGTGTAAGGGGAGGGTAAAAATATGATACCTTACATATGCACTTTCGCTTGAGTTTGTTTTGTTTGATAGTAGACGTGTAATAAAACTATGAGAAATACTTGTTAGTGCAATTTTAGCGCCAAATTTAAAATTTTTTACAACATTTAGGAGTGAAACTTTAGCCATAGCAAGCGTCTCATGGATAGGAGATTGTATGACTAGCACATAACCGTATATTCAGAAAAATTTTGCACCCAAATATGTGAGGTTCGCCTTTAGATTTGATAGGAAAAGCATTTACTATTAGTGCTTATGAGTGTACCGGTAGCATTTAGATTCTAGAACTTGCGTTAGTGATGCATCCCGAGACCGCTAGTGAGACTACATTCGTGTAGTAGGATTTACTACATGATAAGAGGCATTAGGATCACCCTTGTGTTAAACCCGTATCATAATTACTTGACCATTTAAGTCATATTACTTGGCTAGTTAAGTCAACTAATTTTTCCCACACTCTTAGCGTTGTACTCATTTTTAGTACACGAAACCCCTAGTACACTCCTCCGAGCCTATCTTTTCGTTTCTAACTTTAAGCATCTTACTTAAAGGAAGAATTTGTTACACCCCACTTAAATGTACACCCAAATCGCCTTAGCCTTCCGTGTATGCGCTCATTTTTAGTGCATTATTGTTATTTGTTAAACCCTAAGTTAACTTTCTAATTGATTACATGGTTGCTAAGTCGAGTCATATCCTTGTACATATTATTTTGGGATGATTGGGACGATTGGGTAAGTACTTATTTTATGGAGTAATGGGGAAGAACATCATTTATTACCCCCATACGTACGTTAATCTTAAAAGTGCTCCAAGTGTTTTGATTTTCTTAATTCAAGTCATTAGATTAGTTGATTGTAAAGTATGTAAAGATTCAAGTGTAAGGGGAATTCTCATCCCCTATGATGTATTGTTTTGGATGGTAGGGTAAGAGTGTATGCAAAAAAAAAAAAAAAAAAAAAAAAAAAAAATCGAAAAATCAAGAAAAAGAAGAAAAAAAATAGAAAAAAGGAAAAAGAGAAAAAACATACGGACTACCATCCCGTTTCATTCTATGTTCATTTTATGTTTTTAGTTATTTTTCATTTATTAGCTTAAGTCGAGTCTAGTCTTGGCTTAGCAACGCCATATTGTACATGTAATTGACCAAGATTGTTAACTCGCCACCAGTAAAACTTCCTTTATCCAACAAAACCGTGTAATTCATATCCCTATACCTAACGTTACAACCCTTTAAAAGACCTCTTTGATAGTTTATCCTAGGTGCTTACGCCATGTGGTGGAGGTTTGATCCTTTCCCAAGCCTATGGTAATCTCATTTGCTATGACAGGTAGTGAGAGATATCTTCCGTTTCCATATTGTAATTTACACTTTATTACACCCGAGAGATGTGAGTATCTAAACACTATTTGTGAGGTGCTTGTGTATGACCTCCGTGCTTGTCTATTGGTCTTTAGTGGAACGATTATTTGTTGTAATTACTTTTATATTAGTGTTAAATGACCCCTAACTTGTCTTTTGAGTAGAATAAAAGCGCATTTGCTTGAGGACAAGCAAATCTCAAGTGTGAGGGTATATGATGAGGCGAAAAATGATCCGTTTTTAGGGGGTCATTTAAGCCCAAATCCGACTTTATTTGATCAAATATTGCCCTAAATCGTTCCTTTTGTGATTTTAGGTACTTGGAGAGTGAATTCTGGAAAAGAAGCCATTTTGGACGTTTTTGGAGCTTAAAAGTGAAGAAAACGGCAAAGTCTCAATTTTCCATGCTGGAAACAGTAGGTGACGGCGTCAAGAGTAATGCCATGACGGCGTCAAACATCAAGAATAAAAATCCGTAGTTCATGAAGGCGTCAAGAGTGTTCCTGACGGCGTCAAAAGCCCAAGAATAAAAATCCGTAGTTGGTGACGGCGTCACACAGGGCGTCAGAAGTAGATCAAGGCCGTCCGAGGAAGTATTTGGCGGCGAGGTGACGGCGTCACATTGTTGTCTTGACGCCGTCAGCCATATTTTCCTATATATAGTTTTCTAGTTTTTCACATAAAAAAAGAGAAGTTTTGGAGAAACCCTAAAGACGAATTTGGTGCAACTTTTACAGGTTTTTCAAGGGTTCCAAACCCTTGATACCTTACATTGTAATTGAGATAAGTGTTCTTCTAATTCAATCAATATGTCTATGTGTTGGTTGTCTATATCTTGTTCTTGTCTCAATTCCATTATGCTAGGCTAGATCTCCTTTGTGTTTGCTTAGATCTAATGAAACCTAGATATTGATTATGTGTTGATTACTTGTTTATTCTTGTTCTTGGATGAATGATTTATATGTTAGGCTTAAGAAAACTGGCAGATCTCCAAATGGTAACATGCTTGAACGTCTTAAGAAACATGAACCGAGGCATACTAGGTCTTTATTGGTTGTATTTAATGCATGAGCCACTGTTTACAATCCCTATAGTTGTGCTGGGCATGGTGTAGGAGGAGATAAGAGCTCATAGAATTGGGGAGTTATGTATGCCACCCCATGAATGGTATTAAGGAATACGATCCGTCATCCATGCAATTATAACAAGTAATTAACGTGTAAAAGATATCTAGGGAGTAATGAAGTCTAAGTAAACACATTTTCTCCAATTACTGCTCACAACCTTAGTATAAATTAGTTTAATTTCATTTTTAGCATTTTATTTTGATTGCATCTTAGTTTTGGGTTAGTTGAATAGCAACTAATTCCGCCCACACTTTCAAAACCCGAGATTTTACTTGCTTTCATAAAAACATAAAAATACAAAAATAATCATCCCTCACCTTTAGAACTAGTAATTTAGGCTTTCTAATCCTAGCGACACTATTCCTAAGCTGAACGATCAATCCCCCGGTACTTGTCACTATACTATACTACAACGATCAGGTACACTGCCTGGTGGGGGTTGTAAGCTTCTCGAGATCCCTCGAGAGGTAAAGCCTGTTGCGATTCCCACGCATCAGTGTCATTCAACTTACGATAGTCAATGCAAACACGCCACCCGGTAACCAGCCGAGTTGGAATCAACTCATTTTCCTCATTAGTGACAACAGTAATGCCACCCTTTTTTGGGACGCAATGGATGGGACTAACCCATGGACTGTCAGAGATGGGGTAAATCAATCCTGCATCAAGAAGTTTGAGAACCTCTTGTTTAATCACATCATGGATTTTTGGATTCACCCGTCTTTGATGTTGTACCGCTGGCTTGAAGTCATCCTCCATTAAGATTTTTTGTGTACAAAAATCTGGGTTAATACCCTTTATATCGGAGAGCTTCCAAGCAATTGCTTGCTTGTGTGACTTCAAGACCTTTATGAGAGCAACCTTCTCCTCATCACTTAAACCTTTAGCAATAATGACGGGTAATTTATCATCACCCTCCAAAAATGCGTATTAAAGATGAGGAGGTAAGTCCTTGAGCTCGACCTCAGGAAATTCATCGTTTTTATCAACGAATTTAATTTCCTCATTATGAAGTTGTACGGGAGGGAGTGGAGGAGAATTGTCTTGATTTAGCAATTTCTCAAGGAGAAGAATATCTCCCTCCAGATCAATCTCAGTGTTATCAATTCCTGATGGAACTGAATCACTTTTGAGAAAAGCCTCGACCTCTTCCAAAAGGAAATCACTTCCCTCAAACGGAGTGAGAGAAGGGGAAGAGTCGGAAATGATAGGTTCAGATGATGGAGTGGAATCCCCACTCACACTTACAGAATTATGAGAATAACCAAGAAATTCTTGAGAGTACTCCTCTGAAGCAATGTCTATGATATCTATTTGATTAACTGCTTTAGAATCATAATTTGAGGAGTACCTCGAGGTTTGATCGAGGTTAAAGGTAACGGCTTCATTACCCACACGCAAGGTGATTTCTTGCTCAAATACATCGATAAGAGCACGACCGGTTCTAAGGAAACCCCTCCCAACAATGAGAGGGACCCTTTGATCAGCATCGAAATCAACAACCACAAAGTCAGCGGGGAGATGGAACTTTCCTACTTTCACAAACACGTCCTCGGCAATGCCAAGAGGACGAGATATCGATCGATCTGCAAGCTCTAGAGTCATGCAGGTAGGAGTAAGATCCGGAAGAGAAAGTTTCTTCCAAACTGAGTAAGGCATTAGGTTGATGCTTGCACCAAGATCGGCCAAGGCATAGCAATCAACCATTCTTGGAAATACACAAGGTATTAGAAATTTTCCAGGATCTCCTAGCTTCTCGGGAAGCTTCTTTAAAAGAACTGCTGAGCAGTTCTCATTCAAGGGAGTCTTTACCATTTCAAACAGTTTCTCCTTATTGCTTAACAAGTGTTTGATTGTTGATGCAAATTTGGGCATCAGAATAATAGCATCCGCAAAGCTAATGTCAAAATGCAAATCTTGGAAGATTTGAAAGAATTTATCCATCTGGTGACTAGCCTTTTCGCGGAGCTTTTGTTCATTCAAACGTGAGGGGTAAGGAATATAGGAGGTAGAAGGTTTGGACTTAGATGTTTCAACTGGGATATCATTGGGTTCAAAAACAACTCTAGGTTTTGGTTTGGGTTTCGGGACAACATGAGGTGGGACGTCTTGGGTACCTCCCTTATGAGTAGGAAGTACTTCGTCCTTATTTACCTCGATTTCATTTTCCACTACCTTGGGAGAAGGAGAAAAAGTGGTAGTGGGAACAGTGGGTCCATCATATGAAACTCCGTTCCTGGTTGTGATCGCCATTGCATCGCCCCTCGGGTTTGTGATCGTGTTGCTCGGAAGTTTTCCAGAGCCCGAGGGTTGTTCATTTAAAGATTTCTTGATTTCAGAAATCTGGCTGACCAACAACCTGTTTGTCTCTTCTTGAGTTTTCATGAACTGCTTCAACAACTCATCGGATGATGGTTGTGGAGCTGGAAGAATGGCTTGTGTTTGGTTGGGGAAATTTTGGACTCGGTTATTTTGATTATAACCTTGTTGTGGTTGAAAATTTCCCTGATTTGGATTACCATTTCCCTGAAAATGATTTCCCGGGTTGAAATTGTTTTTTGTTAAAGTTTCCTTGGTTGTGGAAACCTTGATTCTGTCCAGGATTGAAATTCCCATGGTTTTGATAACCTTGGTTCATTCGAGGTTGGTTCTGGTTTCGATTTTGCAAATTTGGGTTTTGGTTGAACCCGGGTGGTCCCATATGTGTGTTAGCACGGTAACTTGGTTCCATTTGAGGGCGGTATTGATTACCTCCCTGATTTGTAGTACCGGCTAAGGCATTGGCTTCAAAAGGACTACCATCGGTGGCAGTACAGTTGTAGTATGCATGTGGGCCACCACAAGTGACACAAACTTCCACCTTTTTTACTTCAGCATGTGAAGGGTTTTGTGTGAAAGTGACTTTCTTTTGGTTTGAGATAACCAAAGCTTGAATAGCGTCCGTGAGTTTGTCTATCTTAGCATCGGTGCTAGAAGTACTCACGGGAGATGAAGTAGAAGGACCAGCACTCACTTGGGAGTTATATGGCTTTGTGCGTGTAGTGCGGACCTTGGACTTATTTTCAATGATTTCTAAAGCTTATTTAGTGGTTTTACTCAAAAAATTACCTCCCGCGGAGGCATTGAGAGAATCTTGGTCAGATTGACTCACACCATTATAGAAAGTGTCAATTTGCATTAATTCAGTGAAACCATGATGAGGACATCGACGAAGCAATTCTTTGAAACGATCCCATGCGTCACCAAACGATTCATCAAACCTTTGAGTAAATTTGATGATTTCATTTTTAAGACTTGTCGTTCTGGACGGGGGAAAAAATTCGTTTACAAACTTGGTAACTAAATCCTCCCATGATGTTATTGTACGAGGAGGTTGTTTTTCCAGCCAAATCCGGGCTGCCCCCTCAAGAGAAAATGGGAATAGAAGAAGTTTGACTGCTTCGGAAGGGACGTTCTTGTATTTGATGGTAGAGGTAGTCTTGTTAAACCATCGAATATGAGCATGAGGATCATCCCTCTCAAAACCATAAAATTGGCTTGAGGTTACTAGATTTAGTAACCCGATTTTGAGCTCAAAGTATTCAGCCACAATGGCTGGGACAACAATAGCATCTCCGTAACCCTCAATGGGTGCTTGGAGAAGCTCATTCATCAGACGGTCTTCCGCCATGATAACCTTTTTTGGGGTAACAGCACGTATCTCAGATACGGCTGTTGGGGCAGAACGTCTACGGCGTCTTCGCGGAATTCTGAAAAGCTCACGAAAGGGGCTTGTTGACCTAGAAGAACGAGTGCGCATGCACTAGAGACGACTCTAAGAATACTTAGAGTGACGGGAAATTAAAAATAGATAAGAAAAATCTTTTTAGATTTTTGTTTTTATAAGATAATATGAACAAAAGATGATATATAACAATGAGTGAATAATTCAAACTCACAGATGCTTCAAAAGTCGTAATATGCAGCACACCTCCCCGGCAGCGGCGCCAAATTTTGATTAGCCTTAAACAGTCAGAAAATATCAACCTTGTAATGGTCAATAAGTCAAACAGTCTAAACCAATACTCCGTGGAGTGTAGTGTTTCCCCGGGTCGTTAGATCCCAACGAGGCGTGAAATCTGAAATAAAATGACTTTTTAGATCAGGTGAATTGAACAGGAAAAGGGTTCAAGTGATTGTACTACTGAGATATAAGTTAAAATAGCTTTGATAAGCTATATCAACTAATACGTGAAATCAGATAAGCACAAATGAAAAGGAACTGGAAAACGTGTACGTTTAATATTTAAACGTAAACAAAAACGATTTTAACTATAGTAGGAGTTTGCATGCCTTAGGGGCTTAAATGCAAATTAAATAAACTTAAAATATTTATTTTATAATTACTAATTTATTTAAAAGTTAATAACACCTAAAAATGTAGAAAGATATAAAATGTACGTTTAAATTTAAATAAACGTAAACGTACTAAACTAAATGCGAATTCTGACAAATAAAACTCCCACAAATATGAAAATTATATTTTTGGAATCCTAAACTTATAAGAAAATTATTAGAAAATTAAAATTAATTTTATAACTATTTAATTAATTATTATTATTTAATAACTATTTTTAATTATTTAATAATACTCTAATAAATAAGAAAATGTAAATAAGCTTAGAAAAATAAAATTAAAATTTAGAAAAATCTAAAATATTATAAAACTAATTTTAAAACAGAGAATATATTTTTAAGACTATTTATCTAATTATTATTAATTAATTATTATTTAATTATTATTTAACTAATTATATTGATTTAAATTATTAAAAATACTAAAAAGACTTAGATAATTAAGAAAATTTTTATAAATCTAATTAACCATCACAGGAATCCTAAAAAAATTATAAAAAGTTTCTAAAAATTATATTTAGGCTAATTTACTAATTAATTACTTATTTATTAATTAAAATCAAATTAACTAAATTAATTAAGGAAAATAGGAAATGAACAGTAGCAATCAGGAAAATATTTTCTAAAAATACCTAATGATTTATAAAACTTAAAAAAAAATATAAAAAGATACTGTCATTAAATAAAAATTATTAAAACTATTTAATTAACTAATATTACTTAATTATTAATTAAACTAGTATTAATTATAATAAATATTATTTGAACAGTAAAAAAATATGAAAAAATTACAGAAAGTAGATTAAGTAATAAGGAGGCTAGGAAAAATTAGCTTGGGTCAACAGCTTATTCAAATAAGCTGTAATAAGCCAAACGGCTTAAATAAGCTAAATGGGCCAAAACTATGTTAAGTATATTGATGTGGGAGAGTATGACGGAACTGGTGCCCCAGAGCTAATGGAAGGGGTGTGTGTACTAAGCATGTTACTAGCCAAGAGGTCACAGGTTCGATTCCCACACACACCCATTTTTTTCAAACATTTTAATTTTTTGATTTTCTTTTTGCAAAACTGTTTAACAACTAATAATATGCAACTTTTAAAAACACAACTTTTTTTAAATTCACAAATAAGCTCTGTAAGAGCTTATTAGCTCAACAGATGGCTAAATAAGCCAAAATTGGTTTTTTAACAAGCTAAAAGCTACAAACAAGCTACAGAGAGATAAATAAGCTATAAACTACTGAGTTATACCTAAAGTAACCTAAATCAACTAAATAAAATGTTGATATAAATAATTGACTAAAAATATTATTCATATCTTTCGATATCTCTATGTTTTGATAATCACAAAACCTAAACTCATCAAACCAAATAATATGACGTAAACAAGTATTTAGTGGTAAATAATCACTTTCACCAACTAATCACTTAAGGTATGAATAAATAAAGTGTTTAGTGCAATTTATGATCAAAGGGGTATTTAATTAACTAATACAAAGTTTATTTAATTATATAAACATATTATATATTTTTGAAAAACACTTTTGGTAATAAAGAAAAATGTTTTAATCATACTAAATATATGATTTCAAATTTTTAACCAAAATCAGTTAGTTTTTCACCAAATAAACTTTCCCCACTAAAAGACAAATATTCTGGCCGTTTCAGCTGGGCGGCCCCCTTAATTATAAGGGGCGGTCCCCTTAAAATTAAGGGGACCGGCCATGATTTAAGAGGACCGGCCACGCTCCTCTGTCAGAATCTTTTGCCTATAAATACCACCTTAAACCTGGATTTTTTCCTCACCCTTTTGCACAAAAACTTTCTGATTCAAATCTCCATTTCAATCCTAAAAATCCTTTGATCATAAAATTCATAAGTCTTTGTTTCCAAGTGATCCAAAGCATCATTCTTTCAAGTGCAAAGAGAAGAATACTCTTACTTATCAAGACTAGGAGTATTACAACTTAGTATCATCTTGCTATCTAAGTTGTTTATTTAGTTCATCTTGTATATCATTTTCTTCCTTGTGAACATTGTCTATACATTGGTTAGATAGATTTAGATATAGGATCTAGATCCATTGAAGGTGTGAAGTTGTACTAGTAGTGAAGAAGTAGAGGTGGATAGGATTTGTGTTAGAAGAAATAAGTCGTAATTGCATATTGAAGTGAAGATAGTTGTGAAGACAAAGAAGTTGAAGCTTTGAAGTTGAAAAGACCTTGAAGCCTAGAAGTTGTGAAGTAGTACATATCTTGGGGTAGTGGATAGGACTTAGTAGTGAAGGTGTGAAGAAACAAGTGGCGTGAAGAAAAAGAGTTAGGAAGTATTAAGTTGTGAAGAAGCTAGGAGCAAAGTGGAAAGTTGTGAAGAAATTTGAAGTGTAGAAGATTGGTGTGTAGAAGATAGGTGTGAAGAATATTGGTGTGAAGTAGTTGTGTTGAAGTTGTGATTGTGGTGTGACATTGTTGTGGTGTGCTAATTGGTGTGTAAGGTTTTCTCCGCTATAAAGGAGGTTTTTGATCTAGTGAAGAAAACTCTCGAGTAGGTGACTCGGGGAGTGGAGTAGGGCAAGGAAGGTGTCCTTGTAGCCGAACCACTATAAATCCTTTGTCTCTCGGTTTGATCTTTCCATCTCTCACTCTTTGATTAATTACTTACTTGCATATCATTCATAGTTACAATTGCTTGTGTGGTACGTATGTTGATTTCACATAAAGATCAAACAAAAAATTCATTCATAAAACTAATTTTACAAAAACCAACCAAGTGCATAAATTTATATCAAAACATTTATACATACATATGCTTACATAAGATATAAGAAATTGTATATTCTTTCCAAACATTATATATAAGTATTGCTTATAAAAAATCATAAATTAACTTGTATCTACATTTGTGCATTAAAGTGATTTGAAACTTCTGACAAATCTTAGAAGCCAAGTTTTACAAAACAAATAAAACGAAAAAGACGTAAAACTATTCAACCCCCCCCCCCCCCCATTCTAGTTTTTCCACAATTGGTATCAAGAGCCACGTCTAGCAAGATTTTTAAAATATATTGTATTTTAAAACTTGTAACGATCTATGGAATTTGAAAAATATCTAGAAGAGGAATTTACGCAAAAACCACAATTATTTGAAAATGATCATTTTCTTGAATGGAAGACTAAATTTGAAAATTATGTGAAATCAATAGATCTTGATCTTTGGCATATCATTTCAATTGGTGATTTAAAACAACCAAAATGGATTTTGAAAATCAATATAATAATCTTCAAACTAATATTGATAAAAACACTAAAGCCAAATTACTTATTCTCAAAACTCTACCAAAAGTTAAATATGAAAGATTATTTCATTATAAAACGGCAAATGATATTTGGAAATGTATTTTAAAGATTCACCAAGAGAAATGTAAAACCAAAGATGATAAACTTGATATTGCACAAGAAATAGTCAATCTAGAAAATTTAGTAAATAAATATTTAGTTGAATTAAACACATGTACTACTAGTTCAAATGTGACATTGAAGGTATCTACAACGAAGAATACATGAGCCAAATCCGAAGAAAGAGCGTGAATAAATCATGGTGCAACAAGTGCAAAGAAAACGATGATAATACGACTTATGAGAATATTCAAACAAATGAGAACACAAGTATTGATGACAAGAACTACATGTTTCTAGATCCAAGTGAAACTACAAACAAAACATGGAGCGACATGGAAAATGGAATTGATCACCGTATAGCATGTCAAGAATGTACAACTACAAAGAAGGTACAATCCAAAACTAAACATTTTTGCTATGATCAATTTATATTAGAATTTTTAAAAATGGAAAACAACTTCAAACATTTTTGCAACATTGACTCAAAAATTATTTTTAAGAACGAATTTTCAACATCCGCTGAAAACAACTTTGAAAAAGAAACCATTTTAGAAGATAAAATGTCTAGACTTGAAAGTAATATTGAAATCGATCTTGAATGTAAAAAATGTCGAGACTACAAACATGAAATTAAAATGGAAAATGAAAAAGCAAAAACATTGGCAAAATTCGAAAATAGTTCTAAATCTTTAAAATATCTTCTCGACATTCAAAAGCCATTTTATGATAAAACCGGGTTAGGATTTATCGTAAATGATCCTTCAACAAATGTATCAAAGCAAATAAAATTTGTTAAATCTAGTGAATAAATTTAGGACTAATACTATTAACATTCATTACTTACTATTCTAGTCAAGAAAATCATTGTTTGTTAATTAAAACAAACTATTGATGAATTCTTGTACTTATCAACGACATCCCATCATGTGCATTCAAATGCAATGGATGTTCTCATCTAACCAACAAGGACCCATGAGAATCTAGGTACCAAGCTGTTTATCATGTTTAGGTAATTATCGAATGAAGAGTCTATTACGTGTTGATTTACTCATCTCGCTCTATTACCTTTGACGGATATTGGTCTCTATCACGTTGTTTCACATTCTGTAAATGTTTCGCCTATGACGTTGTTGCGGGAATATTCTTGTCTCGGCATTTTGCTCTTCACTCTTGGAGTATTGGTATCATGCTGGACCTGAGAAAAGTTTTCTTTTAAAAAACTTGTCAATGTTACATTATATTTTAGATTGTTTTAATTAGTATGTGAATACGATTTAACTGATAAATTGCCATGCTTTTAGATTATCAACACTAATATATGCATGTATGATATTAGCATTATAAACCTTCTTGTTGTTTAGTCTATTATCACTTTTCTTAATCTTCTATGATCTATAGTAGAACCCTTCCACTTAAGCTATATGATCTTACTAGTTGCATAAATAGATGCATTATAATTGATATTTGTTTGCAACTTGATATTATGATGTTCTTTATATATATATATATATATATATATATATATATATATATATATATATATATATATATATATATATATATATATACATATGTCTATCTTGTATCCATGAACTATTTACCTTGCTCCTTCCTGTCCCATTGCATTTAGATCATAAGTATCTATCATTTCACTTTAATATCTTTAGGTGTCACTAAGGATGATTATGTGTGACAATGGGCTTAAGTGATTCTCTTGAAGCATGACAAGCTTCCATTTCAAATCCTTCACTTGCAACTTCTTGATTATTATGATCAAAACATCATGTTTAAAACTTCTCTCTTTTTGAATGAAATATTTTTTTACTTAACTAAAACTTCTTTCATAACCATTACTTTAAATCAAAAACAAGATTGAAATTTTTTTTGTCTTGTTTTTCTTCACATTATGAAACAAAATTCAATCTACGTTATTGTAATGCACACTTGAATTTACTTCAAAACATTGTTGAATAAAACTAAAAACGTTTTGCTTAAAACACATTTAACTTTCTCACATGTGTCATACATCTCTATTGGAAATGACATTCACAATTTAATCAAATCATTTCATGAGAATCATGACTTGCCCATATGGATCTTGTTTGTAACAAGTCTTGAAGTCCATATAATCATATCCACCTATTTGTTACTTGTTAACAATCATCAATATGTTTGTTCTAGGCTAAATGTTATCATTTTCATATAGTTGCACATTTAGCTTATTTGCCTTATTGCCTCCTTAATTGCATATCTTAATTGATAAATAAATAGATAGCATGATTATTAGAAACTTATTGCTTATTTCTATATCACTCTCTACATTCATGAATAGTATGCCCTATATTGCCTCAAAGAGTTGAACTTACTTAAATCCAAATCCAAAAACACAACCTTTTTGAAGATTTTCTGCCAAAAACCCATTTCTGGCATTCTGGGAATCACCAGATGGGTGGCCCCCTTAATTATATAAGGCGGCCCCATGATTAAGGGGACCGACACCTATTTAAGGGGACCGGCCATCTGATGGTCGGGGATACTGTTTTCTTTATCACTTTTTGACCCACTTCAGCCTATACTTCCTAAAATTCACAAACATATTTTGTCCCATGTTATCCCTCAAAATTTACCTTCCTAAACCACATTTCTCATACACTATAAATACCCTCTTCCCATCATTAATGCCATCACACCCAAACATGTCATCTCCCAACAACCAAAAACCTAAGATTTCAAGAACCGCAAGGATCTCCGTCAAACCCGTTTGGAGGAGGAAACTTGATTCTTGTCATAACTCAAGTGATGTTGTTCCAAGTCAACCAACTACTAAACCTCAAACCCACAACATTGATTCATCTCACAACCTATCACCCACTCATTCCCTCATTCATGCTTCTTCTTATGATGAGCATGCTCAATCCCAAAACATCAATCCCAATCTTTTAATCAATACTTCACATGTTGCTCATTCAACAAATACATCACCCACTCATGAAGAACCTCTCCCACACATTTCATGTTTTCATGACTATCCAAGCTCAACCATGTCTCCACCACCAAGAGTACCACCACCACATCCTACAACTTCACATGCCACTCCCATGTTGCATGTTCAAACTTTCACCCAAGACAACTATCAAGCTCCACCACCATCACCTTCCTCCGAACACTTGAAGTTCGTTGAGGAGCTAAAAGAGGCACATGAGCTTAGTGCTCTTTTAGCATTACATCTTGCTCAACGCAATTTGGATCCACCACAATCAAGCTCACCATCATCACCACATAACAAAAACCAAATTGAGAAGCATGTTAACAATTGCCCTTGTTGCATCTTCCTTCAACAACAAACCATTGCATTGAATGAGCACTTCACTTGGATTGAGTATCTTCTTACAAGATCTCAACAAACATCATCACTTGAACAACATCAAAACCTTCAATCAACAAACCCATCTTCAAATCCACCACCTACAAGCTCCACATCTCCAAACCCACCAACATCCATGCAACCAAAAACTTACCTCCACTAAACTACCAAGCATTTTATATGCTTATGTTTCTCATTTTCAAATAAAACTCCTCAACCATTTTGGGATTCAAGAAAGTTTGGTGACACTCCTTGTTGGCACATTAGCATGCTCTACTTTGTTTAGAATTTCATTTTTTTTCTTTTGCCTATGTAACGATGATTATGGGTTGACATAATCATTTTCTTCTAATGGATAACTTAATATATGTTTCTAATTCTCTTTTGCCATGCTCATTTATTAGTTAGTACTATGCTATAAGTGTTTGCTTGTGCCATGCTTGTGCTTCTAATATTTTTCTTGCAAGAATCCCATTTCTCGAACCCTTGGTGCCCTCAAACGAGGGGGAGCATACATCAAGGGGGAGTTTTCTACTTATTAGCTTAAACCTTTTTGATTCTACAAAAAGGGGGAGAAGTGAATGTAAACTTACTAAATACTTGTCTAACAATTAACTTTTGGATTTAATAAGTTTAGGTTTTGTAATCATCAAAAAGGGGGAGATTGTTGATATAAATAATTGACTAAAAACATTATTCATATCTTTCGATATATCTATGTTTTGATAATCACAAAACCTAAACTCATCAAACCAAATAATATGACGTAAACAAGTATTTAGTGGTAAATAATCACTTTCACCAACTAATCACTTAAGGTATGAATAAATAAAGTGTTTAGTGCAATTTATGATCAAAGGGGTATTTAATTAACTAATACAAAGTTTATTTAATTATATAAACATATTATATATTTTTGAAAAACACTTTTGGTAATAAAGAAAAATGTTTTAATCATACTAAATATATGATTTCAAATTTTTAACCAAAATCAGTTAGTTTTTCACCAAATAAACTTTCCCCACTAAAAGACAAATATTCTGGCCGTTTCAGCTGGGCGGCCCCCTTAATTATAAGGGGCGGTCCCCTTAAAATTAAGGGGACCGGCCATGATTTAAGGGAACCGGCCACGCTCCTCTGTCAGAATCTTTTGCCTATAAATACCACCTTAAACCTGGATTTTTTCCTCACCTTTTTGCACAAAAACTTTCTGATTCAAATCTCCATTTCAATCCTAAAAATCCTTTGATCATAAAATTCATAAGCCTTTGTTTCCAAGTGATCCAAAGCATCATTCTTTCAAGTGCAAAGAGAAGAATACTCCTACTTATCAAGACTAGGAGTATTACAACTTAGTATCATCTTGCTATCTAAGTTGTTTATTTAGTTCATCTTGTATATCATTTTCTTCCTTGTGAACATTGTGTATACATTGGTTAGATAGATTTAGATATAGGATCTAGATCCATTGAAGGTGTGAAGTTGTACTAGTAGTGAATAAGTAGAGGTGGATAGGATTTGTGTTAGAAGAAATAAGTCGTAATTGCATATTGAAGTGAAGATAGTTGTGAAGACAAAGAAGTTGAAGCTTTGAAGTTGAAAAGACCTTGAAGCCTAGAAGTTGTGAAGTAGTACATATCTTGGGGTAGTGGATAGGACTTAGTAGTGAAGGTGTGAAGAAACAAGTGGCGTGAAGAAAAAGAGTTAGGAAGTATTATGTTGTGAAGAAGCTAGGAGCAAAGTAGAAAGTTGTGAAGAAATTTGAAGTGTAGAAGATTGGTGTGTAGAAGATAGGTGTGAAGAAGATTGGTGTGAAGTAGTTGTGTTGAAGTTGTGATTGTGGTGTGACATTGTTGTGGTGTGCTAATTGGTGTGTAAGGCTTTCTCCGCCATAAAGGAGGTTTTTGATCTAGTGAAGAAAACTCTCGAGTAGGTGACTCGGGGAGTGGAGTAGGACAAGGAAGGTGTCCTTGTAGCCGAACCACTATAAATCCTTTGTCTCTAGGTTTGATCTTTCCATCTCTCACTCTTTGATTAATTACTTACTTGCATATCATTCATAGTTACAATTGCTTGTGTGGTGCGTATGTTGATTTCACATAAAGATCAAACAAAAAATTCATTCATAAAACTAATTTTACAAAAACCAACCAAGTGCATAAATTTATATCAAAACATTTATACATACATATGCTTACATAAGATATAAGAAATTGTATATTCTTTCCAAACATTATACATAAGTATTGCTTATACAAAATCATAAATTAACTTGTATCTACATTTGTGCATTAAAGTGATTTGAAACTTCTGACAAATCTTAGAAGCCAAGTTTTACAAAACAAATAAAACGAAAAAGACGTAAAACTATTCAACCCCCCCCCCCCTTCTCGTTTTTCCACATAAGCTACAAGAATAAGCTGTAAGCTCAATTAAGCAATCCTAAACCCTGCTACAACCAAACAGGCCAAAAGGCCAATATGCAGCCCTATGTGGGGACCTCAAATAAGCACAAGGATCCAAAATTAAGATTGTTCCTAAAAGCTGGCCTGGTAAGCTTCCCAATAAGCCAATAAGCAGTGCTTATGGCTTAGTAATGAGCTTTTGGTGAACCTATGAAATTGGGTGGTCAAAACTGAGTGACTCAGTATGGAACCTAAGGTCAGGTCACAAGTTGGATTCAAATAAGCTATGTCCAATAAGCTAGTGGTCCAAACTAAGACTAGGTAATGAAACTAGAGCTGATAAGCTCTCAATAAGCCAAAGGGCTAGGGGTGGGGTCCACTGAGGAGCTTTGCACAAGCTTGTGAAAAAACTTTTCAACACTGAGTGATCAGTGTATTTAATGGAATGGACCAAACAAAAAGCTATGAGCAGCCCTAGTAATTAAGCTAGAAATGATGAAATAAGCCAGGAACCTTAAAGTAAAGCTTATGGGCTTTCTAATAAGCTAAGAAGCTCAGAGTGGGGCCCACTAGATAAGTCACAACAAGCACAAGAAAATGAGTCTAAACCTGTGGTGCAGGGGAACTTTTTGCTCAAAGGGTCAATTTCAAGTGTGCTTATTTATAAGCTAATCAGATCCAAACTCAGATTTTCTTTTTGAAATAAGTTCATAAGCTACCAAATAACACAAATAAACAAAAAGTTTGGATTTCCAATCCTTAATAAGCCCTACAGATCACAAAGAAGAATTTGCCATTTACTTGAATATGCAATTTTGACTTTGTGAGATTTTTAAGAACTTTGACTTAGGTGAGTTTCTAATCTATCCTATTGATTCAATATGTTGTATTAAGCTATTATGTAACTGAAATAAGCTATATTACCTAGATATGTGATGATATGATGAGAATTAGAAGCTAATAATACTAACTGTTTAACTAAAATGGACTTGGAAATGAATTTTGACTTTCTGATTAATAAACACTAGATTTTATTGTTAAACTAACTTAGTATGACCTATGGTGACATGTCCAAACAATAACCAACAACAAAAGCATCCCACAACACAGATTAACAACCTGATCCAAACACACCTTTAAGCTATTGATTTGTTGATTTTCAAAGCTTATCACTGATTCAATCCATAAAACTTAATCCAAACTTTATATTATCATTATATAAGACTTTATGAGCATCAAATAACAACAATACTAGCACGAAACTAACAAATTACTAAAAATGCTAATTTGACTGTGAAACTAACTTTTTTAAGCAACTATGAATTTTGATTAACAAGACCTCAATATTAAGTTTGATTATGACTAATTATCACTGAATAAACATAAAGGAACAATATTTATCAGTTAACAATAATGAAATAGTAAAATATCAAATATGAAAAATTGATCTTACAAGAGCAATCCAGCTTAGAACTTAGAACAAGGACCCAAGATCACTCCTATAAACCTTCCACAAGGTAACTAACCCAGGGCAATCCAAAATTCACCCTGCTCCAGTGTTCTTGATCATCTTCTTCATGATTTTTTATTTTTCAATTATTTTATGGAATTTTTAGTATTTTTGGTTTTAATCTTCAAAATTCTTTTTAAGGTTTCTAATAGCTCTCATAAGCTATCTGAGGAGCTTATATTAGCTTATTTGTCCTTAAAATCAGCTACAAACAACAATGAAGCTCATTGAGATTTTTGAATAAAAAATTGCATAAACTGAAAGTGATACTGAAACTTGAATATAATTATTGAAAAAAACTTGAGATTACAATAAGATTGCAAGAAAAAGTGCTTGAAAGCTTAAACATACATTGGAATTTGAAAACTTAATACATTCGACACTAAGAAATTAAGATTACACTAGATAGGTCTTCACATTGCTTCCCTCTTCAATTATATAGACTTTTTGATATCTTTGTCGACCTCTGAATCTATCCCACCTCATCTCAGCCATTGAAACCTTTGAATTCATCACCTACGTACAAGTGGCACTTTTGGCGCCAAAAGTCTTTTATGTAACTTGGGGCAAAGTTTTTACAATTAAAGAACTTTGGTGGTATTAGGAGGTGTCAGGGGACAAAATTGGATAGATTATGAAGCTTTGGTGAGATTTTTCCACAAAAACAGGGTTGTGAGTGAAACAGTGGAAGGAAAATGGTGGGGAAGCATTAAATGTGGGATGGGGTGTTATGATGGGTTGTGGGATGAGCTGGTGGATGTAGGGTAGCCAGCTGGAGGGTGAGGTGGTGGTGAAAACCACCATGGTTTTGGGTAAGCAGGGGTGGAGGTGGAGGTGGTACAGTGGTGATGGTTTGGCGGTTTTGGGGAAGTCAAACGGGGTTTGACCCCGTTTTAAATATTAAGGGTGTGGGCTGGGTATGTTTTTGGGCTAGGGAGGGGATTGGGCTTGGTAAGGGTTTTTGGTTTGGATTAGTTTTGGTTTTGGTTTTATAATATAAAGGGTCCGGTTTGGTTTATGGTATTTAAGGCCCAAGGACTAGTTTTGTAATTTTGGATTTTTGGGGGACTAAACCTATAAATATCACAATGTTATAACAAGGACCAATTATGCCAATCATGAATAGTATAAGGTTTACTTTTAATATTTTTCCATTTTCAAAACTTTAAGGACTATATTTGACATTTTTGAAACTTGAGGGACAAAAGTTGTCATTTTGCAATTTTTAACTTTAAAGGACTAAACTTGACAACTTATGAATCCCTAAGGACCTTTGATGATAAATTACATGTTTTGATTTACCAGGGACTAGATTTGCCAATTTTTCAAAGTTCAGGGACTGAAACTGTAAATTATGTGAAATATGTTGTTTTTCATCAGTTTTCAATCCTTTTGCATAAAAACACAATCCAGAGATATTTTAAGGCATTCCTGTGTGTTTTCAGATGTTTTTGCAGTTTAAATGTGATAGAAATGATGAGTATTTGCACACCCATCAATTACTACAAATGATATTCTGGATATCATAAGTAATATTTTTCCATTTGTCAAATTCAGAAAATCACTTATGATATTCAGAATATCACTTGTAATACTTTGAATATCACAGAATATTACTTATAATATCTAGAATATCATTTGTGGTACTAATAGTATCACTTGTGATATTCAGAATATCACTTGTGATACTTTGAATATCACATAATATTACTTATAATATCCAAAATATCATTTGTGGTACTCATAGTATCACTTGTGATATTCTGCATATCATAGAAAATCAATTGTGATATTCTGAATATCACAGAATATCACTTGTGATATTTAGAATATCACAGAATATCATTTGTGATATTCAAAATATAATTTGTGACATTCAGAATATCACTTGTGATATTTTGAAACATATGAAAACGTCTGAAAATTGCCAAAAACATTTAAAAACGGACGAAAATGAATAAAAAATGGACGAAAACGTATGAAAGTGTAAAAACATGTATGAAAAAGACAAAAACGTTTGAAAAATGGACGAAAACGTATGAAAACGAACGAAAACATAAGAAAATGGACGAATATGTATGAAAACGGACGAAAACGTATGAAATTGTAAAAACACATTTGAAAATGGACGAAAACGAAAGAAAACGGATGAAAACGTATTAAAACAAACGAAAACGTATGAAAATCGACGAAAACGTATGAAAACGAACGAAAACGTAAGAAAACATATGAAAACGTATCAAAACAGACAATAACGGGCAAAAACGTAAGAAAGCGGACGAAAACGTTTGAAAACGCACAAAACATATGAAAACGGACGAAACGTAAGAAAACGGGCGAAAACGTAAGAAAACAAATAAAAACGTATGAAAACGAACGAAAACGTATGAAAACAGACGAAAATGAATGAAAGCAGAAAAAAATAAACGTGAAAAAAAAGACAACAAAAAAGAAAAAAAAGAAGAAACAAAAAAAAACCAATGAAGCGTGAAAAAAAAAAAGACAAAAAAAAAAAGAAAGAAAAAAAAAGGAAAAAAAATGAATAATAAAAAAAATAAAAAGACAAAGAAAAAGGGGGAAAAAACATGGACTTATGTTTCTCTATTTAATCTTAGGTTAATCCCATCATTAGATCAAACTAGATGGATGGTGAGGATGTGTACATTGGTATGTACCAAAATAAGAGTTTGCATTTGAATTTAGAGGTTAAAGTTAGAGGATTTAGTCAAATTGTATGTATGTGGCAAACCATAAGACAAAGCAAAAGCAAAACCTTATTTTCTATTTTAAAGAGAAGGAGATATAACAAAGATTTATAGAAGAAAATTTAATAAAAAGAAAGATATAATAGGAAATAACTTTTTATTTTTTGAGCTAATGATAAGAAATAATTTATAATAAAAAGTTAGAAGGAAAAGATTTTGAGGTTAAAGTTAGAATATGTAGTTAAAATATATGTATGTGACAAACTATAAGACAAATCAAAAGCAAAGCTTTATTTTCTATTTTGAAGAGAATGAGATATAACAAAGATTTAAAGAAGAAAATTTAACAAAAAGAAAGATATGTTAAGAAATAACTTATAATAAAGACTAAAAAGTGACATGTTAGATAACATTTTTTTTAGAACGGCAAATTTATTAACCTGGCAAGATGCTAGAAAGAATTACAAAGTCATGGAACTAGGACATTTCATCCAAGAGTTCTAATCAAGGTTGAGATTACAACGGTTTGAACACCAAGAAAATTATAAACGAACAATGTCATCAAAAAGTAACAAGTGCCTTCAAGAATGTCCTTAAGTCTCTTTGATAATCGGATATTATTGAACCAATTGAGCCAATCTTCATACGAATTAAGGTCATAATACTCCAACTTCCACCAGCGAGCAACTTTGAGCATCAGTTGCCGAGCTAAATGGCAAGAAAAGAGAAGATGCGAAGAAGACTCTAAAGCGATACTACAAAGAGGACATAGAATAGAAGGTAACTCGATCTGTCACACCCCGCCACGGCGGAAACGTGAGGGTGTAACTTCATGGATATCATCACAACACATGGTGTCTATATAGAGAATAACTACATGCAGTAAAAATGGCAAAGTATAGACACAAAGTGTCATAACAATACCCGAAAGAAAACAACATGATAAACTCCAAACGCACAGATAAACCACTTCCAATGCAACTAAGGTCTCGTCTAAACACTTCCTTCTATCATAGCCTTAGAATGCTCACCTGAAAATGATGCTTAAAATGTCAACATTACGTTGGTGAGATTCATAGGTTTAAGACACACATACACTCTCAAAGCAACCAGTTCACTGTGATTATAAAACATAGCTGGACAAATAAATATAGTTATCATAAAAGCTACATGTATCCATAAACCAATCATCACACAAAAAGGCAACCATCGGGCCAGAACGTGACCCCCGCTCCAAAACACATCATCAATTGAGTCGCATGCGCGAGCAACAGGATAAGCATCCTCCCAATTGGAAATCACACAACATCAATTAGGTCTCTAACCTAATCGGAATCACATATCACACAACATCAATTAGGTCGCTAACCTAATCGGAATCACATATCACACAGCATCAATTAGGTCGCTAACCTAATCGGAATCACACTTTCATGTACCACATAGCATTATTACGATAACATTATAAGTCCAAGCTTTTAAACCACACATAATCACAGTAACTCAAATATTTAAGACAAGCATCATTCCCATCCCAAGTTAAAAACAAAGTAAAAATATGGGACTATGAACTCACCTCAAACCTTGCAGCTTCCACAACACAAATCAAAAATCTAAACAACACAAACAAGTCCACGTTACACAAGGTCAAGCTAAGAGCTACAACCCATGTAATACTCATACGATGGATATCTAAGACTCATATGACCCACCATGGATCTCCTAGACACCATACTAACCACTACCATAACCTAACACTCACTAAATCCCTCGCACTTATAAAATCAGAAAACGCAGAATTTTTGGGTATTCGCCCACATGAAATCACGACAATTAAAGCTCCACAACTCACACCAAAAATTTACCATGGTCTCTTATAAGCTTAAAAGCTAATCCCAGAAGGCCATGGACCAATAACACACACAAGTACTTAAAAGAAAATCAAACTTGTCAACTACTCAAATTCGGATCAGAACACACACCAAAAAGTTTTAATTAACATAAAATACTTCCACAAGTTTTTATCTCGAATCCTTTTTATGGTAGTCTAATATAACCTAATACTTAACTATTCCAGAAGGCCTAGTCAAAATACCACTTTTACAACCACATGACACCCTCAAACTTTTACCCAAAATCTGTCCCGGTTTGACAGCTTTGACACCTTAACAAAGAAAAATCAAAAGACCAACTTCCCGACCTTGAAATCAATCGTGGCTGGACTTTTTGGAAAGCTCTTTCAATTCAATTTAGACCTAAAATTCGTGACTTAACTCCTCACCATCTATTAATTACACTCACATCTTTACAGCACTACTTTTCTGTCCAAACCCTAACTCAATAACTAACATGTTTTACGCTCAATCCTCTTAACCAAACATCATACTATTACTAATTATTGATCCCAACATGTTTAATAACATTAATTTACAGAAGTTAACACAAACCCTAATCCATCATAACTTGTATTACATGAATCTAATCAATAATTAAACAATTAAGGGTTTACTAGGCATACCTTAGACTTGTTTTCTTCACATAATTTGAAACCCTAACTTTTCTCCTTCTCCTCCTCTCCCCCTTGTCGACTTTTCCAGAGAAAAAGAGGGTTTGGGTCGTTTGGTTTGACTTATATGGGTAGGGGTTGGGCTTGGTTGGGTTGGACTAGGATTACTTGGGTCTAAGAGTCATATTTGGACTCAAATTGGGTTTCCTTTTCCCTTGTTTTTCTCTATAGCCGATTTATATATATATATATATATATATATATATATATATATATATATATATATATATATATATATATATATATATATATATATATAATCTTTTTATATTTTTTTTATTAAATTAATTTATTACACTCAAACCTCATACTTTTGATAGTTTATAAATACCTGTAGCTAATCCTAACATCTTACGCGATAAACCTCAGTTTTTACGACAAATCGGAAAATTATCATTTTCAAAACAAAGTTTCCAAAAATAGATTGTTACACTCTTTTATAAGCATAACACATAAAAACAAACTCCTCATAACTTGCTAATGCTTAAATACTTGAACGAAGATTCGTTACGCAAAAACACAAAAACACCAAAAACTACACAAGTCATTTCTACACCACAAAGGTAATCAAAATGAACTTTCCCAAATTCTAAACTTTCCAAATCACAATAAAACCATTTACGCAAAGGGATTTAGTGCTAAAACTCACCTATATCACACATATAACACTACAATCACCTATAACACATCAAACAAACGTCAACCGAGTCAAGACTATCATTCAAACCGACCTGCTAAAACCACGATTGTTACACGATCCCTCTAAGAGAAAGATTTAACCTTGTTGGCAACTTATCCAAACAAACTCTCCAAGAAAATATATTAATCTTAATGGGAATGGCTTTTATCCATCGAGTAGGAACTTCCAGCTTAGGAAGTAAAGAATTCGGCAAGATTCCAAACCCATCGGTCACTAGAATTCGGCAAAAGAATGTGACCTAAGCTATCTTCAAGAAGTCGAAGCTGCTCCTCTTCTATACCACCTCTCGGTTCTCTCCTAAAGGACGCAACCAGGGAAGTATCCCTTAATTTGTAAGCAACTGTAGCTTGTTTATTTAACTCCAACAAGAAAACTCTTGGATATAAGGTCTTCAAAGGGGAATCAGTAAGCCAATGATCATCCCAAAAAGAGGTGTTTTCGCCATTTCCCACTTTTTTCTTTACAAAAGAGAAAAGATCAATACCTTTAAAAACGAGACCATTGAACTCGCGGATGATGTCAAGCCAAGGAGAGCATCTCAGAGGAATACGAGAATTATCAAGAAGACCTTTTGGACCATGGATGGCCTTGATAAACCGGGACCATAATGAGGAGCTATGGGAAATGAAGCGTGACTCCTCCCAAACCAACCAGTCAGCCGTGTGCAGCTGATAGGCCCACCTGGGAGAAAGTGCAAGTTATTATTGACCGTGGAAATATAGGGAAATCCCCGGGTCGTTAAATCCCAACGAGATTGAAATTGTATTTGTAAACGATTAGGAGAGTGAGTGGTACTGAGGACAGTAACAAAAATGATTCGAGGGTTGATTATTCTACTGATTGCTTGGTATTTAGATAATATGAAAATATATAAACAATAACAGAGATACAAGTAAAAGCACAAATAAGAAAATCAGATAACAGACAAAGACAAGTGGTATTTAACAAGTTACAAACTACAGGGGTAAAAAGTGAAACTTTTGAAAACTTAAAATTAAAAAAAAAAATTGAAAATGAAAATGAAATTATAAAAGTGATTATTATAATATTTAAATATTATTTAATTAATAAAACTATTTAAAAGCTAATTTAAATCTAATTTAAATTAACTAAAAATAACAAATATTACAATTTAATCTAAAAACTTACAAAAATAATTTCTAAACCTAAATTAGAACTTGAAGAAAGTATAAAAAATAAAAATAAATATTTTTGTCTTTTTATTAGTTTTCTTATTAATTAAAAACTATTTAACTTAATTAATCTAATTAAATTATTTTAAATTACTATTAATACTAAATTACCTTAGAAAATTATGATAAAATTTATAAAACTATTTAACCATCACAGGAATCCTACAAAATTATAAAAACTACTAAAAATTATATTTAAGATTATTCCACTAATTAATTACCTATTAATTACTTTAAGTCTAATTTAATTAAATAAAATAGGAAAATTGGAAAATGGACAGTGGAAATTATGAAACTATTTTCTAAAAGTCTTAACTACTTTATAAAACTTAGGAAAAATATAAAATTCTACTGTTGTTAATTAAAATTAAAGAAAACTATTTAATTATTAATATTTCCTATTTAATTATTTAAACTACTTTTAAATCTAATAAATAGTAAACTGTTTAAGAAAAATATAAGAAAATTATTTTAACTACTTAAAGGTACTAAGAAATTAAGAAAATTATAAAATTGGACAAGTGCTTATTATTAAGCTGAGATGAAAATTAAATAGATAATTTCTATTAAATAGAAGCTATCACTATAATTAAAGTTTGCTTTTTCTGGTTACTTAAAAAAATTAAACTTTTACAAAGAAAGCTACTTTGGAACCTCAGAATAAGCACTGAGAGTGCTTATTAGCTTATACAGTTGACTAAAGTTGACCACACAAAGAAATAAGCTAAGTGAGGTTATGTGGGGTCCACACTGGTTAAATCAGATACACCTAAGTTATTTGGACTTATTTAAACTAGATGTGGTGAGATAAGCTCATAGGATAAGCTGGAAAGCTAAAATAAGCAACTGCTTATTTGGTTTCTGGCTCAGAAATGGGACAGAGTTTTGATGTGATTCTAGGTGGGGTCCACTGATCTAGAGGTCAAACGAAAGGTCAACTTTCAAACACTGGTAGGAGGGGGGTTGAAACAATCAAAGATGAGCCACTGGGACCCACTGGGTTGGCCTACAACAGCCACCAAAGGTGGTGGTGTTGTGGTGGTCTACTGGTGCAGGGGAGGTCTTCCTCCCTGCAGTTGTGTTTGGAGGTCTGTGGGACCCACACTAAAATTCACAAAATTCAAATAATGGTGGGAAACTAAAGACTAGCTGGTAGGTTACACACTCAACAAGTTTCAAGGCTTGATTCCACTCCTAAATTTCACAATAAATCCTTGAGTTTTTGAGATTTCTGACTAGTATCACTTTTGACTTTTCCTAATTTATAACTCAGTTGACTTATATGAAGTTTGATTGACCCTAGCTGATTATAAATGATATAATAAGCTTAAGTAAAGCTATTTTAGGCCTAAGATACAACTGATGAGCTCAAGTAAGGGTTTATAGCACTCAAAACCTCACACAGTTAACTGTGGAGGGATAATTCATGTGATTTTGACTTTTAGTGTTTGAGATGCAAAGTTTATGGTTTAAATGACCTATTTCACACTAAAGCAGTCCAGTGAAACAAAAATAAACCACAAATAACAACAAAGTCTTAGCTAACAAGCTTATTCCAAACACTCTAGATATTGACTGATAAGATGATTTTCAAAGAGAACAAAGGATTTAATCCAAACAATTAACACAGAACCATATATTACTATGAATTAAACCTGATTAAACTTAAAAATAACAACAATAACAACTACAACTTAGAAATCAAAATCAAGCTTCATATTACTAATTTATGAAATACTAAACAACTATTAATTTCAACAAGCAAGCAATTGATTTTAGGCTAGATTATGATTAACTAATACTGAATAAACACAAATAAGCAAGATTAAGTACCTAAACAACAATAGAATAAGAAATGCTAAAAATTAAGGTTTGAACTTACAAAATGCAATCCTGCTTAAACCAATGAATCAAGAACCAAGAAACCTTTCCTAACATCCACCAATGGATTCTAACCCAGGACCATCCATAATATGCCCTGCTCCAATGCTTATCACCAAGAACCTTCCAGTTTGACTTTTGTGGTATTTTTGAGTTTCTATTACTAAACTGCTTTTAATAGTTTCTAATAGCTTTTATAAGCTATCTAGGAGCTTAAGTGAGCTTATCAGTCCAGTATATCACACAATAACAACAATTGAGCTTTTGAAATTTAAGAAATTGAAATTAAAATTGCATAAGATTGAACAGCCAAAGAAACTTGAAATTTATTACTTGGAAAGAGTTACAATACACTAAAGATGCTTAGAACACTGCTTAAAAGCTTAGGTTTACACTAGAAACTTGAAATTGCATTAAACGACATACACTTTTTAAAAATAAAACTAGATATCTAACTCCTCTGCTTCTCTTCCTTTTATAAGCTCTAATTAGGGTTCAGGGACACCTTCTGAGCCTTTCCCACTTTAATCTTGACCCTCCAATCTTCTGCATTGATCATAGCCGTTTAAATGAAAATTGGCGCCAAAGTCTTCCAAGTTAACTTGGGGCCAAAGGTGATCAATTAAAGAATTTTGGGAGTATATGGAGGTGTCAGGGGACAATTGGGAAAGTTTGGAGGCCAAGTTGAGGGTTCATGATGAAAGCAGAGGTTGTGGAGTGGTTTGGAGTGAAAAATTGTGGGAATGGCATTTAATGAGGTGTGGGATAGGTGTGTGAGGTGGAAAGGAGGGTTAGGGTGAGTTGGAAGGTGAGGAGGTGGTGGTAAAACCACCTGGTTTTGGGCGAAGCAGGGGTGGGGGAGAAGGGTGTACAGTGGTGGTGGTTTTGGCGGTATTGGGTGGTCAACGGGGTCAAACCCCGTATTATAAAAAGGGGTGGATGGGCCGGGTAAGTTTTTGGGCTTGGAAGGGGTGTGGGCTGGGTAAGGGTGTTTGGTTGGATTAGTTTTTGGTTTTGGATTTTAATAAAAAGGGTCCGGTTTGGTTATTAGTAAACAAGGACCAATTTTGTAATTTGGGCAAAGTTAAGGGGCTGGGTTTGCCACTTTCCCAAACTTCTTTCAAGGACTAAACCTGCCATAAAACCATAACACAAGGACAAAAGATGTATTTTTCCATTTTAAAAATCCCAGGGATCTTTTCTGTAATTTCTCAAACTCCAAGGACCATTTCTGTAAATTTGGATTTTCAAGGGACTGAAGATGTAATTTCTCAAATTGTTATCATAAGGATCAATTTTGTCATTTAAGAATAGTTCAAGGTTTATTTTATTGATTTCCCATTTTTAAAACCTTAAGGACTAATTTTGACATTTTTGAAACTTGAGGGACTAAAGTTGTCATTTTGTAATTTTTTTAACTTTAAAGGACTTTACTTGACAACTTGTGAATCCCTAAGGACCTTTGATGATATTTTTCATGTTTTGATTTACCAGGGACTAGATTTGACAAATTTTGAAACTTGAGGGACTGAAACTGCCAATTATGCAAACTTTGTACGTTTTTCATCTGTTTTTGCATATTTTGTATTTGAAACATATAAAACATACTTCTAAGATATTTTAAGTATTATGATGCATATTTGAGTGTTTTTGTATGTTTTGGCAGTTCAGATTGGTATAAAATGATGAGTATTTAGACACTCATCAAAGCGCCATTTACATTTAAAGAGTAACCCTCGATTAAGAGCAAAACAACTTGGGATGCCAAGCCCTCCATTTTTCTTAGAGGCCATAACTTTCTTCCATCCAATCAGAGCTAATTTTCTATCTGAATTTGTCACTCCATTGAAGAAGTTCCGATGAATAGATTCCAATAAATTAAGAACTCCCATAGGGCATTTGAAAATGGACATATGGTATAGCGGTAAGGAGCTTAAAACTGATTTTATCAAAGTAAAACGACCACCAATAGAGAGAGTTTTAAGTTTCCAATTGGATAACCAAGAGGAAATTTTTCCAATGACGTCGTCCCAAGATCCACGTCTCGACATGATACCACCCACTTTAACACCAAGAAATTTAAAAGGCGTGGAAAAAGTCAAGCATCCTATTGAATCAGCTGCAAAAACCACTTCGTTGTGAGGAACGCCAATACCCATTAGTTTGCTTTTATGGAGATTGATCTTGAGACCTAAGGCCAAGAAAAAACATTTGAGCACAATAACTATGGTATTAACATTCGACGTATCTCATTTGCCGACGAAAACAAGATCGTCGGCATAGAATAGGTGAGTCAAGGTCAAAGTGTTGTCAATAGGAATACCTTTGTAGATACCTGCATTCACCACATTTTTGAATGATAGATGCAAACTTTCCATAATCAAAATAAAGAGAAGCGGAGATAATGGATCTCCTGGTTTCAATCCTTTGTAAAACTGAAACTCAGAAGCCGGGCTGCCATTAACAAGAATAGACCCCTTAGCATTGTTTAAACAACCTTGAATCCAACCGCGCCATTTATCTCCAAAACCGAACTTAGCTAACACATCATCAAGATAATCCCATCTCACCGAATCAAAAGCCCTGGTTTCAATCCTTTGTAAAACTGAAACTCATAAGTCAGTCTACCATTAACAAGAATAGACCCCTTAGCATTGTTTAAACAACCTTGAATCCAACCGCGCCATTTATCTCCAAAACCGAACTTAGCTAACACATCATCAAGATAATCCCATCTCACCGAATCAAAAGCCTTTTCAAAGTCGACTTTAAAGACCATGGCTTTATACTTTTTGAATTTGCACCAAGAAAGAAGCTCATTAAGAAAAAAAGGACCATCAAGGATTTGCCGATTAGAGACAAAAGCCGATTGAACCTCACTAATAAGACTTGAGATAACAAATCTCAGACGGTTAGCTAAGATTTTAGCCATGATTTTATACACGCTACCAATTAAACTTATAGGACGAAAGTCTTGAACCACCTTGGCTTCTTGGTTCTTAGGAATTAAGGCGATAAAAGATGAATTACAGCTTGGAGGGAAAATACCTGACGAAAAGAATTGTTTAACAGCAGCCACAACGTCCTTATCAATGGTACTCCAAAACCGACGAAAGAATTCAAAAGTAAAAACATCGGGGCCAGGAGATTTGTTAGTGCCACATTCCCAAACCGCATTCTTTATCTCATTGTAAGACACATCTCTTTCAAGATCATTTTGTTGGTCCATAGATAAAATATTAGGAAACTGAGATTCGAGGACAAGTCTTGGCAAATTAGAAGTGATGAGGCGAAAAATGAACCGTTTTTAGGGGGTCATTTTAACCCGGATTCGAATTTATTTGATCAAATATTGCCCTAAATCGTTCCTTTTGTCATTTTAGGTACTTTTGGAGTGAATTCTGGAAAAGGAAGCATTTTGGACGTTTTTGGAGCATAAAAGTGAAGAAAACGGCAAAGTCTTAATTTTCCTTGATGGGAACAGTACCTGACGGCGTCAAGAATTTCTTAATGACGGCGTCAAGAGTAATACAAGAGGTAGAAGTGGATAAAGTCCTTGAAGATCCAGAAGAGTTTTGCACTATGGAGATGACGGCGTCACCATAGGCCGTCATGGTCCAAATGTGAGTGACGGCCCAGAACAAATTAACACATGACGGCGTCAAAAGTGGATCTAGGCAATCCGATTTCATTATGGGCGGCGATTTGACGGCGTCAGAATTTTCTTCTTGACGCCGTCACCCTGTAAAATCTATATATAGTTTTGCAATTTTCATTCATTAGTGTGTAACTTTTAGGGTGTAACTTTGGAGAGAAACCCTAGTCCGATTTTCACAGCTTTTTCAAGGGTTTTTACCCTTTGAAACCTTTCATGTTCAATTGAGATAAGTACTCTTTCAATTCAATCAATATGTCTATGTGTTGCTTGAATATATCTTACACTTGTCTTGAATTTAACATGCTTGGCTAGATCTCTTTTGTGTTTGCTTAGATGTAGTGAAACCTAGATGTTAATTATGGGTTGATTGTTTGTTTATAGTTGTTACGGATGATTGTATTCGATGTTAGGCTTAAGAAAACTGGCAGACTTCCATTGGTAACATGCTTGAACGTCTTAAGAAACATGATCAGAGGTGTACTATGATTTTTTGTTGTATTTAATGCGTAGGAGAATTCTAATGATCTCATGTTAGGAGCTTCTAATGGCTCGACATAGGAGTGAAGTAGGATCCTATAGAGTTAGGGAATATTGTACACGGCCTTACGACTAGTATTAAGGAATACGACCCGTCATCCATGTAATTGTAACAAATTATCAACCTGTAAAAGATATCTAGGGAGTAATGAAACCTAAGTAAACACAACTTTCCCTATTATTGTTCATACCACATTAGTAATTAGCTTTATTTTCATTTTTGTTATTTTATTTTGATTGCATCTTAGTTAATTTGGGTTAGTTGATTAGCAACTAATTCCGCCCATTCTTCCAAAACCGAGATTTTAATTGCTTTTATAAAAATATATAAATACAAAAAGAATCATCCCTCACCTCTAGACCTAGTTTTTAGGCTTTCTAAACCTAGCGACACTATTCCTGAGTTGAATGATCAATCCCCCGGTACTTGTCACTATACTATACTACAGCGATCAGGTACACTGCCTGGTGGGGGTTGTAAGCTTCTCGAGATCCCTCGAGAGGTAAAGCCTGGTGCGATTCCCACGTATCAAGAAGCAGCAAATCTGTTAGAGAAATGGTTGAGAAATTCATGTTTAACATTAGAAGGATCTACAATCCATTCACCATCAATAAAAACTCCACGTATAGCCATTTGAGAGCGTTTCTTATTTAAAACTCCATGAAAGTATTTTGAGTTTTCATCTCCTTCAATAGCCCAACGGACTTTAGCTTTTTGTATCATATCAGACGTAACACATGAGTTAAGGTCATGAAGGTCTTTTAACAGGTTGGTCCTTTTGTTAAGAAGCCCATCATTACACCTACCTTGGTCTAGCGTTTGATCCAATACAACAAGACGTTTCTGAATAGAATCTTTAGCCACACTTGAGCGTACTTTAACATCTGTAATCCAATGTTTGATCGATGTCTTTAAGACTTGAAGTTTTTTCTTTAAAGAAACAATACTATTCGGTTCAATAACAGTCGAATCTTTCCAAGTGTCTTCCACCATTTTATCAAACCCATTCTTATTAAACCAAGAATGAAAAAGACGAAATGGAATAGGTCCATAATCCACATTCAGCTCACGCATAAGAATAGGGTGGTGATCGGATAAATGTCTATCAAGACATAAAGCCGATAAGGAAGGAAAAATCGTCAATAAGTCTTCCGTAATGAGAAATCTATCCAATTTACTCATCTTGGAAGCAGATTTATGAGACCAAGTATAAGAATAACCTTCTAGTGGAAGATCAACTAAGCACGTCGTATTAATGAAGTTATTAAAAGCATTAGCACCATGTAAATTAAACACGGTACCATATCTTTCATGTTCCGTACGAACTCAATAAAATCTCCATTAAGAACATACTCGCCATCCCAAGAATCAATCATATGATGAAGAAAATCCCATAGTTCTCTTTTTTCTGTTAGCTCTTGAGGGGCATAAACGGAAATAATAAGAATCTTAGTAGACGAAGCAACCCAATTTCCCCTTATGGCCACGAAGTAGTCAGATATAGTAGAACTGTCTTTGATAAATAAATTCAGATCCCAAACACATAAGATGCCTCCTGAAAAACCAACGGATGGACTAAAGACATAATCAAAAGAGAAGTTCCCCCAAAGCGCCTTAATAGAAAAAAGATCCATCGTCTCCATCTTTGTTTCTTGTAAAGTTACAAAATAGCTTCAATATTATGCATGCATCCTTCCATATTGTAGCCCATTGTTTGTTTCACTTTAATCAATTCATCCATCACATCCAACAAAGAACCTCCTGATTTTATTTTCGATACACCATTATATGGGTGAGCAATCCGGCCGTTTAGACCGGACCGACCGACAAAACAGACTGGATCGACCGAAAACTGGACCGACCGAAGGACCAACGGTCTGGTCTCGGTCCGAGGTTTTTCATTATTTCGGTCTCGGTCCAGTCCGGTCTGGTCCGGTCCGGCTTACAAACCGGACATTTAGCCTATTTGGACCGGACCGACCGGACCGAGACCGGACCGACCACCTTCGGTCCGGTCTCGGTCTATGGTTTTTCCTTAACTCGGTTTTTGGTCCGGTCCGGTCTTGGCCGGTCCGGTCCGGTTTTTGGACCGTGATCACCCCTACACCATTATACCCGCTGGTAGCACTAGAAACATCTTTATCGTTATTAGCCACATCGATCTTAGGATGGAGAACCTTATTTGGATCAGCGTCCACAACATTTACCTTAGCAACATCAGGTGTGAACCCTGGGGGGAACTGAGGGTCAACACTTTTCGAAGCCACCTTATCATTATTTCTTTTCACAATCTTGTACAATCCAAAAGGATCATCAGATTTATCAGAAGCCGTCTGATCATTACCTGTTGGAGCTTTTTTGGACGTCTGATCGTTCCCATATTCATTCATGCAACTAGATTCAGAAACGTGATCAAATTCATTATCAGTATCCAGTTCAGAATCACCATTTTTCTCCTTATCTTCCCCATCAAGCTCGTCCTCAGAAGATAAGTCATCCTCCTTCACTTCAATGAATTTAGGAACCTATGTTTCAAGCTCTTTAATTTGAATCCAAAAGATTTTCCCTTTCACAATAACTTTAACCTTGCCATTGATGGTCACATTAGATTTAACTTTCACACACAACTCCTTGTAGGACAATGTCGTACTTTCAGGTTCATCCACATCAATAAGTTCACCCCAAGAGGAAACAATTCTAGCAAAAGTGTTACTAGTCAGCGCTGTAATAGGGAGTCCTTCTATGGATATCCAAGTGATTCGTTCATCACTCACAAACGAATTACAAGCAGGCTTTAACTTAGTGAACCACGATCCAATACCAACACGTTTGTGAGTTTTGTCTTTGTTGCAATGGAACTGATAACGTCAAATAAGTCCATGATTTAAGTGTTAATTTCCCCCTTAATTGCTCATCTTTTGTATTCATATGTTAGGATATATACTCTTATTTGTTTATGTGGAAAACTAGAAGGGGGGTTGAATAGTTTTAGCGTTTTAAAATCTTTTTAACTTGTTTAGTTAGCTTTGAAACTTTCCGTTTGATCAAAGATATATGCACAAACACAATATATATAACAAGCAAGTAAAGGAAAGAAACGATCAAACCACAACACGAGTATTTATCATGGTTCGGCTACAAGGACTCTTTTTCCTTGCCCTACGTCCACGCCCCGAGTATCCAACTCGAGAGTTTCTTTCACTAGTCAACAAGCTCCTTTCACCGGCGGAGAAAACCTTACACGTCGCTTATACTTTTACCGACACAAAGCTAAATGTCGAGTTCTTTTACAAGGGCACAACCACTCCCGTTTAGTTCTTTTACTAGGGTACAACAACTCCCAACACTCTTTGTATTTTGAGGACTAAAATACTAACCACTCACTTCAGAATATACACAAACAAATGACGTGTAAACAACACGAGTTTACACAATACTAAGCTATCAAGTCTTGCAACGTTGTGTTGGAAACTTGTAACTTTAGACGACCTTGTGAGCTTCTTTGCTACAAAAGGAAACTTCACATTTACAATGTTAAGATGTTAGAAAGAAAGATGAGTGTGTGTGTAAAAATGATCTCAAGAGGTTAGCCAAAAATCAAGTTATGGCTTGGTATTTATAGCACAACAAACTGTGTGCTCGGCGGATCAGGCGGAACCCTCAAATGGGTTCCGCCCGTGTATCCCCAGGGTACCGCCGGGTCTGCAGTAGGTTTTTGCAATTACTCTTCAAACCAAACAAGGTCTTGTCACATAACTTCTATCAACCAAACAATGTCACATCACTTAAAGTAAGTCAAACATGATACTTGCAAGCAACATGAAAGCAAGTCAAACACATAACTTGCCATAAATACATAATGACAAAACTTGCCATAAATGTGATGTGACTATTTCTAATTTAAGAAATAAACTTGTGTTATGTTTTATGAAATGTAAAATGTAGCAAAAGTCTTGTTTATGCAAGTCTTAAAAACTAAGAATATGTTTTGCTTAAAACTAAAGTTTACGTTTTGTCGTTAACAAAACTTAGCGAAGATCGTAAAATATAAATAACGTTTTTAGGCGATATTTGTATTAACAATCTCCCCCTTTTTGTTGATGACAAAACATAAACTTTGTTTTTAAGTAACACACAAAATCTTGGTTTTTAAGACTTAAAAAAAAATTATATTAACCTTGTTTTACTTAAGAGATGAAAAGCACATCAAGTATTGAAGGTTTAATATATTTCTCCCCCTTTTTGTCAAAACAAAAAGTAGAGTTAGCGAAGCGGAATAATCGCCATGCTCCCCCTTGGTCGATACTCCCCCTAAATGGAGTACCAATATGGGAAACATGGATTTTGGACCCTACAAAAAAAATGGTTAGTTGGTGATATATAGTCAAGCTTGTAGTTACCACACACATTGCAACCACAATAACAACACATCATTGATCAACCAACAATGCACAAAAGTAAGTAGAAAGAATTTTCATTCCAAGTAAAATTTTGACTTATAAAAGTCAAAAGACAAGAAATGATAACTATTCTTCTACTTAGTGAACAAAAACTTAAAAAAAATAACCAAGAAAATAAAAAAAATCCTACATTCCTAAGTTGGGGCAAACGGCCTCCAAGGGTTGTTTAGGATTTGTTGGGGTGGGAAAGTGCATCCAAACGTTCAATGACATGTTGGAATGCAAACCGGGTTTCATTTTGGAATTGGTGAAGCAAGGTTTTTATGCTTTCACCCATTTGCTCACAATTTGAGCAAACATGGGGATGGTTGGGTGAACATGGGTTGTTTTTGGTTTCTTGGTTTAGGGGTTGGTTTGGTTTTTGTTCTTGGGTGGAGGATGGATTTGGTATTGATTCAAGCAATGTGGTTTAAAATTCCATTGCTTGATGGAGTTGGTTTTCAACCATGCTTTGTATTTCCTCATAAGAAGGAAAGAAAGACTCATAGGTTTGGGGTTGAGAAGGTGGTGAAGTTGGGTGATCATGGTGTTCAAAATTTGGTTCTCCATAAAGAGGACCATGGATTTCATGGTAAATTGGGTGAAACAACAACGGTTTGGGTGGTTGGTACACTTGTTGTGGTGGTTGGTTAAGTTCAAGATCATCATCAAGATCAAAAATTGACCTTGGTGATTGGTTTGCAAAAGGTGGTGGTTGGGTATGTCTTGGTGGAAGATCATTTAAATCTTGGACATATGGGTGTGGTGATGTTGGAGGAGACCCAAAAAGTTCCATCGGTTCAATTTTTGGTAATGTTGATGGTGATGAAGTCTTTGATGGTTGAGTTGGAGCACTAGGTGGAGTTGGGTCAATAGGTGATTTAGTAGGTGGTGGAGTGTGCTCATTTGGTTGTTTGGGTGATGGAGATGGAGAGGCAAGATTCAAAAAATGTTCATTTTTGATGGGTGAGGTGAATTCATCCGAAGATGAGGAGCTAATGTTGATGGATTGGTTTGACCATAGTGGTTTTACACTAATCCGGGCGGTTCTACGGATGGGTCGTGATAGGTGAGAGTTGTTTGTTGACTTGGTCATTGTTTAATATGGTTTAAAGTTTCAGAATTTGTGATGAAGAAGGTGTGGTTTGAGAGTGTTTAGGATGGTTTAATTTATAGTGATGAAGATTTGTGGGAAGGAGTGTTTGGATTTGATGTTAGTCCATACAAAAATGGTGGTTCCTAATGATTTGGAAAACTTAATTGTGGGTTGTCAAGTCATGGAAGTCAATCCAATGAAAATGGTGAAGTAAGAAGACAAGTTTTGCACTAAATGCTTAGTGGTTTTGGTGAATTTGTTTGATGGAAAAATCTCAGGGATTTCAAGGAGCCTTTAAAAGGGATCCTTCCTTTATGTGTGAAGGAGACTTGAGGTGGTTATGGCAATTTTTGAATTTTGGCGGGAAATGGGTTTGGGTGAGTTCTAAGGAATGCTAAGTACCTTAGTAAGCTAAACACATTGCAAGTAATGGATTTCTATCTAAGAGGATTGGATTTTGGTGTTTGGATGTTGAAATGTTGAAAAGAAAAATAAAAATTCTGCAGTTCACTGGCGGCACCCTGGAAATACACAGGCGGAACCCAAAATAGGGTGTCGTCTGGTCCGTTGGGCCAAACCTGGGTTACCCAGATTTTGCACTGGCGGAACCCAATTTTGGGATCCGCCTGATCCGCCAGTACTGAAAAAGTTCACAGTCCGCGATTTTGACCCGCGAAACGATTTTCAAAATTTTCGAAAACTCTTGGAACTAAAAATATAATTCATACCTGGTTAGGAAATGCAAAAATTAGACATGTAGAGACTCATATCATAAGACTTTGACCGGGGGCTAGCGAAATTCACTAAACTTAGTGAAAAATTGATAATCATGAAAATTTGACAACTTGCCAAAAGTTGTCTTCCTGCAACATTGTTAGTTAAAACATGTTCCATAGTGTATCAAACATTGTACTAACACACAAATACATCACAAAGATTGTTTAAACTACCAAATTGTTCCAATAGCACCTTGTGCCAAACACTCCTAACACACCCGCACTCATTGACGGTCCATCTTCTTCTTCATCTTCCCGAGGAATCTCCCGATGTTTTTGAACATCCCTTTAGTTTGCTTGAACTCATCCGACTCATTTGGAATATCCGGAAGTTGGGAAAGGTATTCTAGAGGTGGGAGCCTAGAGTTTGGAAAATTGTCATCTTCACTCATTGAGGAAGAAGATGATGAGGTAGGAGGATGAGGACGTTTTCCTTGGGCTCTATACATTCTTTATCACTTAGAGGGACAAATGTATGTGGAATGAGAGAGTAGTCAAGTTGAAGACGGTTAGGAGTTGGAGGAATGGGTGCAATGAACCTAAAGAGACGGGTCAAGAACATTCCATATGGCATAGCCGTTGTGCCATGCACGGGAATGTCGGCCATTCTCTTGGCCATGTAGTAAGCAAGATTGAAAGGTTGCCTAGTGGACAAAGAGTAGAGCATGTAGCATAGGCAAAGGTTGATATGGTCTCGGTTTCCTATGGTGCTTATAACATTGGCTCTAAGGACTTCCTCCCATTTCTTGAATTGGGGCAAGAGTTCATTAAGTTCCATTCCATATGGATCTTTATCAACCTCATTACCCGTTCGGGTTCTCCTAGTAGTGGTTGTCCTAACAAAGAGGTGGTTACGAAGTACATCTTTTGACACAAGTGGGGTATCATAAGGATGGAAACGGTCATCTAGGGTGTCAAGGGTTGAGAGGGAGTGCAAATCGGAGTAGATACAAGTACCTTGGTTTGGAATTCCTAGGATTTGAGCAAACTCCTCAAGAGTGAAGGAGTATAGATTGCCACTAACCCTAAAGTTGACGGATAAATAATCATAATCACCCGTGGATAGAGTGACGGATGCATAGAACTCAAGAATGAATCTAGGACAAATAGGCTCGTCTAAAGTCAAAAGACACTCAAAGTTGATTGTGGCAAATTCGGCATAAAGGTTTGCGCCTTCTAGGAAAGACGGGTCAATGGTTCTACCCTCATGGACATAGCGTTTTTCTAGGGCTTTGAAAATGTTGACTTGGTTTGGGGTAAGGCCTTTGGTTTTGTGGTGTTTTGGGAGGTACTTAATTGTGTCCTTATGGTCGTAATGGGTTAGAGGAGGCATGATGATACCTAGAACACCAAAAATTTCACATTTTAGTTTAAGTAAACTACTATTTTAATGTGGATGTTCTAGTATGTGTCTATATGAAAACAATGTGGAGGTGCGGTTATCTTGACTCATTTTTGATGCATCAAAAGTGTTTTATAATGCAAGTTTTGTTATAAAAACAAAAGATAACCCAAACACTCCTAGATCAATGTAGCTTCGTTTGAATGTACCCGAAAATACATATTGGTTATGTATTCCCTTTAGCATTCAAGAGACATTATGCAAGTGATGTTTTGAACATAACGTTTTGATTTTGTATTCTCAATGTGAGACGAAAAAGTATTTGTCCTACTTGTGAGAAATTTTTGCAAGAATTTGACATGGGGTGGTTTAGCAAACATGTTTACACTAAGTAAGAATGCAATTCCTAACTATGGGGAACATGATTAGTTTTGTTAAACACCTAATTTTATGCATGAATTTTACAAGTTTAATGCATAACCCCAAGTTTTTGTTTTTGTGCAAAAATAGAATTCCTAGACTCAGATCAGGATTGTAATCAAGTTAGAATACTTACAATGATGATGGATTAGTAATGTGATTGAATGGAAAACCAGAATTTCGTGGGTATGGTTGAGAGGAATGGTGAATAGTAACAGTTTTGGAAGTGGTGGTGTGAAATAATGGGTGTTTGGTTTAATATAAACTAATGGATTGATTCTGCAGGTCGACGGACACGGCGGATCCCAAATATGGGTTCCGTCCGTTATGGCTCAGGGTTCCGCCGACCCTGCTGAGAAAAATTGTTATGGATTTGTTTTGATTTTTGTGATTTTTGTCTAATGTCCAGAACTACAATGTAGGTTCCATGAGTCCTAAGCCTAGCCTAAGAAGGTTAAAAGGTTCACGTTTAAGAGGTTTGGTGAGAATGTCGGCTATGTTGTCTTCGGAAGAAACTTTCTCAATTGAGATATTTCCTTTTTGAACGTTGTCGCGAAGGAAATGATGACAGATTTCAATATGTTTGGTACGAGCATGTTGAACCGGGTTTTTGCTGAGATCAATGGCACCTTTGTTGTCACAAAGAATTGTGATGTCGTTGAGTTGAATTCCGTAGTCGACAAGAGCTTGCTTCATCCAAAGAGCTTGTTGACATGCCTTTCCGGCCGAAACGTACTCGGCTTCCGTTGTTGAGATAGCAAGAGCCGTTTGCTTCTTCGAGAACCATGAGGTGAGACAATGTCCAACAAAAGTACAAATACCACTTGTGCTTTTTCTATCGACATAGTCACCGGCATGATCCGAGTCGGCATACACTATGGTGTCTATTCCCGTTCCTTTGGGATACCATAAACCTAAATGTGTAGTGCCCTTAATATACCTAAATATCCTTTTAACGGCTTCAAGATGGGTAGTTTTAGGATCTTCTTGAAAACGAGCACATAGACAAACACTAAACATAATGTCGGGTCTACTAGCCGTAAGGTAAAGTAGACTACCAATCATACCTCTATATTTAGTGCTATCTACGGATTCACTTTCCTCATCCTTGGTGAATTTAGTTTCCGTGGACATGGGAGTTTTGATAGGTTTCGAATCTTCTAATCCAAATTTCTTAAGCATGTCCTTAATGTATTTAGATTGGTTAAAGAAGATACCATCTTCAAGTTGTTTAATTTGGAGTCCTAAGAAAAAGTTGAGTTCTCCCATCATACTCATTTCAAACTCGTCATGCATGATTTTTGAGAAATCCACACATAGTTCTTGACAAGTTGATCCAAATATAATGTCATCAACACAGATTTGGACTATGATAATATGGGAATCTTTCTTCTTAGTGAAGAGAGTATTATCAATTAAGCCCATGGTGTACTTATGGTCAACTAAGAAGGTTTTAAGTCGATCATACCATGCTTTTGGAGCTTGCTTAAGTCCGTAAAGAGCCTTTTTAAGTTTGTAAACATAATTAGGTTTTTCAAAATCGATGAAGCCCGGTGGTTGAGCAACATATACTTCTTCATTAATGACTCCGTTTAGAAATGCACTTTTGACGTCCATTTGAAAAAGTTTAAAATTATGTGCACACGCATAAGCAAGTAATATCCTAATTGACTCGAGCCTAGCTACCGGAGCAAAAGTTTCATCGTAGTCAATGCCTTCTTGTTGATTATATCCTTGTGCTACTTGCCTAGCTTTGTTTCTAGACACAATTCTATTTTCATCCATTTTATTACGAAAGACCCATTTCGTTCCAATTATTGTTTGACTCTTTGGTTGAGGAACTAATGTCCATACATCATTCCTAACAAATTGGTTTAATTCTTCTTGCATTGTAATTACCCAAGATTCATCTTTAATGGCTTCATTAACATTTTTAGGTTCAATGGTTGACACGAAACAAAAGTAGTTGCTTTCATTTTGGACTTTTGATCTAAGTGTTCTTTCGTTAATGTTGCCTATGACACTATCTAATGGATGACTTTTAGATTCTTTGACATTAACAAGTTCTTTGTTTAATAGATCATCTTCCTTGTCATTATCTAAGATTTCTTGACTTTCAATTGCTTGGCTTTCAACTAAGTCATCATCTACCAAAGGTGATGTCTTAGAGGGAGGTGGACTTTCGTCAAATGTTATGTTCAACGATTCCTCGACTCTTAAGGTTTCCTTGTTTAAAACAATGTAAGCTTTACTATTTTGTGAATATCCAAGGAATACACCTTCATAAGACTTTGGGTCAAATTTGGTGAGATAATCCTTGGTGTTAAGAATGAAGCATTTACTCCCAAACACTCTAAAGTATCCTAATGTAGGCTTTTTACCTCTATAAAGTTCATAAGGTGTTTTATTCAAAAATCGTCTAATTAGGACTCGATTTAAAATGTACGTTGATGTGTCAACGGCATTACACCAAAACTTTTGTGGAATAGTTTGTTCATTAAGCATTGTTCTACTCATCTCTTGTAATGTCCGGTTTTTACGTTCTACTACACCATTAGATTGAGGAGTACGTGGAGCCGAAAAGTTATGAGTAATTCCATTATTATCACAAAATTTTCCAAATTGAAATTCATTATCAAATTCACGACCGTGATCCGTTCTAATAGACACAATATTAGATCCTACTTGATTTTGAATTTTCTTACTTAGAATCTCAAATTTATCAAAAGCTTCATTTTTACTTTTCAAAAACTTAGTCCAAGTATAACGTAAGTAATCATCAACTATGACCAAAGTATAGAAGTTGCCTCCATAACTTTGTATAGCGGATGGACCAAATAAGTCCATATGTAAAAGTTCTAGACATCTAGACGTAGACACCAAGTTTTTAGCCTTATGGCTACTATGGACTTGTTTACCGACTTTGCAAGCATCACAAAAGTGTTGGTCATATTTCAACTTGGGTAGGTTTCGAACTAAGTCTTTGGAGGAGAGGCTTTGGATAAGTCTCATGTTAGCATGTCCTAAACGTCTATGCCATAAAGTTGAAGATTCATCTAATGAGGTAAGACAAAGTTTGTCTCTAGATGTAGAATCCAACTTCATGACGTATACGTTGTTCTTAAGGACACCTTTGGCTATGGTTATACCATCTTTAAGTATTTTACTACCGTTCTTACTAAAAAGAACATTATACTTATTACGACAAAGTTGACTAATACTAAGGAGATTAAATCCTAAGTTATCAACATGAGCAACATCATCTATAGAAAGGGAGTCATGAGAGATTGTACCTTTTCCGATGATTTTGCTCCTAGCATTACTACCAAACGTAACATTACCTCCATCACATTTGTGATATGTTGAGAAGAGGCTTTTATTACCCGTCATGTGCCTTGAACAACCGCTATCCTTGATCCATTCATCCGGATCCAAACAAACTTTGAGGCACACCTATTTTATGAAAAACACTCAAACATTTGGTCCCCAATTTCTCATGGGTCCATTTTGGTTAAGCATACCATTAATTTGTCCCAAATATGAAAATAGAGCATAAGGGTTCCATGGCATGTAATTTGAGGTTTGGTAATGTCCAGGAGTGTTTTGGTTCCAAACATGTTGGTAGTTTGGTCGAGCATTGAAGTTGCTCTTTGGAAAGGGGCGTTTGGGAATTGGAGTCTTAGGTCTTGGTTGAGTAGTCTTAGCTCTAAATTCATTTTTACTAAGTCCTACTCCAGTTTTAAAGGCAGGTTTGGTTCCATTTTTATATGTAACTTTAACAAATTTAGAACGATCCGATGTGGATGGAGTTACTGCTGCAGCAGTCCTGGCGGAACCCTCGGGGCCAACGGGCGGAACCCTATTTTGGGTTCCGTCTGGTCCGCGGGATGCTGTAGCAGTTTTGTTTGTTTCACGTGTGTTCGTTTCTTGTTTCGTTTGACCCTTAATGATTTCTTCTTTCCTGAAACCTAGACCTGTTTTATCAAAAGGTGACTTTTGGAGTTTCATAATTTCATCCGCACATGAAATGCTCTTATCGAGCTTTTTGAACTTTGTGGTTTGTTTGATTAGATCATTTTGAGTTATTTTAAGTTTCTCAACTTCAAGTTTAAGTTCCTCACATGATTTGCATGAGGTGTCAATACCTTTACTCCTTTCTAATCTCTTAGCTTTTTCTTTTAACTCATAAACTTCATTTTCTAAAAACTCCTTTTTAGTTTTCAAAAATTTATTTTTGTTTATGATTTTTAAGCTTAGCTCACAAAGTTTGTTATATTCATTTTGTAAAGTGTCATCATCAATAGAGGAGTAAGATGAGTCGGAGAGTACCTCATTTGAGTTGTGAGCCATGAGAGCAATGTCATCGTTCTTTGGCTCATCATCATCTCCTTCATAGTCACTCCAAGCACCACCCACGAAAGCTTGTTGAGGCTTGCTCTTGGGTGGTTTTGGACATTCTCCTACAAGATGACTTGTGTCTCCACACCTATAACATTTTCGTTCAACTTTTCCTTTTCGATCATCACGATCTTTTCGGAAGGTTTTCTTGTCATCTTTAGGTTGTCTTACAAACTTCCCTCGCCTACGAAAGAACTTCTTGAAGTCTCTCACGGCCATAGCATATTCCTCATCATCACTATCCGAAGTAGATTCTTCATCATCACTTGATTGGACTCTAGCTTTCAAGGCAATGGACTTAACTTTTTCTTTCTTGCCTCTAACTAGTTCCGAATCTTTTTCCATCACCATTTCATGAACTTTGAGGTTTCCAATTAGCTCATCAAGTGACATGCTTGAAAGATCTTTGGATTCTTCAATTGCCGTCACTTTTGCTCTCCACTTCGGATGGAGTGCTCTAAGAAATTTCCTGACAAAGTTCTTACTACAAAAAGATTCATCAAGTGCTTTAAGTGAAGTAATAATAGTGTTAAACCTAGCAAAAGCATTATCAATAATCTCATCTCCGGAAATAACAAATTGTTCATATTGTTGAACAAGAAGATCAATTTTGTTATCTTTAACTTGTGAGTTTCCTTGATGAGTGACAATTAAAGATTGCCAAATATCTTTGGCGGTTTTACACAAAAAGACTCTTTCATATTCTTTCTTAGGCAAAGCGTTGTAAAGCATCATTTTAGCTTCATTATTTTTACCTATAAATTTCTTTTGATCATCATCTTTAATGTTAGTAACTATATTATCACCATCAACAATTATATACCATAAATCTATATCTTTAGATTTCACGTAAGTTTCAAAACGGTTTTTCCAATATATAAAACCATTTGCTTCAAAGAGTGGTGGTCTTTGCATAGATTGCCCTTCTTTGTAATTTTCAAAATCCATGGATCGTTTCAAGTTTTAAAACACAATATATTTTAAAAGCTTGAGTAACGTAGCTCTTGATGCCAATTGTGGAAAACTAGAAGGGGGTTGAATAGTTTTAGTGTTTTAAAATCTTTTTAACTTATTTAGTTAGCTTTGAAACTTTACGTTTGATCAAAGATATATGCACAAACACAATATATATAACAAGCAAGTAAAGGAAAGAAACGATCAAACCACAACAAGAGTATTTATCGTGGTTCGGCTACAAGGACTCTTTTTCCTTGCCCTACGTCCACGCCCCGAGTATCCAACTCGAGAGTTTCTTTCACTAGTCAACAAGCTCCTTTCACCGGCGGAGAAAACCTTACACGTCGCTTATACTTTTACCGACACAAAGCTAAATGTCGAGTTCTTTTACAAGGGCACAACCACTCCCGTTTAGTTCTTTTACTAGGGTACAACAACTCCCAACACTCTTTGTATTTTGAGGACTAAAATACTAACCACTCACTTCAGAATATACACAAACAAATGACGTGTAAACAACACGAGTTTACACAATACTAAGCTATCAAGTCTTGCAACGTTGTGTTGGAAACTTGTAACTTTAGACGACCTTGTGAGCTTCTTTGCTACAAAAGGAAACTTTACATTTACAATGTTAAGATGTTAGAAAGAAAGATGAGTGTGTGTGTAAAAATGATCTCAAGAGGTTAGCCAAAAATCAAGTTATGGCTTGGTATTTATAGCACAACAAACTGTGTGCTCGGCGGATCAGGCGGAACCCTCAAATGGGTTCCGCCCGTGTACCCCCAGGGTACCGCCGGGTCTGCAGTAGGTTTTTGCAATTACTCTTCAAACCAAACAAGGTCTTGTCACATAACTTCTATCAACCAAACAATGTCACATCACTTAAAGTAAGTCAAACATGATACTTGCAAGCAACATGAAAGCAAGTCAAACACATAACTTGCCATAAATACATAATGACAAAACTTGCCATAAATGTGATGTGACTATTTCTAATTTAAGAAATAAACTTGTGTTATGTTTTATGAAATGTAAAATGTAGCAAAAGTCTTGTTTATGCAAGTCTTAAAAACTAAGAATATGTTTTGCTTAAAACTAAAGTTTACGTTTTGTCGTTAACAAAACTTAGCGAAGATCGTAAAATATAAATAACGTTTTTAGGCGATATTTGTATTAACAGTTTATATTCTGTTTTCAGGGCAAAGATGAGTAAAAGAATGAAGAAACGCGGAAATGGAAGGACTTAAGAGAAAATACATGAAGAATGTGGATTCTGCACTAACTACGGTGTAGAGGTTCATCTACCTACGCCGTAGCAAGGACTTATGAAGACTACGACATAGCTCACTCCATGACTATGGCGTAGAGATCTACTAAAGGGCTCTACGGAGTAGCAATTCTCCACCTACGGCGTAGACCCCAATTTGAGGCAGTAAAGAACTCACATGGCCAAAGAAGAAGTTACGGTGTAGTTCCCTTAATAACTACGCCGTAGAAGCATCCAAAGAAGAAACTACGCCCGTAGCACTTGATCAAGATACGGCGTAGTCAATATTTACAAAGGCTACGGCGTAGCAACTCAATCAGCTATGCCGTAGCAAAGTCAGACCTATAAATACCAGCCCTAATTTCGAATTTATTCATTCACTTTTCACAAAACAGAAGTTGGGAGAAACTCAGGGAGCAGGAGGAACGAAGTTCTAGCCACATACAAGTCATTTCCAAGGGAGGATTCACACACCAATCATAAGTTTATTCATACATTTGTCTTGTATTCGATTCATGTTTACTTTTGTAATAACTCAATATTGTTTTACTGCAATTATGAATAAGAGTGGCTAAACACCTCTTGGTGTTAGCCTAGTTATGAAATTATTATTGTTATGAGTTAGTTTTCTATGCATGTATTTTCTATTGTTTGTATACTTTCATGGCGAGTCTTAGGACACTCTAGTTTTGGTAGTGTTGAGCATTGGTAGTTCCTTGGAGGCTTGGTGAATTAACCCTAGGACCCAAGCCGATGGGGATGTGACTTGGTGATAGAAATATCACCATACATGTGCGAATTAACCCTAGGACCACCTACCAATGCGATACGCTTAAAGGAGCTAGAGGGGGTGTAAGATCTGACCATTCCGCATCCCACTAGATTTGTCCATGTTAGTAGAAGTACTTAATGACTCTTGCATCTTCGTAGGTTCACGCCGCCCGATGAACTCTCGGTTTTACAATAGTCGGGAATAGGACAAGGTGTAAGATAGATTTAGGTGATTTAACCCTCTGTTCCTGAATGAGTATAACCCCCAGACGATATGATAGGATGCACTTATAGAAAGCTAATCATAATAATAACAAGAGTAGTAATTAGGTTAGCACTACTTCTCCTTTATTGATTCTCTTCTATTTACTTACTTGCTTTGTCATTTACTTTTCTTAGTTAATTAATCTCTACAATCATAAACCCCCTTTTACACGTGACACTAAACTTAGATAGACTCCACACACATAGCTCTTGGGACGACCTCGACTTTACCATCTAGCTATACCTCACACGACCGGGTACACTGCCTGATAGTGCATTAGGTAGACCTTAGGTAAACGAGACACTTTATAAATATTAAAACCTGATCGGTAAAACTTGCATCAGGAACCCATGTCTAAAAGGACCCACATTCCGCCCAAGTGAGTGACAGTAACATTCTCAAAACCTTCATTGGAGAGAATTAAGTAAAGGTTTGGTAAGGTGTTTATATCCTTGATTTTTCCCATTAGAGAACAGGAAAAGTCACGCTCCATAAAACACTCCTCATCAAGTATAATGGTTGGATGTGATTCGACATCAACCTTTGTGTTTCTTCTTCCAGCATTCAAGACAGAAGCAAAAGTTGTATTAGTAGCACCCAAGTCCTTAACAGAACCCGCATGAGCTTTGTTAGGTTGCACATCATTGTCAGCCTTCGCACCAACATGAGGGGGTTTAACAGTCACATTCCTATCAAACCTAGCCACATTGGCATGTAATCGCAATTTCCCAATCCACACATTAGACAACGAGTCAATAAGGGTTTTTGAATTAGACACCTTAATATAACGACTAAAAGCAAACATTTGCCCTAAATGATTCTTACGCTTAGCAATATAGACATCCGCAAGAGTACCCATCTTACCGCTAATATTCCAAAGCTCTCGTACCGTAAGATGAGAAGGAAAGTTTGAAACATACACAGATAAGGAAAACTTCGCCAATTCGTCCACGTTTGTTTTTTGTGTTTAGGAGGGTTTTAATCTCTAAAACACTGAACGCCGGTTCTTTCGATTAACCACATGCCAATCTAAATATGTCGGAAATCACATGACATGTTAGATAACATGACATGTGATTTCCGACATATTTAAAATAGCAACAAGCTTGTATTAGGTACACGGATTATGTATTAGCCCATTCATAAACCATCACTGACATAATACCTTTGCTATTTTGCTAATGCTTTTGCAAAACATTGACTATTGAGTTTTATCAAAACTAGTTTTAGATCTCCTCACGCAAGGGCATTAACATAAGTCACACTAAAATAGTTTTAGCATAAGTCCTACTAGTTGAGTTTGTCATAGTTGAATCTATTTGTTTGATTTTTATCTAAATAAAAATATTATAAATTACAATAGTAACAATAAATGTTATTTTTTGTAAACAAATATAAAGTGTGTGTGTTGGGGAGGTGGGGGTGGGTTGTAAATTCAATGTCAATTGCCATGAATTCGTAATAGTTTATTTTTTACATCAAATTACATAATCAAAGTTGTTAATATATATATATTCAAAACTTAACCACTAAATTTTTAACAACCACCCCTTTTTTGTTAATTTTTATTTTACAATTTTGACACATGTACATTTATGTTGTTGTTTCATTTAAACATAAATTAAGAGATGTGAAAAAAAAAAAAAAAAAAAAACAAAAAAAAACAAAAACAAAAACAAAAACAAAACAAAAAAAAAAAAACAAAAAAAACTCAACTAGCTAATAAAAGACCTCGATTTTGAAATTGAATTCTTCTAATAGTTGATGCAAATCATGCATTTTTTATTTTTTCTTTTCCGTTATTATATAAAAGATGTTCGCTAGTAAAATCTAAGCATGAATAGCAAATATTAAGGTGGCGTTTAGTTGAAAAACATTTTCTTTCATTTCCTATTTCTTGTTTTGTAGAAAAAGGGAGGGGAGTTTGATTTCCACAAAACAATGGAAAATTTAGAAAACGCGTTTAGTCTGAGAAACATGTGTTTCTGTTTTCCATTTTTCAAAACTAGAAAACATGTTTAAGTATCGTTGTTTTATATCTCAATTCACTATTCACCTTAGTAATATTATAAAAACATCATCAAAACACAAAAACAAATATTACAAACTAACCAACTAAATTATAAAATAACTAAAAAAATCTAATACGAGAAAATAAAGAAATTAAAAAATTAAAATATAATATCAAATATCGTTTTCGTCCGATATTTTTCATTTTTGTTTGTTTTTTTTTACGTTTTCGTCTGTTTTTTTACGTTTTCGTCAGATTTTTTACGTTTTCATCCTTTTTTTTTTACATTTTTGTCAGTTTTTTTACGTTTTCGTCTGTTTTTTTACATTTTCGTCCGATTTTTGGGTTTTCATTTGTTTTTTACGTTTTCGCCCATTTTTTAACTTTCTCGTCAGGTTTTTTAAGTTTTCATCCGATTTTTTTCATTTTCATCTGTTTTTTTACGTTTTCGTCAGATTTTTTATGTTATCGTTCGATTTTTTACGTTTTCGTCAGTTTTTTTACTTTTTCATCCGATTTTTTATGTTTTTGTCCGTTTCTTTACATTTTCGTCAGTTTTTTTTACGTTTTCGTCCTATTTTTTATGTTTTCGTCTTTTTTTTTCGTCCCTTTTTTTACGTTTTCGATAGACTCTTTACGTTTTTGTCTAATTTTTCATCCGTTTTTATACGTTTTCGTTCATTTTCTTACGTTTTTGTCCGTTTTTTACTTTTTTGTTTGATTTTGGATGTTTCCATCTGTTTTTTTATAACGTAAAAAGTCTGGCAAAAAAGTAAAAATCTGACAAAAACGTAAAAAAACGTAAAAAAACCGAATGAAAACGTAAAAATCTGACGAAAATGTAAAAAATCTGACAAAAACGTAAAAAAACGGACGAAAACGTAAAAAATCGAACGAAAACTTAAAAAATCTGACGAAAGCGTAAAAAAACGGACAAAAACGTATAAAATCAAATGAAAACTTAAAAAATCTGACGGAAACGTAAAAAAACTGATGAAAACGAAAAATATCGGACGAAAACTTAAAAACCTGACGAAAACATAAAAACACGGACGAAAACGTAAAAAAAAGATGAAAACGTAAAAAATCTGACGAAAACGTAAGAAAACATAAAAAAAATCAGACAAAAACGTAAAGAATCGGACGAAAATCTAAAAAATCTGGCGAAAACGTAAAAAATTTGACGAAAACGTAAAAAAAACGGACGAAAACGTAAAAAATAAGACAAAAACGTAAAGAATCGGACGAAAACATAAAAAATCTGACGAAAACGTAAAAAAACGGACGAAAACGTAAAAAATCAGACGAAAACGTAAAGAATCGGACGAAAACGTAAAATATCTGACGGAAACGTAAAAAAAACGGACGAAAAAAATCTGACGAAAATGTAAAAAATCTGACGAAAACGTAAAAAATCTGACGAATACGTAAAAAAATGGACAAAAACGTAAAAAATCTGACGAAAACGTAAAAAATCTGACGAAAACGTAGAAAAACGGACAAAAACGTAAAAAACCTGACGAAGACGTAAAAAATGGACGAAAACGTAAAAAATCGGACGAAGACGTAAAAAACGGACGAAAACGAAAAAAATCGGACGAAAACGTAAAAAACTGACGAAAACGTAAAAAAACGGACGAAGACGTAAAAACGGACGAAAACGTAAGAAATCGACGAAAAAGTAAAAAATCTGACGAAAACGTAAAAAAATAGACGAAAACGTAAAAAATCTGACGAAAAGGTAAAACAACTGACGAAAACGGATTTTGGGGTATTTTAATGGAAAATAGGGGAAAACAAAAAAAAATTGTTTTGTAGTTTTGTGTATTAAAGTTGGAAATAGGAATTTTGTGTTTTGTAGAGAATTTTATTGGAAAACACTTACTTGAACGCGATCTCTGTTTTCCTTGTTTTCCATTGAAATAAAAATTGGCCTATTTGTGTTGCAATTCATTAGAGGGTCAAATTAGTAAACCAGAAGCGAAACATACTTACGAAGGAAAACATATTAAACGTCTTGAAAATAGATTACATTTTGTAAATAGTTTCAAGTTAGCTTTTCTTATTGACAAAACTAGAGAGTAACAAATACTGTAAAAAATTATATATAAAATAAAAAAGTACTGTATTAAATAAGGGCCCAACCGGGTTCGAACCGGTGACCTATTGATCTGCAGTCAATTGCTCTACCACTGAGCTATGGACCCTTTGTTGCAGTATCTCACACTTTAATTTATATAAAAGGTCCGGTAGATACATAAAGCACGTAGCCCTTACTTATCACATGCTAAGAAAGGTACTTCTATTATATACAATCATATATACTGGTCAAATTATTCCTAACTAATTTTTAGGTTATTTTCTATTATTTATGATATTAATTCAGAATGTTAAATTCACTAAATATAAGAGCATGCAGTAGGCACGCTATTGCTATGTGCGGTAGAAACCTTTTTTTTTTTTTTTTTTTTTTTTTTTTTTGAAAAATGAAGAATATGGAATATTAAACATCAAATTTATGTAAAAAGGGAGAGGCCCATTAATTTTGTGGGGTACGTGGTGTCAATTTCAAGAATATAAGTGAATTGAGTTTTTCAAACTCTTTTTCAAAGTCACTAATGGATTCAAAAAATATCTCCCAACACCAAACATGTACAATTATTCCCCATTCCCATTCCCTACACCAAAACCGTCAATCGAAACGTATCCTAAAATGTTATATCATAAAGATTTTAGTGACTCGTATTCACTTCTCAAGAGGCAACCACCTTTATAATATTTTCAACAACTATTCCATCATACTAACTCTGTATTTATCTACATGAGTAAAAGGATGAATTAAATGAAATATCCTAGTTGACAATGAGATATCTATTTTATAATTGATCTTGTCTGCCTGTGATACAACGTCGTTGTCCTCCTCCTCCTCATCGTTGTCGTCCTCATCCTCCCACAAAATCAAACAACATGAACAACATACAACTGAAAATCATATCATCTAATTCTTTACATTATTCGCTAGTAGCAACTACATTTCCTATAACAATATTGTGACCATATGCATTTCAATCAAGAACATCATACAACACAATATTAATAGGCCTCATCACTACTAAAACTCACATGCATAGACCACATTTCCCTCATGAAGGTAATTTTAAAATCCAAATGCAGCACACCCTCGTATCTATCCAGGTGTTCTTTACAGTGGGTCATGTCTCCCTCTATCCAGGTGTTCTTTACTGAGAAATCAATCAGTTGGCCCTATTTGCTTCTCCATTTTACAGCATCATCTTTATCACTTTGTATATTAGGAACTGGAATTTGCGCAGTAGAAACTTAAACATAGTGTTCATGTATACTAACAAATGTGTGTATTTGCATTGTGCTCAAACAGATTATTGCAAGTTTGCAACTTTATTCACGACTGTAAAACTTATAGAATCTCGTTCTTCCTCTGATTATCTTATTATTATCGTATATGCGCTGCAGCATAACATGCAAAACTAAGGTTGCAACATTATCCTGTTTTTAATCTGACTCGAGAAACTTATAACATTATCTTCAAAAAAAAAAAAAAAAAAAAAAAAAAAAAAAAAAAAAAAAAAAATGACACGCGTATGCTTGTTACGAATTCAAGCACCATCTTTTATGACTTGTTCTATCAATGTTAATGGTCTAACTCAGGTTGCTAAATAACACAACCATTATATAAATTATAAAATACAAAACGCACATCCAAACAGTCAAACACGCCCTGAACACACATAGTTGTAGCTACTTGAAACAACAACTGACAAAGCAAGAAACTTGGTTAACAGAGTCATAGAATGAAGCACAGTTCAAGAAAACACAAAGTTAAAGAACAAGAACACTATTGTCTATTCATCAACAATACATCTACTAGTAGTACACATCCAATAGCAGTAACGTACATACAACCGATGCACCTACTCATCAAAAGTCAAAACTAGTATCCTTATCAGCCTTTTCTTCTTAGACAGTTGGTATGGGATCAGTTGGTACGGGATCAGTTGGTATCGGATTAGCTGCCCGGAAATCCTCTTTGGTTCTACCATAATAACCTGACAATTTGCTACTGGGATACGTGATGAAGTTCCAACCAAATGCCGACCCTCCAACTATGTAGCTAGGCTGGGTTACATCTTGCTTCTCGGGGATAGGTCTCTCTTCTGAAGGTTTTCTGATAAACGTCTTCTCCTTCTCTACTGGAGGATCTGCGGGTTTGACCTCTGTTGATTTTTTCTGATCATGACTGACATTAGCTACATTCTTGCACTTCTCCAAGGAGATCGTTTCCGATGTCATCTCTTCATATAGCTTCATTAAAAGCTTCATTTCTGAAGAATAGATGTATAATTGTATGAGATTTAAATATAAATGGTACTCATAAAAAATAAAAATGAAGGGATGAGACTCACGTTCATTGATTACAGAAGCGGCTTTGGAAGTCTGAAAGTCTGGAGTCTTGAGAACCTTTAAGATAAGAAAATTAAAAGGGACATTTATTCTTAAGAATAAAAGAAAAAACTTTAAAAAGTGTTTGCCGTTTGAAAAAGAGAGTAAAAACCAGATAATTAGAAGGCGCACTTTATTCATTGTTCAACTAGTAAACGCATGATTGAGCGATTGTTACTCAAAATTATGTGTAAAAACTAAAAACACTTGCATTAACCAACAAAGGCTCAATCTTGATATACATAGTTCTAATGTAGTGCATTTCGAATCCAAATATTGACACATATATTCTTATTTTTTTCTCTCGATAATCTATTATTGTATTAGCTTTGTTACAGTCCAAAGTGCTGGTCAGTTCTTTTCCAAGAATTACAACTGTTTTCAGATGGAAGTCAATATCAGTCAACATGGCATAGTCAGAAGTCAAAATCATACTCTAGTTTTCAGAAGTACAATTCAATTCGACCTGGTAACAAATTCTTTTTAGACAATCATAGCCGTTCTTATGAGATTTTTAAAACAAACAAAATCGAGTCAATCAACACTTTAATAGGAAATTTGACTCTAGTCGGTGTTCACAGATTGGTCTATATTTACTTGAATCAGACCAATGTACTGATACTCTGACTTCTAGAAACATTCAGATTCAAATTAAACTCGGATAAATGTATACACAAATAGACTAAAATCTTCCACAAACTACAAAGTATACGGGTTGGCATTAACAAGATCGTTCAAAAATCATAGTACAAAATCTTTAACCCCAAGCTTTACTTATTTCCATCCAGTAAATATTAGTACAAGTTAAACATCCAAAGCACACGCATTCAAAAAAATCTTCCACAAAGTATACGGGTTGGCAATAACACGAACGTTCAAAAATCATACAGTAGTACAAAATCTTTAACCCCAAGCTTTACTTATTTCCATCCAGTAAATATTAGTACAACTATTAACCGTGTGATTAGTTAAACATCTAAAAAAGCAAGCAACTTTATCTTAAAAATTGGCACAAAAATCAAAGATTTTAAGAACTATACATCCCTAAGACAAAAAGATTGCATCTTTTTATTAAACCAAACTAACCAACATAAACCCTAATTAAACCAACACTAATTAAGTTTAATTAATAAAAAATAAACCCTAATTAAACCAAGACTAAGTTTAATTAATCAAATATAAACCTTAATTAAAGATTTAAATCATAATTAACGAAATGGATTAAACTAGTAGAATAACAAATAAATAAATAATAAAGATGGTAATTAGATGAATTAATTAATTACCTCTATGAATTGAGGACGAAGATCTTTAACAATGGCTCGAATCTTGAAGTAATTCGAATCTTTAAAATCAGATGGACGTTTTTTCATATTTGCAACTTCCATTATTATTTTGTTGAATCAATCGAATTTGAAATTGTGAAACAAGGATGCTATTGCTTTTGCTGCTTGAGTTATGAATCAAATTGTGGTTATGGAAGATATATAAAGAGGGCGAGGGTGTTTGACTGTTTCTGAGCTTAGTTCAAAATTTTGGGCTTATTCTCATGTGGGCTAGCATTCTCTTTCCTAAACAAAAGTAAGGTGGGAAAAGAAATTTACAAGTTGGGCTAGCATTCTTTTTGTTAGGGTGACATAAAGTTGACCTGATTTGAACCCGACTAAGCCTATTTGGGTTGGTTTGTTCATGTCAATAATTTCATTCGGGTCAGGTCAACCCAAGTGATCCAAATAATAAATAGGGTCGGGTATCAGGTTAAAAATGTTTGGCTAACTTAGGTTTTGGTCGGACTCCTTTTGTAAAGCAACTTATTGTGCTTTTATTCCAGCCAACGAAGCTCCGTCTAATCTCTAATAGGGGCTCAGGTTTTGGTCGACCCAAATAAGGGATTTTTTTTTTTTTTTTTTTTTTTTTTTTTTTTTTTAAATAAATATAGTTTCTACAATTATCTATTTAAACTAATTCAAATCGGGTATGTTATTTTTAGTCTCGCCCGACTTTGACCCGACCTGAATTGACTTGAATCTGACCAACACGACCCGAACCCCTAGTTCTGACCAACGGGTTTCCGGTTTAACTGGTCAAATTGTTGGTCCGGTCAGGTTTTCAAAATACTGATTGTAACTTTATTTATTTATTATTTTCTTTTTTAGAAAACAAAAAGACTGTTATTATTAAATAGTAATTTTGTGATTTGTTTATATCTGAAATTAAAATTAAGATAAATTAGATTTGAAATTTATCAAATTCATTCAAGATAAATCATGTTTAGCATGCTCGGGCAATGAACAAACATTACTTGATTAACAATGTTCTGACCATGAAACATAAACTAAAATTTTTTTCTCTGAAACATTTAAAGAGATAAAACAAATCTGAAAGTATCAAAGATTAGTTTTGTCAAACAAATAACTACGTATGGTTGACCTAACTGTCAAACACTCGTGACTATCATCGGTAAAATGTGAGAGATCACAAATTCAAGTCTTGCTTGGTGCAATGTGCAAACAACATTGATGTGACTATGTGAACTTTCTCAAAAAAAAAAAAAAAAAAAAAAAAAAAAAAAAAAAAAAAGGAAAATTTTATCAGATTTGTCTCTATATAAACGGAACTCCAACCTCATGAATAAATCGTCCAAAAGTTATAAAAAAAAATAATAAATAAAAATAGACAATACTTGAAAATTAAGGCAGAAAACAAGTTCTTGATTGTAGTTTAAAAAATGTGTCATATAAGCCATATTCATCAACTATTAACATACTTTTTACTTTCGCCGAGAAAACTAAAAAAGTAAAACTCTTTTGTACTTACTATGGTTTGAAATTATTGTTAGACAAAAACAAAAAGCTTTATCTCTTTTACTTTTCGCATAATACAATAACACTATTACACTTAACAAATTATTTAATGCTCTTCTTAATATTTGTAATAATATTGTAACACTTAACTCGATCAAAATGTTTTATAAGAATAATAAATATCTAAATTTTATAATATATATAAAGAGGAAGTGTTTTATTTAAAAACTATCAAAATGAGAACCGTTTGAATTACTAAGGGTGTGTTTGGTTTAGATACATGGATCACTATCATTATGAATTTAATAACAGGTTTCACTACTTAATATATTGTTGTTTGGTTTGTTACATAGATGTTGGTATCACTTTCATTTTTTCTTTAACACACAAAAAAAAGCGATGAAAATTATAGAAACCACAATAGGCCTATTTGAATGACCAAAAATCACCAACTTACCATAGATTAGTTTTCTTGGTTTAAATCCACTATTTTGATTTCTAATTGCTCAACCAAACACTTGAAATAGATTTCATTGTTATTTCTTGATTCTTATACCTATCAAACAAACGGCTCCGATATATCCTTAATTAAAATATGACAATACCATCTATCATTAAGGGAGTAAAAAAGAAATTTGGTTTTGAACTTTAAGGCAATTGCATATATACCCACTAAAATTTGTATATTTACATATATATATATACTAAAAACATGCTTAACTTGTATTGTATATCACGCATTAAAAACTTGTATTTTGAAAAAATATGCAAGTTTTTGGTGTTTTAGTGGCAATGGCGGACCTATGTGAGGGTCCGCCCTCCCAAAATTTGCGGCACCTAGTATAAATATTATACGTTTTAAGAGTAATTTAGTTGAGGTTACAAATAAATATCCAATTCGGCCCCCCAAAATAAATTTGACCCTCTAAAAAAATTGTTCTAGGTGGATAGATATTGTTAACTGTTGCATATTGCATTTAACTGTTGAACCTTTAACAATTAATTTACTACAATTGAACCTTTAACTGTTGCATATTTGCATAAAGGGTAAAGTAAAGCGCAGAAATATTTGACAGCATTTCCCCTTGTTATTTCTATCGTAGTTCCCCCAAGTTCTTCTTATTTCCAGAAACTTGAAAAAATCGATTTTTTTTAGTAGTAGAAATGAATCCAAGCGCTGATAAGTTGGTCAGACGAACAACAATGATAGCTACTGTGGTCGCTTCTTACTTCCTTTTAACCGCTGATTATGGCCCCGAACCTAATGTTCTTGATCCTGTAAGTTTTACATTTTACCCTTTTAATTCCACTTAATTTAGGCCTTTGTAAACATGTGCCATGTATTTTTTTTTTGTTCAACATGGTTTTTGATCTTTTGGCGGACTGATAATAGTTGCAAGTCTTTTACCACTAAGCCACCCCTCGGTGGTTTCATTTATATAAGTTGAAAAATACTCCGACAGTTTGACATTTTAACATCATTTAAGGGATGTTTGGGTTTGCTTACTAAAACATCCGGCTTAGTGTTTGTTTAATTTTTTTCATTAAGTCATGTTAATTAACAGATGACTTAATGCAGACAACCTCAGTAGTTTTATTACTTAATATTTTCAGTCATCTTTCTCTATTAAGTCATAAACAACCAGTTTTCATCCGACAGTTTTTTTCATATTAAGTCAATTAAGTCCAAATCAAACACGCCCTTAGTTTTATAATTGAAAAATCTAAAATGAGTACAGATTTTTTGTGGGATTCTCCGAATATCTTGAATCCACTCACACAGACAACAACACCATCCCAAGACAGGCCTTGATAGTTAATCAACTAAGCCGATATGCGCTTTTTTAAGCCAGGTGTTATCGATGGTTGTATCCACCCATCTAAACATTTTATACTCTTTGTCAAGTGGCAAGCTACGTACACACTAGCAAATCCAGTAATAATAATAGACTAGACGATATCATCAATTGATACATAAAGCATTTGTTGAAAGGTTCCAAAGATCCTCGATTTTTGAGGCCAAGGATTTTGGATCACACAGTTTCAAATATAACACCCACAAGAGCATCTACAGACCAGGATTCTTTTTCTCGAATAAACGCAAAAAGTAGTTGCTTATTTGATTTATATTATCTAATCTATTAGTCCTTAAATAAGCAGAGTTACCAAACACTCAGAAATCTGCTTCATTGATCATTGCATTTTTTTTTAATCAAAATACTACTTAGGCATTGTGTTTTGTGATGGTATATAACGGAGTATGATTGTGCTTATTTCAGAAAGCATAAGCAATTTTGATAAGCGATCACCAAACACCCCTTTACTTGTGGCCTCTGATGTTGTGAATGGCTAAATGGTATTTTGTCGATTTAAAATTGGGTTAATTGCACCAAAATGTAGCGTACTTTCACATTTTCCCGGTGTAATTTATGTAACATACTTGCATAGTTACATTTCTGTTCAGTTTAACCAGCTGCCTTAGAGCAGTTGGCCACCAACTACCGCAAAAGCGCGCAGTTGACCAAGTCAAAGCTTAAAGGCTGGGGTTCGAATCCGGACTCCAACTTGGCCAGCCAGTGTTGCCTAGGTAATTTATCGGGATATGCCTTCCTTGTTGGGTGGGGGGCTCGGTACCAAAAAGGTACACGGACTTGAGATGGTTCCGCCAAATACCATTTCTGTTCAGTTGTAAGTAAAATCATTGCACGAAAATGTGAGTATTTTACATAGAAATGGAAAAAGTGAAGTAACTTGTAAACAATGGAAAAACAAGGTGAAATTCTTTCGTATGTTGGTGCCATATAATTACAGTAACTTGTTTACAATGGAAAAACAAGGTGAAATTCTGTCGTTGCCATATACATACAGTGAGATTAGTTATATCATTATATGATGGCCTCTGGAGTCTAGGTCTGTGTTGTAGCTGTTGGATGGTGACCTAGATCGTGCGTTTTTGGGTTTTGATTATTTTGGTCTTTGTGATTTGTGTTAATCTTATGCAGAGAAACTAGATGGTGTGTCGATCATAGTTTCAAGTTTTCAACTTCCTGAATTTAATCCTAGTTCATTGATGAATCTATTGGACCATAGATTTACCTCCGAACTTTTGCGAAGCAGTATATGTAATATTCATAAAGATAAAAGATAACAAAAGTAAGCTTTCTGGTGATGCATAAACCAAAATTTGCGTATATCAATAAAAGAAAGTTGGCTCATCACATTAGTCATTTGCAACTTGAATAAGCAAGATCATAAGTTGCTGGATAACATGCAGTCGTGTATATGACAATCTCACTTCATATGTTTAGTTAGCATTTTTTTTAATCTGCTAATGAATCACAAGATAATGATGAAAAAGCTGAGCAACAATTATGATATGTGGATGTTGGTAATTGGTTGAACAGTCTTATGCATACTGTCTTATACTTCTAGCCACATGATATTGAGATATGATAGAAAAATGCTAGCAACCACCTTGAATGCAAGCAAGTTGTTTTTAACTTCACCTTCTGTTATCTCTTTACTTGCTGTGATTATAACATTGATGATCGTACATTCTTACATATACCCATTTAATTCTTAATCACTTGTTCCCATTTACTTTATCATACGTAATCTAACACACGTCTTCTTGTATTGCAAATAATAGATCAAGAATGGCATACAATCTGCAGAGCAGTCAGTCAAGAATTTCTTCTTTGGTCCTAAGCAAGGAATTCAAGTAGCTAAAAAACCAACCCCTGATACATCAGAAAAACATCCTTGATGTTTCAAACAACACAACCAAGTTTTCCAAGGTTCTTGTGATGTCTATTTCCCTCAAATGTCCTTAGAATGTGAATCTGGATGTGTGAACACCAATGTAGACGTAAATTATGAGTTGCGTACTTTTGTAAACGTTGTTAGTTCTTGTAACCACGGACGTGCGGTGTTGTCTTGTAGTCCTCTTGGAAAATAGAAATGAAATACTATATAGAAAACCTCTCCTGGTAGCTCTTATAAAGCTAGTTTATATACTATATAAAAGAGAAAATGTTTTATTTAAAAACTCTCAGAAAACTGTTTAATTACTAATAGTATATCTTTAATTAAAAATTAGCAATATCTATTATTAAATTAACTAGACGAGTACCCGTGCATAGCAACAGGATTTTATAACGACAGATAGTTTATTGATAAAAAAAGTTTATAGGTTATAAACGAAAAATAATAAAAGTTTGAAGATTTGAGAATTAAACATAATGTTTTGAAACCCGGTTCGACCCGGGTGTTTCAATTGGTTGAACCGTCCCAGTCGAAAAACGGGTTTGAAGCCTTCCGGGTCGACCCAGTTTGTGTTTTAATTGGTTGTATTTAGGTGTTCTTTTTTTCCCTTTGCCTTAGCTTTTTCCTCTGGCCTTTACTTTTGCCCCTTGCCTTAGCTTTTGCCCTTTGCTTTGCCTTTGCTTTTGCCCCCTTGCGTTGCTTTGCTTGTTTTGTGTGTTGTCTTCGTGCTTGGTGCCTGCTTGCCTTTGCGTTCTTGCTTGTGTTTGTTTTGTCTCTTCGTTCCTTGTTTCTCTTGCGTTCCTCTTTGCTTTGTGTGCTTGCTTTTATTGCTTTGCTCCTTGTTCTTTGTTTGGTACTCTGTGCTTTGTTTGTCTTGTTGCTCTTTTGCTCCTTGTACTTTGGGTTTCTTTATCACTCACACTTGTACACGTGCCGGAGGTCTCCCTGGAAGCAATCTCTCTACTCCTAGGCTTTGCCTGGGGTAGGGGTAGGATCTGTCTACACTTCTACCTCCCCCATACCTCGCTCTTGCGGGATTGAGTATGTTGTTGTTGTTGTATTTAATTTGGTAGATATGTTTTTAATTGGTTGTACAATGTGAATAAATCATCGTACTTTTAAGTAATGAATAATGTTTTGAAACCCGGTTCGACCCGGTTGGTTCAACCAGTTGAACCGTTCCGGTTGAAAAATAGGTCGATTTAAACCGGGTCAACTTGCTAGGTTGGGTCGAAAACGGGTCAAATCAAACTTCGTCAACCCGTCGGGTTTGAAGCGTCCCGGGTCAACCCGATTTGTGTTTGAATTGGTTGTATTTAATTTGGTAGATATGTTTTAATTTGGTTGTTCAATGTGAATTAATAATTGTACTTTTAAGTATTGTGGTATTTTAATAAGAGTATTAATTGCATTTTACTTTCTCTCTCATTTGACCATTGTTGGAAACTCAACATTTCACTTGAAAACTCAACATTTCACTTTTGACCATTTTTCCATTTTAAGTAGTACTAGACGAGTACCCGTGCATAGCAACGAGATTTTATAGCGACAGATAGTTTATTGATAAAAAAAAAGTTTATAGGTTATAAACGACAAATAATAAAAGTTTGAAGATTCGGAAATTAAACATAATGTTTTGAAACCCGGTTTTACCCGGGTGGTTCAACCGGTTGAACCATTTCGGTCGAAAAATTGGTCGATTTAAACCGGGCCAACTTGCTAGGTTGGGTCGAAAACGGGTCAAGTTAAGCCTGGTCAACCCGCCCGGTTTGAAGCATCCCGAGTCAACCCGATTTGTATTTTAATTGGTTGTATTTAATTTGGTAGATATGTTTTTAATTGGTTGTACAATGTGAATAAATCATTGTATTTTTAAGTAATGTGGTGTTTTAATAAAAGTATTAATTACGTTATTTTTCTCTCTCATATGACCAAGTGTTGAAAACTCAACTTTTCACTTTGACTCTTTTTCCTTTATATGTAGTACTAGACGAGTACCCGTGCATAGCAACGGGATTTATAGCGAAAGATAGTTTATTGATAAAAAAAGTTTATAGGTTATAAACGAAAAAAAGTTTGAAGATTTGGGAATTTAACATAATGTTTTGAAACCCGGTTCGACCCAGGTGGTTCAACCAGTTGAAACGTTCCGGTCGAAAAATTGGTCGATTTAAACCGGGTCAACTTGCTAGGTTGGGTCGAAAACGGGGCAAATTAATCTGGGTCAACCCGTCCGGGTTTGAAGCGTCCCGGGTCAACCCGGTTTTTGTTTTAATTGCCTATATTTAATTTGATAGATATGTTTTTAATTAGTTATACAATGTGAATAAATCAGTGTACTTTTAAATAATGGATAATGTTTTGAAACCTGGTTCAACCGGTTGAACCGTTCCGGTCGAAAAATGGGTCGATTTAAACTGGGTCAACTTGCTAGGTTGGGTTGAAAATGGGTCAAATTAAACCGCGACAACCCGCCGTGTTTGAAGCGTCCCGGGTCAACTTGGTTTGTGTTTTAATCGGTTGTATTTAATTAGGTAGATAAGTTTTTAATTGGTTGTACAATGTGAATAAATCATTGTACTTTTAAGTAATTGGGTGTTTTAATAAGAGTATTAAATGCATTTCAATATTCCCTTATATACATTTTTCAACATTCCACAATATTTAGTATTTCACTTTTCCACTTTGACCATTTTTCTATTATAGATAATATAAATACTACAAAAAAGATATTTAGTCTTTGAACTTTCATAATTTTTTGGTTCCAATTCATATAGACTTTTTTCTATCAATTGCTACAATTGAACCATTAAGTGTTATGGGTACTCGTCTAGTTCGGAATAAACCCTTAAAGAAAACATAGTTGTTAAGATCTGATCCTGATATTAGGATCTCAAGATTTTACGATACTACATAGCAAAAATGATCAGAATCTTGCATAGAATCTTAGCAAGCTTAAGATCTTATAAGATCCTAATCATGATCATAGGATATTAGGATTTAATCCACTCTTATCTTACTTTTCTTGAACTGCAAACTAAAAAGTTATAAAGTTATGTATTAGATTTTATATAATTTAAAAAACAAGTTAAACTCTTTAAACATTTCATAATTTAAAACAATATTTTTATGAAACATTTATATAATTTATATAATTATGTGTTTATGCTATGTATGTGTAGATTAAAAAAAAAAAAAAGAAAAAAAAAAAAAAAAAAAAAAAAAAAACTATTAAGAAAAAATGATCCATTCGCATTCTGCAAAACCTAAAACCATCATGTCGGCACAGATATTTTACAGCATTTCCCCTTGCTATTTTTATCGAAGTTTCAGAAACTTGAAACAATCGATTTTTATTTTTATTTTGGTAGTAGAGAGAAATGAATCCAAGCACTGATAAATTGGTTAGAGTAACAACAGTGATAGCTACTGTTACCGTTTCTTACTTCCTTTTAACCGCTGATTATGGCCCTCAACCTAATGTTCTTGATCCCGTTAGTTTTTTCTTTTTTAATTCATTTTTTCACTTATTATATACATCTACTCTACCATGTGGATTGCAAATTTGTTACTAGTAATTGCTTATTTGTACAACTTGGAAACTGCTTATTTGAGGGTGAAATAAACAGTTTTCATTAAGGGCACTTGCTTATTTAAACTGCTTATTTCATTTAAATTACTTCTTGGGGGTGGCCTAGTGGCAAAAGCAGGGGCGGAGCCAGAAATTTTTGGTCGAGGGGCACACTTTGATAAATTTTAGAAACGAAAATTTACACTACAAAATTTTTCGCTAGGGGCACCTGCCCCTTGTGCCCCCTATCTCCGCCCATGGGCAAAAGGCTTCTGAGTATTATCACTAAAAAGGGATGGTTTTACATGGTTTGAGTATGTGTGGCGGTGGGTTCAAACCCCGTTGATTAGTTGCATAAAAGGTTGGAAGTCATGGTTACCCGGAAAAATAAAAAAATTAACCGAGTCACCAAACACTCGGAAAACTGTATGCATTATGTTTTGTGATGGTTGATTATATCCTTGTGCTTATTTCAAAAAGCATAAGCAGTTCTGATAAGCGATCAACAAACACCCCCTTACTTGTGGCCTCTAAAGATGCGAACGGCTAAATGGTATTTTATCGATTTAAAATAGGGTTAATTGTACCAAAATGTAGCGTACTTTCACATTTTCCCGTTTTTATATGAATTTACTCTTTTACCGATGTATGTAACATTACTTGCATAATTACTTTTCTTTCAGTTGTATGTACAATCATTGCACGTAAATGTAAGTATGTTACATAGAATGGAAAAAATTGAAGTAACTTGTATACAATGGAAAAAAAAAAGGCATTGTGCTATTTTGGGTTTTTGGTCATTGAGATTATCATGTGGAGAGAAACTAGATGGTTTGTCAATTATAGTTTCAACTTCTTGAATTCAATCCTAGAATTATTAGTGAATCAATTGGAACCATAGATTTACCTCCTATCTTTTGCGAAGCAATATATGTAATATTCATAAAGATAAAACAATAAAAGTAAGCTTTCTGGTGATGCATAAACCAAAATTTGCGTATATCAATCGAAGAAAGTTGGCTTATCGCATTAGTCATTTAGTTGCAACTTGAATAAACAAGATCATAACTTGTCGGATATGATGCCTAATTTAGACTACACAACCTGTACTCGTGTATATGACAGTTTCACTTCTTATGTTTAGTTGGCATTCTTATTAGGGATAATGATTTCTAAATGTATCCAACTTGCCACGTTTTACTGAGTTATGTATGGAACTTTTAATTTTGCTATCTTGGAGTTCAAACTTACTAATCTTGGCAAATTTGTGTACTCGTCCCACATGGCAATGAGATTAGGTGACCTGGCAAAGTGGACCTTGTTGACCCCGTTATTTTTATAAAAAGACCGTTACTTTGACCCCGTTTTCCGTTATATCTAATTTTTTAATATTAACGGTACGTTTATACATTCTCTCACTAAAATCATTTACCCAAAATCCATTCACGTGTTCACACATTTACCCAAAATCAAAGAACCCTAATTTCAAACCTGTGGATCGATTTATGATCAATTCAACCATTGTTTTTTCAATCTGATTTGTTTATAAGGTATGGTATCATGGTACAACATTGATTTAAGTGTTTTCCCCAATTATTCCAAACCTAATTTGACTTTTCTTAATTTTTGATTTACTAACCCTAATTTGCGATTGTGTGTTTGACAGAATGATACCTGGACCCAATGGTATTGAGTTAGATGTATGGAATGATGGTATATTCAAGGAAGATCCTTTAAGGTACGAAGATGGAGTTATTTTGCACGCGTATATTGCTAGGCTGCCACTCAAGGAACTGATAGAACATGTGAAGAGGTATACTGAGTGTGCTCATGTTTTTGGTTTATATTATAAAATGCCACATAGTGAATTGGATAAGGGTTTAGTAAAATTAGATTGTGATTGGGAATGCAATAGGATGTATGATCTTGCAAGGTTGTTTGGGAAGTTAGAAGTTTATGTAGATCACAGTAACTTTGACTTTAGCAAGTACTTAGCTATAAGTGACCCTGGTACACCTACTTCTAAGTATAGAGCAGCAGACAAAATAAGGTATTGTAATGAATTTAGTGAAGAAGAAATGGTGAGTTGGGCTGAACAAGAGGTTGATGTTGATGTAGGAATTGCTACTGCTGGTGATAAGGTTAAGGGTAAGGCTAGTGTGGTTGATAAGGGTAAGGCAAGTGTTAGTGAAGTTGGTGTTAGTGATACTGGTGTTAGTGATTTACCTGTGGCAACAAATAATGCATCTGCAAGTGCTAGTGACAGTGATGATAGTGATTATGTTGATACTGGTATGTTACAAGAGAGTGACAGTGATGATAGTGCATTTTCAGACAAGTCAGTTGACTATTTAAGTGCTGGTGAAGAAGAATTAATTGAGCATAGAACTAGGAAAGCAAGTAGGGTAAAGTCCAAAGCTACACCAGTTCCTGATATGGCTGCAAATCCCAGCACTAGTAGACCTAGAGGTGGTGACAGAAGTGAAGTATTTCTTGAGCATGATGAGTTCATTGATGAGTTGTTGAGGAAGATGAATGATGTGGATGCTGATGGGAATTTACAAGACCCATTTTTGGGTGTACAAGCCACTCAACACAGATATCATACATATGATGAAAACACACACTGGAGGATCCAAGCTCCAGAGGTAAATAACTTTATGCTCATGTAGTATCAACACAGATATCATACATATGATGAAAACACAGATCATGTCCCACCACCTAGTTCAACAAATGTTTCTAATACTTGTGGGGGTGTTGGGAGTTCAGTTAGAGGTACAAGTGATGATGTCAGAGGTTCAAGTGGTGGTGATACAGGGGATCAAGTATTCCAAAATAGAGGTTCAAAAAGAAGTGGCAGATTAGGATTAAATGGTACTGGTAGTGGTAGTGGAAGTGGTGGCAGTATTGGTAGTCAAATTAGGGGATCTGATGTCCCAGGAATGCAAACTCCACAACAACAAATTGCTTTTAGAAGGGTTGGTGGTGTTCAATTTACAACAAGAGGTGCACCAAGGGTTTCAGGTCAGCAACAGTCAACAAACAGAGGGTTTGCATACTGGTTTGGTGAGGGCAGTGCTCATGCTAGTGGTCAGGGAAGTGGTCATGGAGGTGGTCTAGCTAGTGGTCAACCAAATGGTCATGAAACTCAAGTGAATCAAATCAGTCAGCCTATCCCAAGTCAAAGCAGCCAACCAATCCCAACTCAAAACAGTCAAGCAAATCAACCAAGACAACCAAGGCCATTTGTGATACCTGCCCAAGCAAGAAGGTTACCAAGCCAGAGAATCCTACAAAGGCAGCTAACTAAAAAGATTCATGGTGAAGGAAGCTCCAAGGACCAAGCCATGCAGTTGGATTAAGTAGCATTATGAATTTAGATTGTCATATTTTGTGTAATATATTTGGCAATCAAAACATGCAAGTATGCAGTTAACTTTATTAGGATGATAATTAACTTATCTATGTAGTAGTAATGTCACTCATGTACTTTGACTTTCTAAAAGTCAATTGGGCCAAAGTACTAATTATTTCTACTTTATATTACTGCATCTTTGATTGACAGTTGCATGCTATTTTGAAACTCACATGCCTGCACATTTGGAATCTATACACTATTTGTGTATAGGCTTTTGCATTGAATTGGACAGTTATACTTTGACCACTTTTCCATTGATTATAGGAATGTTGAAACGATTTACCTACCAATATTTTACAGCTATAAATGGGATACACTTTACAATAGGGATAGCACCACTCAACATTGAAGTTTGCAGCAGAAAACCAAACAAATGGGTTCCAAGAAGAAAGGTATGGCCATGTTAATTATCTTTGCAGCAGAAAACCAATAATGTGCTTAAATTTTGTTGTAATTTTAATCTTTATATGTTGGTTCAGAGATCATATACATTTCCAGTGACTCAAATGCAACAAGTGAAACCTCTTCAGGATGGGAACCTAGTCCAACATGGGATGACTACTTTCCAATAGGCTATGGGTATGGTTCTACTGCTACATCCTCAACAAAGGAGACCAAGAAGAAAAAAAATCCAAAACAAAGTGTCCCTGAACTCTTTGATGAAAAAGTGGCATTCAAGGCAAGGGGTAAGGTTTTAGGCCTCCCAAATGCCAAATTTTGTGCAGACCATGGTATCAAACCATGGAGTCCCAAAATTCCAAAAGAATGTGAAGGAGGGAAAGGGAAAAAGAAAATGAGTTAGCCATCTGCTATGTAATTCCAATGTATTTGCTTTCTATTTGGCTACAATGCCACTGAATAAAACTTTGACTTTGTAAAGTCAACTTTTATCCTTTATATGTTTAGCATGAAAAATACATACTGCATAAAATGAAAACAAGGAATTGCAAGTATTGATACCATGGAAAATTGCAAATTTTTCATTGCATGACAAAATATTGACTTTCTAAAGTCAAAGTACAACATAACCTAACTTACTTGATTACATAGCAAAAACCTAACTGCTATTGTTCAAGGACCTACATTAGCTTCCCACTTTCATTCCAAACACAACACATATTATGATTAAAATCCCAATCAAAATACGAAACAACCTATCATACAATTCCAACTTTGACTTTGTGCAAGTCAATTCATGGACCAACTCATTTTTCTCCATTGTTAGAACTTCAACATCCTCTTGCATTTCATTCCTCTGATTCCCTCTTTTGACCTTTTGATGCTCATCATACAACAACTCCCTATAATACTGACTGGGTAAATCATCATCAAAAAACTCATAATATCCACACTTGTTATACTTGTCCTGTAAATACACATAAACATAGACAACTTTAACCTTGCTTACCAAATAATTGACCTATGAAATTGAAAGACATGTTAAATTAGGTCTTACAAATTTGGGACAAGCAATAAACCTTTTCCCAGGATTCTCCTTTGTCCATGCCGTTTTCACAGTCATAGGAAGACCACAACCACAATAGGGTCGAACATACTTGTGTGTCACTCTTCTTGTTCCTGGGGCGTATTCAGCCATTAGGGTTTTTGGTGTGAATGGGCTGGGATTTGATGTGAACGTTATCCAATGAAAGGAATTTGTGATCCGTGTGTGTTTTTTTTGATTTGGATATATGTTTAATGATTTTGTATTAGTGAAAGGGAAAAATTATAACGTTAGAGAAAAGGACAAAAAACATGGCCAGCGTGGATGCATACGTGTATGCCAACATGGCAAGAAAAAACAGGAAAAACCTTAATCACCCCGTTAGTACACAAATTTGCCAAGATTAGTAAGTTTGAACTCCAAGATAGCAAAATTAAAAGTTCCATACATAACTCAGTAAAACGTGGCAAGTTAGATACATTTAGAAATCATTATCCCTTCTTATTATGTAATCTGCTAGTGAATCACAAGAGAATGATGAAAATCTGAGCAACAATTATGGTCTGTGGATGTTGGTAATTGGTTGAACAGTCATGTGCATAATGTCTTATACTTCTAGCCACAGGATATTGAGATATTATAGTCGAATGCTAGCAATGACCTTGAATGCAAGCAAATTGTTATAACTTCACCTTCTGTTATCTCTTTACCTGCTATCATTATAATACTGATGATTGTACATTCTTACATACTCATTCAATTCTTAATCACTTGTTACCATTTACTATATCATACTTAATCTAACACGTCTTCTTGTATTGCAAATAATAGATCAAGAATGGCATACAATCTGCGGAGCAGTCAGTCAAGAATTTCTTCTTTAGTCCTAAGCAAGGAATTCAAGTACCTAAGAAACCAACCCCTGATGCAACATCAGACAAACATCCTTGATGTTTCAAACAACACAACCAAGGTTTCCAAGGTTCTTGTGATGTTTATTCCCCTCAAATGTCCTTAGAATGTGATTCTCAATGAGTGGACACCAATGTAGATGTAAATTTATGAGTTGCGTACTTTTGTAAACGTTGTTAGTTCTTGTAACTACAGACGTTCAGTGTTGGCGTTTAGTCTTTTTGGAAAATAGAAGTGAAATAATATGTATAAAACCTCACCTGGTAGCTCTATAAAGCTGTTTTTCTCTTGCTATCTGTCCTACATTCATAATCGAAAGAAAATTTGACTGGGGTTGTTTTGCTATTTGAGGTGAGTAGTAACAAAGCATAACCCAAATTTACCAATTTTCATGTAAGCCAATTTTGTAAGATAAATTTTTCACTAAGCAACTCCATTTGATGGAGCATGATATATTTTATGTTGCCTGCCAGAATTTATCAGCCATATAAACTTGTGTTTTTGTGATAATTTATACAAAATTTTATATTATTTAATATTTAATTATGAGAGCTTAAGTTTTTCAAAAAAGTTGTAATGGATTAAGACAGTTTAAATACCCCAAGTCTTGTATTTTTCATGGTAGGAAAGAATATCTCTTTGTTTTTTCCAAAGTTCTTATCTTAAAATAATACATTAATATTCAGAAAAATCTCCTTCACATAACTGTTTTTAACTACCATCCATTCACTCAAACCTCTGCACCCTTTACTCAAACAATGTCCTCAATCCCATATTTCTCCCTACTTCCCAAACAATGTCAATACCAAAGTCTTCATTTCATATTCAACTCCCACATATCACAAAACCCTTCAAAACCCTTTCACATAAACCCTCCAAAATCCTCTGTTCTCAGTCCCCTGCTCCCCAATCTCCCCTAATCTCCATCCTTCGCGTTATTCCGGATTGGGCTGACGCTATTCAAGAAAGTCGATTGAAACAACCTAGACCATTATATAAGCATAAAGATTGGGTTGAACATAGGAGCTCATTAAGACATCTTAAACATCTGTTATCTAGTGCTACTTCTAGAGTTATATTGTCATTAGTACCTCCTGTTCTCGCGTTTACTACTGTTGCAGTTTTCATTGCTAGTTATAATACCTTGGTTTATTGGGACTTGTTGCCTGAGTTTTTCCCAGTTTTGAGAGCTTCATCCTTGCCGTATCAGTTGACTGCGCCTGCTTTGGCGCTTTTGTTGGTTTTTAGAACTGAAGCAAGTTATTCTAGGTTTGAAGAAGGGAGGAAGGCGTGGACTAAAATAATTTCTGGGACTAATGATTTTGCTAGGCAGTTGATTGTTAGTGTTGAGAGTGATTCAGTTTTAAAAACGGCGCTTTTGCAGTATGTTTTGGCCTTCCCAATTGCTCTTAAGGTTTGTTGTTGAGATAATTTAGATATAATGGCTTTACTTTTGACTTGTGGAGTAAAAGGTTGTTAATTGTTTTAGGTTCAGATTATAGACTTTTTTAGAAGTTCCTCAAATTTGATAATTTGTATTAACTTTGTAACGAATATTGGGATTATAAATATATATTGTTTGTATTTGATCAGTTGATTTCTGTGAATATTGAATCAAAGAAGTGATATCTAAGCAATCAAGTTTATGGTGTTTTCGAACTTTTGATTGGTTTTGAATAGTCTTTGGGTCATATGAAATTTTACTTGATAAAGGGTATGTGATGTGTTTAACAATGGAAAATGGATCACTTTACACGTTTCAGTTCAGTGATACACTCATACACAGACTTCGGTATTCAAGCAGATAAAAATTCCGAAAAATTCAATGTTTTGCTTGTTAAAGATGGCACCTTTGTAGTATAAATTTTGCATTATCAGTAGCCTTTTGACTTGCAAAGTTAATTTAGACTCTTTTTTTTCTTGAAACACACGACTTCTTTTGGCTGTATTTATACTTCCGTTGGAGTCGTAATATTTGAAATGAACTTAGTGTTCCAAAAAAGTTAAAATATTTTGAAATAAAATTTTGGTTGCTTAATGATTTACAGTTTAGAGATATGGGCTGACTTTTGTTATCATCTGCAGTGCCATTTGATTAATGGATCAGATATCGGAAAAGACCTTAAGAGTCTGCTTGAGGATGATGATCTAGCAGTTGTTCTCAGTTCAAAACATCGTCCACGCTGCATTATTCAGTTCATCTCTCAAAGTCTCCAGTTGTTGAATTTGGAGTCATCAAAATTAACTACACTGGTACTATCCTGTTATGCCTTTCAAGGTCTCAACTTGACTCAAGTGTATCTCATTTTGATGAAATAATTTTTTGTTTGTTCAGGAGTCTAAAGTTACGTGCTTCCATGAAGGAATTAGTGTTTGTGAACAAATTACAAGCATACCCATCCCACTTTCTTACACTCGTTTGACTTCAAGATTTCTTGTTCTATGGCACCTTACGCTTCCCATAATTCTTTGGGATGATTGCCACTGGATTGTGGTTCCGGCTACTTTCATTAGCGCAGCTTCTTTATTCTGCATTGAAGAGGTTTGTGCAATTTGAATTTTTTGGTCAAACTCATTGATTTTCAGATTTCGGTTTCTTATGAATTTTGAACCTTTTCATAATCATGAGATATAAAACAATCTCTGTGTCAAAATTACTTATCATAATAGTATCAGTTTTGAACTTTCAAAAAGCTGCAGGTTTGACCTCAAAACTCAAAACATTACATTCAAAGGCTTGCATTCTCTATATACATTGCAGAAACATAGATTAACTTGCATGTTCTGTGTTTGTAGGTGGGTGTTCTTATTGAAGAACCGTTTCCGATGCTTGCTTTAGACGAGCTATGCAAACTGGTTTACGACAATGTCCAAGAAGCATTAATGAGCGAGAAAAAGATCCGAGAAATGCTTGATGCAAAAATGGAGAATGGAGCTCCTAGAAAACAGTCACCAAACGGGTATCCAACTGCGGGATCTGGACAAAGTACTTGGCCTAATAATTAGGTGACAAAAAATTCTCGTCTATCATACAATGAATAATGTTCATGGAAATGGTGTCACGTGTATATATGTATGTCTATAGCAGGAATAGTTCATGTTCGCCCAATACATATGCTTTCTGATCAAATACTGGCTTTGTATATAGTGGTACTTATGTTGGGCGTTTCTTGCACAACCCATCCCATACTAAAAGCAAAAGGATTGTTCCTGTTACATATATATGAACACAAAAGTACAACACACTAGTAATTTTATAATATAGAAAGAAGACTATTTCATGACATTAATATATGAGATGACAGGATACAAACGCTTCCTGATCTTGCAAACATTACAAATGTAAAATCAACCTCCTTTATATCCTTATGTTGTAACAAAAAACTGTGTTTCAGTGACTTCACCCGATCACATGTGGATGATGAATACATATAAGACAGACATGTCATCAAGGTGTACCTATTTAATCGTCTCTGTGACCCATTTGAGCAATTTATTGCCTTTATAAGTAACCCTCAAGTAATACACATTTGCCCTCCTTTTTAGGCTCAAAGTTGTTCAAACCAGCTCTTTGGCTAATACTCTTTATTGCTGCTGCATCTTGTTTGGTTTCACTCCAAACTGGCAACACTTCCACTACCAACTTCTGCACCAAGTTTCCCTCAACACCCTTCAAAATGTCCTCAAAATCATTAAACCCCCCTCTTAAATCCAACAATAAACTGCACAATCCTCGACCTTTTAAGCTCTCCAAAATTGTCGTCAAGTTCACTTTATCCAAAACCAGTGTTTCAATCCCCTGTTCAGATCCCACACCTGTTTCTTTGTCAGCAACTATGATGACATTTGAACCCGATTCTGGTGTATGATTTGGAATCTTGATCACAGGATTTGGATGTTTTGAAATTATAATATAAAGTGGTTGGTTGGATTTGGGTTCTCTGGACTCGGGAAGTGGATACTTTTGTAATGATTCTGAAGAGAGTATGACTGCATCATGCTCTTGTAATAACCTTGAGTAGTATCCACCTGCCTCTGTGGATTCTTCTCCTAGATCATTTGAGAGGCCACCATCGATTGTGAGGGAGTATCTGTATTTTAAAAACATCATCACAACTAGAAGTGCAAAACTGGGCACGTCATGCCGCTTAAGTAACGGGTCAAAATGGGTAATATTTAGTGCAGATCCAAAATGGGTTGACGGATGACACCCATTTGATGCACACCCTTTTAAACTTATTTTTGTTTTCATTTTACAACCCTGGATAAAACATAACCTGAATCAACCCAATCATAAGTACCTCTAGTATAAACCATGTCCCCATAATTCCTCACCAGGCAGACCTGCCCAACTCGTTTACACAAAAAACTGGTCCTGGCCCACATTAAATAGATGAGGTGAGGCAAGACCGTCTCATGTATCTCTAGCTTCTAAATAATTCAAGACTAAAAGATACAAATATTTATATCAAAGTGTGGCCTGAAAATTAGTGAATGACCTTAAAAGTCGGCATAAAGCTTACCTTAAGGTAACAAACGGTTTTCCAGTTAACATTTGATGTATCCATGCCTCATTAAGCTTCTTGCACAATTCTTCTTCAACACCAACGGTTACATCAATTCCTGCATCTCGTAGTTTAGCTACACCCCTTGAGGCTACAATCGGGTTTGGATCCACCATTCCCACCACCACTTTCTTAACTTTTGCTTTGATCAGTGCTTCAGAGCATGGTGGAGTTCTTCCAAAGTGATTACATGGTTCTAAGCTCACATATGCAGTAGCATTCTCTGCCAATTCCCCAGCATCTCTCAAAGCAAAAACCTACAAAAACTCATTCAAACATAGAATTTAAACTCTAAAATACAATTCGAATCTTGTGCATATATGTTTAACCAATTATTCTGATTTTGATATTAGATTTTTGTACCCTATTAAGATACGTAATCCAATTAAGATTGGCTATATAAATGGATATTTGTAATGATTTGCGGTTCATAATGCTCATATTATAATCTTTATGTGCTTATATGATCCTAACCAAGCAAAATACAAGTTACCATCTGGGTCCTTTTTAAAAGGTGAGAGATCTAATAAATATGTGATTGCGGGTCCCTTTTCTACCATGGAACCCAGATTCTTCTCAAAATAAGAATCACAACCACTTGTCCTTAAGATGCGAAGACTAAACTTCAGATTTTAGACTGATATCTTAGTTTATATGTACTTTATAAGTGCATTAGCAATATCTTTAAGAGCTGAATGAAATACTATTTAAGAGCTGAATGAAATACTCTCATTCTGGTGGATGGCAATCAGTCAATTGGATGGTTTTATACCAACTGTTTGGAGGCGATACTGAGACATACTAAGTACTTACACTGATTTGGATTTTTTAACACTTAGCGACTATCTCGATGGTGGCTAGGGGGTGAGGTTTTAATTTGTTGTTGATCTACACAATTTAGATATGGCTTGACTACAAGGGTTGAAAGTTGAAACTTAAACTTGTGGTTACAGCAAAACCATAGGCTACACATCTTAATAAAGAATATAACCACACCAAAACAAACCAAATCTAAAAGCACTACCATGACCCTCAAAAGGTAGCTATCAAAAATTTAACATAAACAGCCAAAATTCAGATGTGGATTTCTTTTCATGAAATGGATTTATGGAGATAAACGAACTTAAAAGCACATATGACCTCATCATCATTATTTTACCCCTAGATAATCGAATAACCGAAATCAGTTTCACTATACTCAAACACTCAAAAGTCATGATATGTGTGACTCGAGATGCAGTATTCTATAGTCTATACTAAATCCTATAGCATTTCGGTCTTCACTTTAAGACTTCTTCTAATCTAGCAGTCCAATACTATAATACTCACGTCCACTTTAATCTACGTCGTTTTATTGATCATGGTCTAATTCTATGGTGTTCCAACTTAAATGTGGGGATAGCCTATAGCCCTATAGTATATATCAATCTATAAACAGAAATAGCAACATGAGAGTCATGAACTACCTCAGCATGAGGTTGGCCAGCTTTCGGATGAAACCCTTCCCCAACAATTTTCCCATCTTTAACAATAACACAACCAACCAATGGATTAGGACTAGTACACCCAACTGCTGTTTTAGCAAGCTCAACACATCTCCTTATATAAAACCCATCATCTTTATCATCCTCATTTTTCCCCTGTAACTGTTCCATTCTAATCCCAACAAATCCAACGTTTTTTCTCAATTTTTTTAAAGATTCAGATACCCTTTTGGATGAATTGCAAAACCCAAAAGTGAATTTGGAAACAGATTGGAATTTAGTGAATTGGGTTGGTGATGCATTAGGGTTTAAGGAGTGAAATTTTGTGAGTTTGAGATTATAATTTGAAATTGGGAGTGATTGTGCATACATTGTTGATGAATGTGAATGAAAATGTAACAGGAGTGAGTACAAACCGATACGAAAATTAACACGAAAATTAACAGGTTCGGGTTGAGCTAAATAGATTGTGGGTCAGGTTTGAGTCGACATATCTAACCCATTTATTAAACAGGTCAGGTTCGGGTTGGGAATAAAATAAACGGTTCGACCCGCCAACCCGTTTAAGTTTTTTTTCTTAATTAAAAATTCTTTATATTTAATTATACGGGTTAAATGGGTTAAACGGGTCGACCCACTAACACGTTTAACCCATTTAACTCGTGTCATGTACTAACTTTTATATATAAAACGGATTAAATGGGTTAACTCGAAACCCGTTTAACATATTCAAACCATGTAACCTATTTAACCTGTCAACCTAAGTATATATACGGGTTAAATGGGTCAGGTTCGGGTTACGTGCAAACAGGTTAGGGTTAACATAGCTGACCCGATAATTTAAATGGGTCGGGTTCAGGTTGGGGTTTTCTGACCCGCCAACCTGACGACCCAAACCCTCCAACCCGAATTGCCACCCCTAACAAGGTGCAGATGGGGAGGCTTGCCTCCCCATTCGGGTCTCACCCCTGCCACATCACCAAACACCTCAACTTCAACTAACCATAACAAACCACCCCCCCCCCCCCCCACCAAACAACAAACATCAACTTCCCCACATCTTACACATTTATTTTTTTATTCATTTCATTAAATAAATTAAATTTATTTTACAAATACTTAAAAAAAACAAAACATACTAATTTTATTTCATCAAATAAAAAAGTTACAATACGACAATAAAAAAAACAACAGCACATACTTCTATTTACTTTATTTATTTTATACATTCACTATTTTTTTTTTTTTTTAAACAAACTTTCAAAAGAAAGAATGCATACACTATTTTCCTATTAGTTATTATTGAAATATGTTTTTTTTGCCAACCCAATTAGCCCAACCACTGTCCACGTTTCTTCTTCTTCTTAAAATTCCATGCCTAGGTCTGCCGTATTAAATCATCTATGGTATATTAATTCAAAGGAGAAAAAAAAGAAAAAAGAAAAAGAAAATGGAATGTCAGAAATTTGCTTCGCCGTGGCCACGGGGAGGTGACCAACAACGAGCAACGGCGAGGGCCGTTTGGTGTGGCGGCGAGCAACGGCTCGCCGTTGAGCTTGCCAACTCAGACGGCAAAGCCCAACGGCGGCCTTGCACCTTGTGCTCTAATTTTAGTAGTACTGTAGTATATTTTGTTGACCATGAGTTATGTTAGTATTTTGGAGTAGTGTGCAGCATGCTGTACTACGAATGAATAGCATGAAAAGTGTGTGAATTATAAAAAGAGAAATGTTAGGCCGTTTAGTTGGTGAAAAATTTCAAAATTTTTCCATCTGTAAATTTTTTGAGAAGTGGATGGTTTTTCTTCCCTAGAGATGAGTTGAGAATTTTGAAAACGCATTTAGTTGGAGTTACATTTTTCTTTCTTAAAAATGATAAGAAGATTACTTCAAATTGCGACGGTGGCGGCGACGGCGGGCGGTGGCGGTGGAGGATGATGACACGTTAGATTAGGGGTAAAATGGTGTATGTGTTTTTTTTTTTTTTTTTTTTTAGAGTTTGAGAAAAAAAAATGAGAAAGAAAAAAGTGAGAATGGTATAATGAGCTTTTCAATTTCTTAGTTAAAATTTATAAACTGAGAATTTCATTTTTTTTTTAAATTGTTGAAAAAAAGTGCGACTAAACACGTTTTCAGTTTTTTCATTTTCTTATAAAAAAATTTTGGAAAAATGGAGAATTTCTCTCCAACTAAACGCACCCTTAGTTTTAACCAAATTTCAAAAAATAATTTTCACATTTACATGTGTCATTCAAATATAGAGAATGAAAAGTAGAAAAAGAAAATCAATTCAAATGTGATTAGTGCCGGAGGTGGTAAAATAGGTGGCCGGGTCACGGGTCTAAATAGGTTTGGGTGTAGCGGGCGGTTTAGATGAGTCTTTTATAAATATTACTTTTAAATAGGTTGGGTCTGAGTTTAGATGAGTTTTGGTCGGGTTGACAAGATTATTTATTTGTTTATTTTAAACGTAAAAGATAAAAAAGTGAAAAAAAGTATAACAAAAATCTTGAGTTGCTAGACCTGAATTGTTACATAATTGCATTTTTTATTAAATATTACCTCCGTTTTATATTAATTGTCCAGTTTAATTTTATTTATTTATTTGTCTTTTTTCGCTAATTTTAACCTTAAATATTTTTGTTTGTGTTATATAATATTTAATAAAAATTATATCAATGAAAATACATTTAAAACACAATCCATTAATATATTTTGCATCAAGTATTATATAACAAAAAAAATAATAATAATAAAAATAAAATTAAGGTCAAAGTTGAAGAAAAAATACTATAAAAAGTCAAACTGTACAATTAATATTAGATGAAAAGAATACCCAATTAAATCCATCTATAATATTAAAAAATAATAACAACAAAAATAAATAAATAAATAAATAAACCAATTATACCCATCTCATTCTCATACTACGTATTTACCTAACTAGACCCAACCAGACTCATTTGACAAACATGTGTAAAAAAGCTTTTTATAAAATTTATATTAAGGGTTATTTACTAAATTAAATGGCTTGGAGATATTACTAGATTAGTCACTTAATTGAGAGGGAGTGAGATTTAAGGAATGCTAGTCTTACTCAAACTTTATAAAATAAATCTCACGTACACATGTTGTCTAAATATAGGGAGTGAAAGTAAGAAAGAGAAAATACAATAAAATTTGATTGGTCCATCTCATTTGCTACATGTGCATGTGAGAATTTTTTTGTAAAATTTGTGTGAGTTTAGAATTACTATTGAGATTTTTGTGGACCTCATTAATATGAAACAAAATTTTGGACTACTCATTAAGTGGAAAGAAATACCCTATAATCTAAGAAAATGAAACACCTTTTCTTCGGGATTCACCATAGCACGATTGCTATCACATCACATTATAACTAGAAGGTTATCCGCGCAATGCGGCGGGGTACCCAGTGACTATTCTTATGGCGAAGAAATGTTTTCCATGTGACCTTTTAAGCACAGTAAGACGACCAACATCTTCTTTTTCATTTCAACTTTTTTTTTCAACCATTACACAAATTCAAATACATTTAAAAAATTGCGAATAAAACTTTATATAAAATTACTAAACTACTGATCCATCAACACATTTACCATAACTTTTAGGGATAAAACTACCAGCCCATGTATATTGGATAAGCCTATTAATGATCCAGATTTTCGGATAGTCTAATGATGGATTAAATGGGTTGTTACAACTCACAAGTCATCAATGAGTTTTATGAATCTTAAAATTGTCATAATTGAAGATATTTAATTTACATTTGAAGGTTGGCTTTTTTAATTTCAATTTCTTATTAAAGAAATGTTTTTGGTCTTAAAATTTTCAAGACTTCTTTATTTAGAAAGTTCTAAACTCTTTATAAAGTAGTATATATATAGATATAGATATAGATTACTAATATACAAGGGCGGTTCAACCTTCACGACGGCCTAAAGTGAAGCCTTTTATCAAAGTTATTTGCCAAAAAATAGTTTATATGAAATATACCTTTCGTGCTTTTTTTTTGACAAAATTTTGATTAATCTTTTGAAATCAATATGGTATAATATATTTTATTTTCAACCGATAAATGGGCTAATCCGTTTAATCTTTCTTGCGACATTTTTATTTTAAAATTTTTAATTAACTTAGTTTTGAAAAGTTTTTTTTTTCAAATGAATCAACTGTCACTAAAACGGTTAACATTATTCCATATGCAACATAAGTATTAGGGAAATAATTTATATTCTAATATAGTTAACTGTATCATTCGGTATAACATTTTTTTTACATGATGCAATATATTAATCAACGTACCTTAAAAAACTATAGATACACACATACGGAATAATCTCAACTTTTTCACAAATGAAGCATAAAAAACATCAAACATTATTTATGTAATAATTATGTTTCACAAATATTTAGATCTTAACCACAATTTAGTTTCATGTTAAGTTCAATGAAAATCCACCCTATGCAAAGGTTAATGTCAGAGTTCAAGATCTACACACGGATTGAATGTGAAATAAATGGGGAGAAAGACCCTAATGAACACCTTCAATCCACTTTCTTGTGTTTTCCTTCCCCAAGCCCATGCAAGATCAATCTATGGCAAAGGGAAATTACTCACTAGGTGGGTTGGAGTGTTAATTTTTATCAATGAAAAATATCAAATACTGTTACAAAAGCATGTGATGAAATGCTTTTATTTATTTATTTATTTTTTATTATTTTTTTTAGAACTTGTCTTGTAATTATATTTAAACAAGTTGGGTGTTGTAATTGTATTTGCCTTAATTACAATGTTGAAGAAAGTTGATAACCATTGTGAACATCAACTACAATTAAAATCATTCTGAAAATTAGTGTCGCAACAAATAATATTGTAAATAAGTGGAATGTTAGTGGATACCATCCTCTACCCATACCATATTTGGCTCAACTCAGATCTATCAACAACTTTCCTTATCACCAGCTGAAAAAACAAAAGAAAAGAAAACTATGTCTTCCCCATCTCCACAAAAACAACCTAACTCACCAAACGATCAGGATGACAATGATTCAGTTCCGCTACTTCAACTCATGAAAAACATAATTTCGTTATTTTCAACGTTTTTAAACTCTCAGAACAAACCGGAGGTGGCTTATGGAATAAGTCCAATGCTTAAATAAGGAGATCGAGGAAAAGGAAAAACTTGTTGTAATGTTTCTTAGAAAAACTGTGATTTAGTGTATTTTTGTTTTTTTTATATACAACTTTATTGTTATGTTTGTTTTCTTTGATTTAACAAAAAGTATCGAGTAATCTTTGTACTTCTATTGATTTGTGGTCTAGTAATTCGATCCACATATGTTGTATCTACATTATTAGTAATTCGACCCACTTACCTTTTTGTTGATAGATTTTAGCTCATTTGAATTAGAAAGCTATATTTTAACTTCTTCGCAACTCATTCACATGTAGCAAGCAAACAAATTCAACCAGGTAATGAACACCAATCAACACCGAATCATATGTCATATGCGTATATTATGTGTATCGAATTCGCATTGTGTTCGTCATATAATCACAGTATAGCGCATTCACCGTTTTTGCTTTTGGAATGATATTTGAGATGAAAATGGCTAGATTTGGTAACTTATGGGTAGCTACAAAATCTACAAACGTAGCTACAGTTAGGCGTCAGACATTAAATTGAGTCATTTTCACAATGTTACGGGTAATCTTGGCATTTAGAAAAAAAGGGTCATTGTTTTAGAAATATGCCACAAAAGTGAGTTAAGTTGGAAATAAGTGTCACGTTGAGACTTGAGTGTCATAGATGCAAATTCCCTATAGTAATGTGTTATGTGCGAATACCATGCTACAAATTTCATTTTTATGATTCATCCAAGTACATCTTTAGTTGCAAGTGAGAGAATGTAGTAGTGTGTGAGTACCATGCTAGTCGAACATAATGAACGTGTTTGTCTTCATTGTGATCAAACACAAGAAAAATAAACTTTTAGCCATGTAAAAAGATAGTTGATCCAGATTTTCTTTTGTCGTTTTTGGATGTTATGTTACATTACATCAAACTTGCATTTTTCAATAGGCATAATTCACAGGTTGCACACACAAACATTAGCAAGCAACTGCTTAACGATCTTCTATCATATTATCAAGACACTTTGATTAAGAAATGTGTATATATGCGGATATGATAAAGATCACATATATATCGATCTGTTGCTGTAAAAAATAATCACAAAAGCAAAATGGTAAATACATGTTTGTCCTACTCCTACAATTATATGCGCAAATCTTATTGGAAAAGAGCTTATAATAAAAACCACGGTTTTATTTATAAACAGAAGCAACGTTCATCTCATAAGATGAACTAGTGATCTTATTGTCCATGTCATTTTAAACATAAATATATATCATATATATACCGACGTAATAAACCAACATAAAGAACAGATGTTGTACGTGCAGGTATATATATGCATACCATGTGCCCAAAAGGCAAACATGTATTGATATGATAACAAGTTGCTTTATAAGATTGCACAGCTTCGGCAAAATCCAGTGCCCGCATTTCTTTGTTCATTCTCCAAAATGCGCTCGAGTTCTGTTATTATTTCTCCAAACGTAGGCCTTGTATCCGGGTTCTTGTGCCAACATTTCTTTAGAAGCCTGTAAAATTAAAGCTCTTCAGTGTGACTTGATGTCAAACACTCAAACCTATTACCATTAGAAGTACTTTGACTTTTGCAGCTAAAATAAATAAATCTGAGGTCAAATTTATAACTTTCTAACTTTTTTGACTTTTGAGGTCAAACCTACAACTTTTTAGTCCTTTTTATTTTATTTTATTATTATTATTATTATTATTATTATTATTATTATTATTATTATTATTATTATTATTATTATTATTATTATTATTATTATTATTATTATTATTATTATTTTTATTTTATTTTAAAGAATTGAGCTTCAAAATTGTTCTATTGGTAATGCTTACTATTGAACTTAAATCTAGTGATCCTACTGAATAAAATTTAGACTAGTATCAAATAAGAAGCTTGTTTGACCTTAAATGTCAAACTATAATTTTCATTGTCAAACAGATAGAAAAAATTTGAAGCAATTGTTAGGTGTGTGTAAATGTCGCTAAATATCCATCCGTCCCAAAAAGAGTGAACTTCATAACTTGCCCAAAAAGCTCTAACTTCGAACTTTAAGGTTTATCTGATGTTCCTATATTAAACTTGATTATTTAAAAGATCCTATAATGAAGCATTTCAAATTCCCCTCTTCTTTCTTTATGGGATGTACCATAAGTAACACAATCTTTTCCTGTTGTTACATAGTATCAACTTAGAGTTACCTCTAGTTAATGAGTCGCAGTTTTAAACATACATTAACCTATGTGTCTAGTCATAGTCAAATGTTCTTTTAAGTAGTAACTTACATCCTCACAGGTTCTGGGTACAAATATGAAGATAAAGGCGGTCTAGAGTCTTCATATGCTCGTTTGTCTGCCACATGCTCAGGTGGTTCTTCTCTATTTGATGGTCCTCCTTGAAACATCTAAAGCCACATATATATACAAGATTGGGATATGCAAACATTACAGAATTTAGCATATCAAAAGAACACTACAAATATCGAGTCTGCGTAATTTGACTTGTAAAGTCAAACAAAGGAATGGCAAATTCAAAAGTTGCTTAATCTCTATTGGATTTCAATACGGCAGAGTTGACACCAAAAAAAAAGTACTTACAAGAATCTTTTATTTATTTTCACAATATAACAAAGTTTTCATCTATTTTTATTTATAACATGACCAACTTTGACAAATGACAACAATAGTCGATCATTTCATTATGGTGACTTTTGTACAAATTTAGCATAAAACCATGTTGCATTAATGATTAACAGACGTTCTCAGTTACATTTCTGTTTAAGATGAATTTAGTTTTATCCTTGAGTTCTTTGCTAAACTTAACAAATTCATACATATCGTATAAGCTCGGATATTTTGACAATAAAAGTCAAGCCATGCATCATTTTAGTAAGAAGTGACGATAACTTACTTCATGAACAATCAAAGCAAATGAGAAAACATCAACACTCTTGCCATAAGATTCCCGACGATATACTTCAGGAGCCATATATCGATCTGAAAGAAATAAAGAAAATAATGATATGCAATCTAAAACATTCTCAACTACTTTATTATTATAAAAAGGAACAAGTTTTAATACATGATCCAGTTCCTCCAGTCATTTTGTAGCCATAAACATCCTTCTCCTGTGCAATTTTGCTCAAGCCAAAGTCAGTGACTTTAAGACGCCCCGCTTCATCTTGCAATACATTTCTGTAATATTTTTTTCGCAGCTTAAAAAAACTGATATTTCGAAAGTTTAAAAACCTTTTCCAATATAAAGATAGTAAACTATAAATTATTTTAGCGCATTTCTTCAAAAGGATTTATTTAAATACGGACCTTGGGGTCAAATCCCTATGAATTATAGCATGTGGTTTATGGCGATGAAGATAATTCATACCCCTGCACATTATAAAGTAAAACTCACACGGCTTCTTAAACTTTTAAGTAGTCAGTTTATAGAAGTCAAACTGTACTCTTTGGGACATTTATGGCTATCACCAGATATATAGCCGAGACCCGCAAAAAGGAACTGATGGAATATTTGGAAACAAAGTAGGAAATGTATATGAACCTTGCGATATCCAAAGCATAAGTAACAGCAGTTGTTGGATCAAGTCTTCCTTTCTTTTTCAGAATATCATATAGACTTCCCTGCAAATATCCATACTCTAAGTAAACATAAAGCTCCAACTAAAGAAAAAGAATCCAAAAATAAAAATACATACATTTTTTAGGTATTCGGTTAGGAAAATAAGACGGTCCGAGTCCTTCAAAACACCAAGAAACTGCACTATGTTCGGGTGACGCAACTTTTGCCATAACTCAAGTTCCTTCAAAAACGCTTTCCTATAACACGTTTTGTTACATAAGTACTAATAGTGCCTAAATGACTTCCTCGATAAGTCCATATTTTACTTTCATTGGTCAAAGCGCACCTCACTTTCTCATTTGATGCAATGGAAGACCTGATTGTTTTGGCAGCGACTTCTGTACCACGCCATTTTACTCTATAAACTTCACCGTATGCACCCTGCTGTCAAGCGTAGAATGTTTTACATACGTTATGACGTCATTTTATTAGGCAATTCATTTGGATATATAATTATTATTGAAAAATAATTTTTATAGTATTTACTTCACCGATAAGTAATGCTCCTTCCATCTGAACTTCTTTGTAGTGTATTTGGTAACATGGAATCTGAGAATCGAGTAAGACCTGTAGAATGATACAGTTTATCTGATGAGTTATCTCAAATAGTCATTTTTCATTCAGATCAAGCACCTTTGAATACTTCAACATTTGCGTATAGTAATTAGCTTATCTGCTCCGAGATACACACGTACCAACCTTGCTATAAGCAGATTAGAAGGTACCATCCGAACACCCAAAACTAATTATGTTCTCTAAGAAACGCAATAAGCAGATAAGCCAATAAATGAGAAACCCAAAAGACAATCTTAAATGTGCTGTTATATCAGTTAGCCCATTAATCTATATTAACAAAATCAGTGTCCATTTTTAATTTGGAAAGTATAGGTTTGACTAAAAGGTAGAGAGTATATGTTCAAAGAGATGAATTACCGGATCAATTCCTCCATGCGCCTCAAGGATTTTGCATATTTCCAAATGGCCTAAGCTACGTGCATCTGAAAGTGGCTACAAATAACCGTCCAAAAGTCGGTTATAATTAAATAATCAGAATTGCATTAACCAAACACTATTCATATATTGGTGATTTAGGTTTTTCCATTTTTGTAGACAATAAACTTACGGTACGTCCCCACCGGTCCATAGAGTTAGCATCAGCTCCTTTTTCCAGAAGTAGGAGAACGATTTCGGTACAACCTTCACAAGCAGCTAGATGAAGTGCTGTTCTTTTATCGTAATCTCCTACATTCGGTTCTACTCCCTTATCAAGTTCTTGCATCACACCCCATTTGTTGCCTTTGCCCGAGCAGTAAAGAAGCCGGTATGGGCCATCTGAGTCAGGTTTCTGAACTTGTATTTGCTAGCACCAGAAGATGGAATTTATCAAACTCTTCAGTTAAAACTTATGTCTAAAGTAAAAAATGGAACGGGACAGATGTAGCTGTAAGATAGTGTAATACTTGCAAGAGGATTTGATTCTTGAACACATTATACATGGAAACTAATTATCCATTATTTGACTTTTATGTCAAACAAGTTACCATTAGGATAGATAGATATAGACACACTTTTAGAAAAAGAGGAAAACAAGCTTATCAGTTAGTACATCAAATTACGCCATAACTTTTACGAAAGATTACACTAAATTCATAAGTTATAGATATTACTTAAGATTTTGTTCAAGACTGGTTTGACAGCAATATGCAGAGTTAAAAATTTCATCACAAATTCACAATCTATTTTATCCATGCTAAAGAGATAAATAGCATTCAAAACTTGAGCTTAACATGATAATTAGGGTCATATGATGATAATAACATTATTGAATCTTGAAAATGCCAAACGAACCAAAAGCTATTTTTGACATAACTTCATTCTATTGTTGGCAGGTCTTCAAGAAGGAGGAGACCGACCCATTTGATCGTCCTTTGGTCAGTCAAATGTCAGACAGTAGATTCTAAGAAATAATCACAAACACACTAAAACTACTTGCAACTCTTGTTTCAACCTCATTCTTTCATACAAAATATAATGAACTCTTTTCACACAACAAATTTTCTAAATGTACAAACTTTGATTTTATATATTCACAAACCATTGTACTATGTGCATAAAAAACTTGTAAAAAGGATATATATGCAATTATTCACTTTGGGAGGGATATATATGCAATTTTGCCTATATAAAAAAATTTGTGGTTTCACGCGTCATGTTTCATAAAGAAATTGGTTGTAACAAATTTGGATGTCTGCATTGTATGTGTGGATTGTAGAGAAACTTAATATATCTTCACACTTGTACCAGCAAATGTCTCCGCACCATACATGTCCACACATGTACATATGATTATTTTTACATGTTTATTTGTGTAAATAACCTGGCAAATATCTGTACTTTTCAGTGAGCAGCTAAGAGAAGTGAAACGTGAACAAAATTATACTTTTGTCGTAGTGTTTGTAATTTTGCCCAATGTAAGGTTTGTTCAGAGTAGATTACAAGCCGAATTATATTGGTTCCATGTATAGCACACTCATTTAGGATCCAAAATTACTAGTATTAGTTTCTTTTTATCAAAAGATGCCAACTTGATGCAGAAATTACATCTCACATAAACATATATCATATGTTTACCAAGAAGATATGGTGTTGGAGGAACCAAAATCGGCTGCTGATAGTTTTGTTAGAAGAAGGTAAAGGGATTCCCGAATAAAAATGCTCAAGTTACAAAACTATTACATCTGCTTTAAGTCAACATGTTTAATGTCATTAAAGTAAAATATGATAAAAACATATTAACTGACCATGAAAGGTGATAAGGGAGGATCAGGTGCTGAGGCATCCATGTTAAACCTTCGAGGATAAAAGCGGCAACTGTGTGAATATAAGCATTAAAGGTTTTATAAACTAATGGACTATTATGGTTGATAAGATCAAGAAAGACATTTAATAAAAAAGAATACTGAGTTACCAAGAAATACAAAAAGGGTAAGAAGCAAAACATAGAGTATTTCGTCATGCTTGATTGGCGGGGAACATTTCAATTAGCAAATCAAATGGGTATCTTGGTGGGAGATTTCAACTGTTTCGGTTTTCTTCCAAAACCAGCTTTCAAACCTCCTTTGGTGTTATCGAGTGGATCAGGTCAATTTGAACAGGATTTCAGCTTGGCTTGACGGGTTCAAGTACATCAGATTATTATGGTGGTATTCGTATCACTATTCACTACCATGGTTAAAATTTAACCAAGCAAAAATTTATAAATCTAATACTGTATCTCATAAAGAGAATGTTACATTTGGAGCAACTCTGATATTTTATTTAGTAATTTTCTGAAATTCAGGATGTGCGTTTAAAAGAGATATCAGACAGCCATTTTTCATTCTTAACTTCATACAAAGTACATACGCAACCTTTGATTGTTCAACATTTAATCATTCTGTTATAAAGAGACCCTCAATCTTAGATAATACAGAGAGGGTAGAGTCATAAAGAAACAGACTTGCAACTAATTACATCATCATCAGACGGTAACTTTGGAACAGAAGTACTAACCAACACTCCATCCATATTTGCAGCCTTATCGACATCAAAAACCACTGTACTAAGCCCCTTTCCAACAACAAATATCTTCTTACCAATTGCAACAAGCCGACAAGGTGGCCTTGTAAGTATAGATGATAGTCTCCCAAACGCTTCCCATTCTCTGCTATCTTTTCGCCACATCATAACTCTTGTTCCTGAACTCTGATCCAGCACGTAAAGTGTCTCGTCTACTACAATGGCTGGGCCCCGCCAGCCGGATACCATGTCAGAATCTGCATGCTGCCATGTTCCATTTAATGGATCATACACGACTGCGTAAACATGAGACGATACAGAAGAAGACCCGCAACGTATGTATATTTTCCCATCTAGTACTAGTGAATCTTCAATTTCGGGAACGACGTTTGGATCCATATGAGATGTCCATGAATTTGTGGTGGAATTGAAAGTATCCCATGAATGTGGGTCGCTTGATTTTGATCCAAGTCCACCAATTGCATATATTTTACCATCCATTGCTTCACAAGCAAAATAACACCTAAACGAAATAAGACATATAATCACATTTCTCTAACTTTGTAATCAAATCACTCAATCACAACTTATTAAAAAAAAGGAATCTTAAAACCCTTGGTGTTGGGCCGCTGGCTCATTATGTGGCTCATCCCTGGTTATTCAACCTGAATCTATCAAGAAATCCTAGTTGAATCTTCATCATAACCTAGTACACCAACCTCGTGAATCCTAATTCACTTGTTCAAGGGTCTGCATTTATTTGAGATCTCACCTATTCAGATTTTAAAAATTATCAAGTGTTGCTCTAGGGCTCGACAACATGAACACTTGTCCATTCCTATTAAGCTTTGCACAAAATACTAGGTTGTTGCCAACATCAACAATAGAACTAGAAGAGCTACAACATACTGAAAACCCAAGTTTTTCAAACACGTGCAACGAGTTTTCGGAGTGACACCAAGTACTTTAGCTATTCTCGCACGTTCCAGTCTCACATGCATGTTGATATCATCTACGAATATATTCGCTATCCATTTTTCGTAGATCAAGGTTGCAGTTTCTAAAGAGTAAAGTGAAATTTTCAAGTTTACATCGTAATGTACACAACCACAACTAGTGAAAAAGGTATTTTCGAACTCAGTGAATTTAGCTACAGATGATATCAACATGCATGAAGACAAAACACAAGCGAAAGCATCTAAAATACTTGGGGTCACTCTAAGGACACTCAGCGGAATGAAAAAAATTAGATCTTCCTCATGGCAAGTTGTACCACCACTATGCAATGTTAGCAACGACCCAGTAATCTTAAGCACACTTCAATAGGATAGAAACATGTTCATATTGTCGAGAAAATATAATTTTGCTAATTTCAAAAGTCGAATAGGGTGTAGGTTTATCGACATTTCAATGAGGAATGGACTGGGAAGTAGGATCTTGTAAGATTCAGGTCACTTTTCTGTTAAAGTAACCATAACCAGAGCACATTTACGATCATTATCTGTAAAAGTTATTAAGGTCATTATCATTAACACCTAGAAACGAAAAAACATATAACCTGAATCATTCTCTTACATAAATTACGATCAACTGGTTCCCCCCCCCCCCCCCCCCCCCCCCCCCCCACTCTCTAAGCAACTAGACTGGAACATTTTTCTAGAGTTTAATGACTTGGTTTGTACACAAAAAACAGACTCGTGGCACATTGTAAAAAGTAAGTTGCTCTTTTGTTGACATAAACCCTTTGGCATATTCATTGCATGATTCAAAAGATATAATCGATTGTGAAACAAAAAATAGCCTTTAGAAAAGAGTTTCTTAATCCTACGTAATGGGTGATAGTAAAAAAAACAAAATATAATACCTTGCAGTTGACAGGGGTGAACCTTCACACCATGCATTCCTACTAACATCATAGCAGTAAACTTCATCCGTAGCATCTTCAATCCAACCACATCCACCCAAAAAGTAAATCTGTTTCCCCAACACTTCAAACCCTACACCTTTTCTTTTCAAACAACGAGATGAAAGGTCAGGGATACGCTTCCAACCTTTTTTGGGCAAATTTGGGTCTAGTACGTAGCAACAAAGTTGTTCGGATTTGTCTTTACACAATGCATAAATCCAAGTCTCGGCCAAATTATGCTTTTGACGATACAAATGCCACTCTTCACTGCAAATTAAATCCCGCCATTTTGTTGAAACACATTTGAGGAGTGAATGATATTTACGAGGAATTCTTGCTAAGCATGTGAGAGCAATGTCATCTGGGAGACCATTTATTATTGATGATTGTGTTGCACCAGTTTGGCTTGACCCCTCTGAACAACTTCCTAAAAGTTCCATAGAGTTGCAATGCATTCAAACTCCTACAAAAAGTAACGGATACATTTTAACATACTAACAACTGCTAGACTTATATAAAACTAATCGCCTGGAAGTGATATTTGAAATAGCACTAGTCCTCTAGAAGCAAAAGTCAATGTGAAAAGAACCATGTGCACAATGAAACTGACAGTCATAGCCAAAATTAAAGTTCTTTTGGGACTCATTAACTCTATATCGGCTAAAGAAGATGCTTTTCTGTGCTTACTGATTATGGCATCCAACTTACATAAATTAAAGTCTCGTGAATCAATAAAACACTGATGCTCCAAAACTGATCTAGAATGAGACTTTAAGCTTGAACTCAATAATTGCCAAGAAATACCATATACGCCAATGTGGTTTATCCACTACTTTCTCGCTCATCAGAAAGACTATATAATTCAATTTCTGACCCAAAAGTGATATTTTGTCAAAATTGAACAATCTTGAAAATAATTTGGTCCTACATTTGTCAAAAAAAACATAACTTTCACTCTGTTATTTGTCAAGATCTCCCTTACTAACAAAATTTTAACTTTCACCCTTTTATATCTGTGACTTTACAGAGATCTAAGGACGGATTCAAGCCGTATTAGGATTAGCCAGCAAGTATTTCATGTTACATATCTTGACAACTTTTTCCCTTAAACTATATCAAATCACACACACAAATCAAGTCAGCTTTAACTAACTTATAGACCCAAAACCACAAAGAGGGTAACAAATAATTTGCATATCATCAAGGCTCTAAGCTTATTTGAGGTGCTTATTACAGTAAGATATATTAAACCAAGGAGGTGTTCGGGGTCGTTTTTTTTTGCTTTTAAGCAGAAGCAGTTTTGTGTTCAAACCTTCAAACTGCTTCTGCTTGCTTATTTCAAAGTGCTTACTTTTTAACCATCATGTTCAACCTAAAACCTTTTATGAATCGATCTGATTAAAAATAAATAAATAAATAAATAAAATCAACAAATATATATTTTCTCGAGAATTATCGCATTTTTTACAAATAAGCAAATCCAAATACTAATTCATTGAATTGCTTATTTATAAGCAGTTTATAAGTTGTTATTTACAAGCGAAAGCATAAGCAGAAAAGAAACAAACAATCCCAAGCACCTTCTACAATTATCATCAAAATATAGTAAGCTCAACCAAACACACTTGTAACATAATCATTATCAGCTTTTTTTTTTAAAGGCCCATTTGAAGATCAATAATCAAATGCATGAAATACAATTATAAGATCTAGGTTACAATTTCATATAAAAAAAGATTATATAAAAAATAGAGAAAGCAAACCTTGCAAACAGATGCGCGTAAGAAATTAATTTTCGGATCCCCAATTTATGAAAATGATACTGATGGTAACGTGAGGAGGGTTAAATTATGAGTTGTAATATTCTTGTAAACCGAGTAATGAACCAGTTAATATAGTTTTAGTGAACTCATAAAAGGAGTTCAACTTGGAGCCGATTCGTAAACCATTGTTTTTTGTTCTAACTTGTTGCGATTTGTTTTTTTATTTATTTTTTATTTTTTATTTTTTTTCTTTTTTCTCTAGCTCTCTCTCTTTTAACGGCAACTATTTTATTTTTATATGTCTTAAGCAGGACTTGAATTAATAACTAAATGAAGATTTCACATGACAAATCATACACGAACCCCTTGGCGCATTTAACATGGTGTTTGAGTTTTCCCTTTTCACACATGTGGCGTGTTTCTTTTTTCCCTAAAGGATTGAGTCCACATAAGTCACCCAATATTTCTTTTTTATATGAGCCCATTTATTTCCACTAATACATCTAAGGAGTGTTTCTTTTTTATGTTAATGAGTCTTAATGAGAAGATAGTGGTAGGGCCACACATATAACATGTTTTATTTTATTATTATTTTTTTTAATGGTTTATATGAGGAGAAGAAGCATTAAGACTCATTAACAGTAAGAGGCCCACCCACTTAATCGAAAAAAAAAAAAAAAAAAAAAAAAAAAAAAAAAAAAAAAAACTCTTTATCTACAAGTTATAAAATGTCTTACTCTCCCCATCTAGAACCTCTAATAGACATGGCCCACATGAAACCCACATATATTTATATACCTCTGAATGTGAAAAAAAAAAAAAAAAAAAAAAAAAAAAAAAAAAAAAAAAAAAAAAAACCGAAGCCGTTGCTCTTGTAGAAGAGCATTGGGTACAGTCAAGCCGTCAGGCTCGTGCCGTGAGAAATTTTTGCTGCCACGTCAGCAAAAAGCTCCACAGCACCAGAAATCTCATGGCACCACATTTCAGGGGTATCCGTTGGCACCAGAATTTCTGGTGCCGTCGGCCATTTTTTTTTTAAGCAAAAATTAAAATATATACAATATAAACTAAAATAAACTTTATTAATATTAAAAACAAACATTACATATAAAAAAACAAACATTACATGTAAAAAAAACACACATTACATTAAAAAAATACAAACTAATTATGCAAGTTCCATAAATGCTCCACAAGGTCATTTCGAAGCTCGTCGTGAACTATTCGATCGCGAAGTTCTTTACTTTTTCTAACATGTAAATCACATCTTTCGATCCAATTAGCTGGCATGTTCGGGCGTGGATCGACGAATGTCTCTCTTAAATTCACTCGAATCCTTCGTCTTCCAATATCATGTTGTGTAACATTATACAACAATACATGATTAGTTTCAAAATGTTGACTTGAAAAGCACGTGCCGGTTGTCGTATAATCACCCAACGACCATGTAGTCTTCGAGTAATCATTGTTCCGCCTCTTCTCATTCACGAGGTATGTATGCCCTCGTTCTCTTTTCACCTGATTGCGATCCCCCGGCTTCTTGATCATACAAGGATACAAATTGTTCATATGCCAAGTAACTTTGAAGATATCGTTCTCGATCATCGTTAAAAAAAACATCATAAACATCGAACGGGTCGTTGTGATTAATTGGGTTGTTTGGATTCATGATTGAACGATTTGTATGAAAAAATGAATATGGAATTAGATAAATAGAAGTAGAGATTTAAGGGGTATTTATAAGGTTTTTTTTGGGGTTAATTTATTTATTTATTTATTTAAGAAAAACGGCTATAAAGCCGTTACATGCTCCACATTCAAAAAATATATACGTTACATGCTCCCATTTTCCAAAAAAAAAAAAACAATGACGCAGCGCCGATGGGATGGCGCCAGAAGCGATGGCGCGAGGGCCGGTGTGGTGCGCCGTCGGACTTTTTGGGCTGGTGGCCATGGCACCACCGTACCCCATGCTCTTATAATTTGTATCCGAGTATTTCATTTTCAAGTTTTAATAAGCTTATAAATCAAAAGATAAGCAAAAGAATGAGTTTAAACAAACACCACCTTAATGTATACATTAACTGTGGCCTAAAAAGTTGTAAGTTTGATAATACTACATCACCGCTTTATATTCAAATTCACAATATGTTCAATCTGGTCTCAACTCTTAAATGATTTATTAACATTACGATAAGTCGGTTACTTTTCTTCTCTTAGCTATCATGTTTTGTTGTTAACTTCTCATCAATTATGTTTGCTTTAACTGGTCTTAATGTATCATATTGGTCTAGGGCTAAGCGTAATAGATCACGGACCGAACCAGACAGGATTCGGTCCGATCCTCGGTTTCACATTTTTTTTTTTTCATATTCGGTCTTTAGTATGGTTCGATTTTATGCACAACCGACCATTTAGGACCGGACCAAACCGACGAATTGGGCCGACCGGGATCAAACATTTCGATTAGGTGTTTTTGACCAAATTGATTTTCGATCCATTTTCGGATCGTGATCAGCACTACATTGGTTGGTCTTTACAATAATGGTTACTCCTATTATTTGTTATCTAAACTATGTGCATTAATCATTCCATTGTAATAACCTTTAACAATACTAGACGAGTACCCGTGCATAGCAACGAGATTTTATAGCGACAAATAGTTTATTGATAAAAAAAAGTTTATATGTTATAAACGAAAGATAATGAAAGTTTGAAGACTTGGGAATTAAGCATAATGTTTTGAAACCCGGGTGGTTTAACTGGTTGAACTGTTCCGGTCGAAAAACGGGTTTGAAGCGTCCCGAGTCAACCCGGTTTGTGTTTTAATTGGTTGTATTTAATTTGGTAGATATGTTTTAAATTGGTTGTACAATGTGAATAAATCATTGTACTTTTAAGTAATTGATAACGTTTTGAAACCCGGTTCGACCCGGTTGGTTCAACCGGTTGAACCGTTCCGGTAGAAAAATGGGTCGATTTAAACCGGGTCAACTTGCTAGGTTGGGTCGAAAACGGGTAAAATTAAACTGGGTCAACCCGCCGGGTTTGAAGCGTCCCGGGTCAACCCGATTTGTGTTTGAATTGGTTGTATTTAAACCGGGTCAACTTGCTAGGTTGGATTAAAAACGGGTCAAATTAACCTGGGTCAACCCGCCGGGTTTGAAGCATCCTGGGTCAACCCGATTTGTGTTTGAATTGGTTGTATTTAAACCGGGTCAACTTGCTAGGTTGGGTAAAAATGGGTCAAATTAAACTGGGTCAACCCGTCGGGTTTGAAGCGTCCCGGGTCAACCCGTCGGGTTTGAAGCGTCCCGGGTCAACCCGATTTGTGTTTGAATTGATTGTATTTAAACCGGGTCAACTTGCTAGGTTGGGTCAACAACGTGTCAAATTAAACTGGGTCAACCCGCCGTGTTTGAAGCGTCACGGGTCAACCTGCCGGGTTTGAAGCGTCCCGGGTCAACCCGATTTGTGTTTGAATTGGTTGTATTTAAACCGGATCAACTTGCTAGGTTGGGTCAAAAACGGGTCAAATTAAACTGGGTCAACGCGCCGGGTTTGAAGCGTCCCGAGTCAACCCGATTTGTGTTTGAATTAGTTGTATTTAATTTGGTATATATGCTTTACTTTTGTTGTACAATGTGAATAAATAATTGTACTTTTAAGTATTGGGTGTTTTAATAGGAGTATTAATTACATTTCACTTTCTCTCTCATTTGACCATTGTTGAAAACTCAACATTTCACTTTTGACTATTTTTCTATTATAGATAGTATAGATAATGTTATTACAACTACTTTCGACTTTGTTCAGGCGTTTTTATGATTTATCTTGGGTATGTTTGAGAAATAAATGGCAATATGGCATGCATACGTACTTGGTATGTTCAAGAATACCAAATATCAGAAACTATATATATTTAATTCTCAGTAATATCACACAAAGATTCAATTTCAACAAAAAAGGAAATGAGAACCAAAAAGAAAAAGAGGACTACATTGAGGAATAATACAAAGTTTTAAACCAAAGAAATCAATTGAAGAATCAAAAAAGCCTATTCTCATTACTTTGAACTCCATGTGTGACCGGGGCTTTAGCTCTCACTTTCCTAAAGTACCACACGCCAACTCCTATTCCAATCGCTCCGGCAACTGAAACTGCGGTCGCAGTACCTAAGAAATTATACAGAAATAATTTATATAACTAAAATGTAAGCTTAAAAATATATGTCTAACAAAAAGATTGAAGCACGTAGCATATGAGAAAATAAGACTAAAACAATGTGTCATATATTAAATGAATCAGGAGCATATTTGGGTTAATGAATTACAAATTTCTCACCTGCAACAACTCTTGAACTCCTTTGGTGTTGACTATGATCTACAAGACAAACACATGTATGTTAATTGTTTTATGTGGTCTCACTATTGTTATTTTTTCAGATCATATCGCAACTATTTTTGATATTTTTCTAGTGTGTTACGTACCTTTACAATAAGTTGTCACATTTCCTTTGTCACATAAGCACGAAAAATCATGTGTTTCAACATCATAACCGCACGAACCACCACCTTTACTTCCATCTTGGCATTGCAGACATCGCGTTGTAACAGGAATATCAGAGTCGATCCTGATCCCATACTCTGGGAGCGTATTATACACTTGTGACTCACCCAAATTCTTCCAATACACACTAGTATAAGTTTCACAATATTTCAACATTAGCCTTAACGACTCTGTCGCTTTAGGATAATAAGAACAACATGAAGTGCTTCCACCTAAAGCATGTGCACATTCTGGCAAATGTCTACATAAATAGCTTGCACTATCACATGTTGAGTCACATTGCTCGGGGAATCTTTCACAAAATATTGGTTTAGGCTCAACGATCACATATTTTTCGCTACAATTGAAGAAAAGATAATCGTTTTGTGGTGACAGTGAGAAATGGATACTTGTGTCTAGGCTAAATGGGCGAGGAGGTCGAAAAGTGGTCCCATCTTGGCAATTCCACATGTACGGATCGGTTACAAGGATGTGAGGATCTGAGTAGTCGATTCTGCGAATTGGGTATTTGCCAGATGGGGTTCGGAGCTCGAGTTTGTTGGATTCGGAGCAAACTAGGATGTTTCTATAGTAGGAGCTACCACAACCTTCATCTATACCAAATGGATAGTTAATTTGTATGTCACCACATGAAGTCCTGCAAAGACTTGATTGAGTTTTTACAAGAGGCAAACATGTAATTATTAGAAATTGTGTGAAAATGACTAGAGAGTCCATTAAGGAGAAACAAGTAGGAAAAATGTTGCATAAACCAAATGGAAGTGAGGATTTAGGAAGATATAATCAAGAATCTTTGGAAGGTATTTTTGTAATTTTCATTCAACTTTTGCTTTTGGTCTTTTCTTTTTCAGCATTTGAATTGGTGCACTTTTTTCCTTTATTTTGTGTATCTTATACAAGATTGTCAGGTTAAGCAACATAGCATGATTAATATATGAGTTATTGATAAAAAGTTTCTGCCAAAGTACATAAATGAGAATCAAAAAAAGCTTGCAATTAGTTAAGAATTTATATGTTCCTTTTGTCATCACCAAGTTGCTTTCATTTCAAAAGATAGAATACAAACATTTAGCGAGAATTTATTTACAAAATTGCTTTTATACAGTATATGTAGTTAAGTTGCATTTAAGTGAATGTAGGTTATGAAAGTGCAAATGATAAACTTTATGATGTCTCAAGCTATTTGACAGCTTCACAAGAAAACATGGCCTGCATCGACTCGTTTAAAGTAAATGGGTCGAAACTTCCACCTCTATATTAAGAAATTTGATATGTAAAGAAAAAAGTGTTTGCATAGCGTGGCTATAAGATCTGACCCCAACCAGTCCCTTTTGCGTAGAAAACCATAACTCAATCAGCAAGCATTTATGCACCAACGTAAGATGCAATGCTGCCGAATTCAGTAGGTCCCGTAACACATGAAAGCGAAATTATAGATTTTACTGGGGGAACTCTAACACGATTTGTATTATACAACCCTTTCATATACTTCTATTCTATCGCAAGGAAGGAATGCTTTTCTCCTTTTCCACAAAACCGATTTGCACACAGTTTCTTAGCATCATCAATTCCTAAATATTAGCAAGGTACTTAACCCACAACCGGTCAAAATACCCATTTGCACATTCCTCATCAGTCATCTGATAAATGTTCAGTTGTCGGAAATGGGTCAGTTTGCTGACCAAATACCTTACTGAATTTCATTTCAATCTCAATACCATATCTTAATAGTAATAACGGACATATAATAATCAAAAATCCAAAACCATAACGAAAGAATGAAGACTATTTTAGTAACAAAAGAATCAAAATGAGAGGTAATGATATTACAAGTCGATGAACGAACAAAAACGAGAAATAACTTGTTAAATTTAGATGTAATCTTTTAGTTCCAGCGTCTCCATAAACATACTTTTTTCATCATAACCGTCATCGATTATTAAATAATGATGTGTATAAAAGTCCTTAGATGTCAAGTCTCTTGCATCTATTGCGATTTGCGTGTATCTTCATGCTCGGAACCTGTAAGTTAATCAGTATGCTTAGCTAGTTCATAACACTTCAGCAATATAACAAATGTTTGAGACTTTCTAGATTCATAGTTTTTCTTAACCTTAGTTGCTCAATGGGTGATACTTCAATACTCAAAGAGTAGCCAGTTTTTGAACATTACAAAAGTGAAACTCTCTCAATGGAATTGGAATTGGAATTGGAATGTAGAAACTAAACTATCATGTCATTGATGCTAAAATATTCAGAGTTTATAAAACAAGATAACATATTGAGCATGCAATTGAATTGTTGGGTATTTTCTTAGCCCATGAGGTTAAGAGCCCAACTCTTTAAGGCCCATCTTGGGGTCCATTTTGAGTCCCTTATTACTACCTATGTTCAGTAGTTAGAAGGTGTACGAGAGAAGTTTGTGAGAAAAACAAAACAGAAAAGAAAGAAGATTTTCGGAGTTAAATATCACCCAAACCCAACAGCAGTGTTTGTACGATCACCGGAGTCTGAACCGTCGGATCGTCACGATTTTCGGACAGTAGCTTCCTTACATATAAAGGAAGGTTTTGACCGTTGGGATTCTGATTTTGAGGCCTAGAAGTCCTGTTTCTTGCCCGGGCAGATTGCATCAGTTTTGGTGATATTCTTCCTTTCTTGTTCTTTGTTTGTTGCCATATATCTTGATGTTGATTCCAAGATTATGATGTTTGTTGTATACCTCTAGTGTTATCTAGAGAAGACTTTGTGTACCTCTCTTGGTTGATAGTGGATTTAAGCGGCACTAGTTGTCCCGTGGTTTTTACCCGTTTTGGGGTTTTCCACGCTAAAAGTTTGGTGTTCTTGTTGTGTGCTTGATTACTATTATTACCTGGTGTTAGGGGTTGATTTGATACTGTTAGGGGCTGTTTATAGTTGTGGTTAGTGTGCCTTATTTGTTTACTTCCTCATAGGTTCATACGGGTTTGGGTAGGTGTTGTCAAACGAAGGTTTTGCTTCCGCATTTTAGTTTATACCGTTGTGACCCATTGCACCTTTACCCGTCAAATTGGCATCAGAGCTTGGTTCTTGGTTTGGGGACTTAACCTGTTTGAATGATGGAAGCTAATACAAGTAGGATGGTAAGTTTGAATGGTTCTAATTATCATGTTTGGAAAGGGAAGATGGAAGATCTCCTTTATGTTAAAGATTACTACTTTCCTGTTTTTAGTGCTGAGAAACCTGAGAACAAAACAGATGCAGAATGGACTATTTTGCATGGACAGGTTTGCGGGTATATTAGGCAGTGGGTTGATGATAATGTTTTGAACCATATTTGTGAGGAGACACATGCTCGTACTCTTTGGAACAAACTTGAACAGTTATATGCTCGAAAAACTGGAAATAACAAGTTGTTCTTAATCAAGCAAATGATGGGATTAAAGTATACTGATGGGTCTCCTATTACTGATCACTTAAATGCTTTTCAGGGTATTATAAATCAGCTTGCAGGTATGGGTATCAAGTTTGAAGATGAGATTCAAGGCTTGTGGCTTCTTGGTACTTTACCGGATACTTGGGAGACTTTTAGGACATCTTTGTCCAACTCTGCACCAGATGGTGTTATCACCATGGAATTGGCTAAAGGCAGTATTCTGAATGAAGAAATGAGAAGAAAGTCACAAGGTTCTTTTTCACAGTCAGACATCTTGGTCACTGAAAGGCGGGGGAGAAGTCAAAGTAGAGGTCCAAGTAACAGAGGTAATCATCGCAGTAGTTCCAGCAAAGGAAAATTTGCTGATGTTGAATGCTACCATTGTCACAAGAAGGGACACACGATGAAGTTTTGCAGACAGTTTAAAAAGGAGAACAAGAAGAAAAACTACAACAACCAAAAGAACAAGCACAAGAAAGATGATGATGGTGATGAAAGTACAGAAGTAAATACCACCACAGATGAGTTCTTTGTTTGTTCTGATTATGATATGGTTAACCTTGCTCATGATGATTCGAGTTGGATTCTTGACAGTGGTGCCACGTGTCATGTTGCAACACGAAAAGAATATTTTTCATCTTACACACCAGGTGATTTCGGTGTTGTTAGGATGGGTAATATTGGGCTATCTAGGATTGCTGGTATTGGAGATATTTGTTTGAAGTTTGACACAGGGATGTAATTGGTTTTACATAATGTGAAACATGTCCCAGATATGAGACTCAATATTATCTCAACAGGTCTTCTTGACGAAGATGGTTACCACAACAATTCTGGTAATGGCTTGTGGAAAGTGACTCTCGGATCCTTGATTGTTGCAAGAGGGAAAAGGGAATCCAAGTTATATATGACACATCCGAAGATCTCCAAGAGCATTGTCAATGCTGTAGACAATGATGATATGACCGAGTTATGGCACAAGAGACTTGGTCACATGAGTGAAAAGGGGATGTCTATTCTTTCTAAGAAGAATGTGTTAACCGGTGTGCATGATATCAACTTGAAGAAGTGTTCTCACTGTTTGGCAGGAAAGCAAACTAGACTTGCTTTTAAGAGTCGGTCTCCTTTCAGAATGGAGAACATACTTGATCTGGTACATTCCGATGTTTGTGGTCCCATGAAGACTAAAACACTTGGTGGGTGTTCGTATTTTGTCACTTTCATCGATGATCACTCAAGAAAGGTTTGGGTGTATACCTTGAAGACTAAAGATCAAGTATTGGATGTGTTTAAGCAGTTTCATGCTTTAGTTGAGAGGTAGACAGGGAAGAAACTTAAATGTATTCGAAGCGACAATGGAAGTGAATACATTGGCCCCTTTGATGCTTATTGTAGAGAGCATGGAATTCAGCATCAAAAGACTCCACCGAAGACACCGCAGTTGAATGGCTTAGCAGAGCGGATGAATAGAACTTTGGTTGAGAGAGTTAGATGCTTGCTTTCACATGCAGGGTTGCCTGCTTCTTTTTGGGGTGAAGCTTTGAATACGGCGGTACATGTTATTAATCTAACCCCTTGTGTTCCTTTGCGCTTTGATGTTCCTGACAGGGTTTGGAGCGGCAAAGATGTTTCATACCGTCATTTACGAGTCTTTGGATGCAAGGCATCTGTGCATATTCCCAAAGATGAAAGATCAAAGCTTGATGTGAAGTCTAAGCCATGTGTATTCCTCGGGTATGGTCAAGATGAACTTGGGTACAGGTTGTATGATCAAGTTCAGAAGAAACTCGTTCGTAGCCGAGATGTAGAGTGATGAGTGTCTAAATACTCATCATTTTATACCAATCTGAGCTGCCAAAACATCCAAAAACACTCAAATATGTATCAAAATACTTAAAATATCATAAAAGTGTGTTTTATATGTTTCAAATGCAAAATATGCAAAAACAGATGAAAAACGTACAAAGTTTGCATAATTGGCAGTTTCAGTCCCTCAAGTTTCATAAATTGGAAAAACTAGTCCCTGGTCATTCTAAAACTTGAAAAAGTCATCAAAGGTCCTTTTTAATCATAAAGTTACATATTTAGTCCTTTGGTGCAAAGTTTCACAAAATTACAAGTTTAGTCCCTATACTTTGGAAATTGACATAAATGGTCCCTGGGATGTTAAAAACTTTGAGAAAATCAATTTTGGTCCTTATACTAATAATCTTTTGCAGAAATGGTCCTTGGTGTGAAGTTTGGTGAAATTACATATTTAGTCCCTTAAGTTTGGTGAATTGACAAAAAAGGTCCCCGGAAATATTAAAATGGAAAAAATACATTTATGGTCCTTGGGGTATTCAAGTATGGCATGTATGGTCCCTTTGATAAACTTGGAAATTTGCCAAAACCCCACCCTTAACTTTCACCAAATTACATTTTTGGTCCTTGTGTAATTCATAAACCAAACCGGACCCTATTATTATTATTATCAAAGCCAAGTCCAATCCATACACTACCCTAGCCCAACCCTTTTATTAAAACCACAAGGCCCAACCTTGCCAGCCCAGTCCACACCTTAAATATAAACCGGGGTCAAACATTCCGGTCAAACACCACCACCCAATACCCCTTCCCTCCCAAACCACCACCTCCTCCTCTACTACTAAACCACCTGGTATTCCACCTCCACCTCACACCCCAGCTGTCCTACCCACTACTCTCCAAGACTCTTTAATTGCCCTTAAAACCCGTACACGTTACCCCTAGACTTTGGCGCCAAGTTTCCAATTTAAACGGCTAAGATGATTGAGACCAATCCAATGGTCCACAACTGGTGGGAAAGGTCAAGTGGGTCCCACAAAACTCAGAAAATTGCTACAAAAGGGAAAAGAGGCAGTGGTGAAGATTTATTAGTGTAATTTAGGATTAGTATAATCGTAGTTAGTAAAAACTCCAAACTAGTTGTAATCTTTGAATTAAAAAGCTTGTATTCTGTTATATTAATGTAATTTAAACTTTTGTAATCATCAATTTCAAGTTTCATTGTGTATCTCAGATTATGCAATTTTTCTTTATTCCAAAAATTACAAAAAGCTTAACTGTTGTTGTTAGTTGTTGTTAAGTTAGTTCATAAGCTTGTATAAGCTCTGACAAAGCTCATATAAGTTCTAGAATACCTTAATTATCAGTCTCACTTTATAAATAGAAAAATACCAAAAATTCAAATAAATAAAGAAAAAAATAAAAAATAGTGTTTGAGGAAGAAAGGAGCTGAGCAAAGTGCATTCTGGATTGATTGGGTATTAGAAACCTTGTGGAAGGTTGTTAGGGTGGTTCACAGTCCTTGGTTCATTGTGTCTCAGCATAATCCATTTTGTAAGCATTTTTATTAATTTTGGCATTTCATTGTTCTTGTACTTTAGTTACTTTGATCTTTGTGTTTTCATGTTTAAATAGTATTGTTAAGTTGTAATATTAATTAAAATCAGTGTTGTGTTCTTTGGATTAAGCTTGTGCTAAAAATCAAAAATCTCACAGTGGAAAACTCATATGTGACAAATCTGAGTTATAAGCTTGTGTTGTGATTGATTCATGTTCATTTGATCTTATAATATCATAATTTAGTGTTTTGAAACTGTGTTGTGGTTTAATTTCACCATTTGCTTTATAAAATCTAAAAATCAGTTTGCAAAGGGGTGTTTGGATCAGTTGGTTTCACTGATCTTTTGGGTGTTAATGTTGTTTTTCTTGTTTGATATAGGACTTGACATGTTCTAAGATCTCAAATATTCCATTAAACTCAGCAAACCTTTGTAGAAAGTCAAAATCAACCACAAATCCACCTAGTAACTCACTGTGTTGGATTTATGGTTGCATAAGCTTCATATCAGTTCATAAATAGATAAAGTAGCTTAATTCAGTCTTAGTATATCATATTACATTATAATCAGTAGTTAAATTAGGATCAAAGTTCAATTAAGTCAAAGTTTAGGTTTTATAGAAAAAGTCAATTGTACTCATCTCAGGTTTTCACAAAACTTCAAGGAATTTTGTAGATTTGTGTAGTAGGATTTAAGCTTTGAGTTTTTTAGGTTTAGCACTCTACCAGCTCATCTTTTGAATCCCACATAGCTTATATTTTTAGGAATTTTCTACTGGGCTCCACTCACTCTCAAACTTACCTGCAGGGAAGACAATTCCCCTGCTTCAGCAGACTCAGCCCATCACCACCACTTTGGTGGTGATTTGTGGCCAACTCAGTGGGCCCCACACCTCCTAATTATCTTTTCCCAAACCCCCTCCTACCAGACTCTTAGGATTGACCACTAGTTTGACCTAGCACCCAGTGGACCCCACTTAGTTTTGGCCTTGATCTTTGTCCCAAATCTGTCTCAGATTCACAATAAGCAAAGTGCTTATTTGTGTTTTGTGGCTTATTCAGGCTGCTTATTCAGTTGAAACTTGCTTATCATTGTTCAATTAACTCAGAAGAACAAACTTTTACCATTGTGGGTCCCACATAAGCTCTTTTGAGCTTATTTGCTTAGTTGGTCAACTTTGGTCAACTGTTTAAGTTAGTAGCTTATATCTAGCTTATTAATAAGTTATAAAATAATTGTTTTCACAAAAGTTAGTTATATTTAGATATAAAATAGATTTGTAAAAGAAAATTCCAGAAAAGACAACATAAAAATAAGTGATAGTTTCTATTTAATTTAATTTAATTTTAATTTTCATTTTTAGATTTTTATTAAGTAATTTGTAATTTTATATTTTTAATAATTTCCTTTTAGGTTAAAGTATTTTTAATAATTTTCTCAGATTTTTATTTTGTAATTTGATATTTATTAGAATTAAAATTAGTTTAATTAATAATTAATCAATAAATAAGTTTTAAATAGCATAATTAATTTTTATTAAGCAAGACCTAGTTTTTATATTTTTTATAGCTTTTATAAGTCATAAAATAGTTTTATAAATTTTTTCATAATTTTCTAAGTTAATTTAGTATTATTTGTAATTTAAAATAGTTTAATTAGTATAATTAATATAAATAGTTTTTAATTAATAGAAAATCCATAAAAAGACAAAAATATTTATTTTTATTTTTTATACTTTCTTCAAGTTCTAATTTAAGTTTAGAAATTATTTTTACAAGTTTTTAGTTTAATTTGTAGTATTTATAATTTTCTAATTAATTAGTTAAATAGTTTTTAAATAATTAATAATAAATAATATAATAATCTAAAAAATAATTTTCTTTTTAATTTAATTTTATTTTAAGTTTAAGTTTATAGAATTGTCATTTTTAACCCCTGTAGTTTATTTTTCTTAAAATTCACCTTTTTCTCAGTACGCAATCGCGTCTGATTTTAATTTGGTGTACGTTTTAACGTTTTAGATACCTAGCTTTCACGTAATCATTATAATAGTTTATTTAAGTTATAAAACCCTAGTTAAACACACACACACACACACACTTATAACCTTTCCTGTTCATATTCACTCGATCACAAATTCGTTTATAATAAAACATCGCACACCTCGTTGGGACATTATGACCCGGGAAAACACTGTATTTTACGGAAGCATTTGCCTCAGCTGTTTGACTATTATACTTGACCATTCACAAGTGGTTGACCAATAATTATCTGACCGTTTGAGGCGAATCAAAATTTGGCGCCGCTACCGGGGAGGTTGTGCGCTTATTTTAAACGATTTTGCGTATTAGTGATTCTGGATATACATCCATTGTATATTTACCCACTTGTCATTAGATTTACATCTTGTGAATGATTCTCTCTAGGAGGGGTTCTCTTTTGAACTCACTCATATCATATCTCTACCGGAGTATGATAATTTCTATTTTGATCTAGACATACCCATAATATGTCTTGATCAAACGAGCTTAAACGAGGAGATTCATGAAACAATGAATTCTCCTATTGAAGATGAGGAGTTAATCATGATTTTCATCGTGACTTTCTTTCTTTTCTTCATATATTCTGTCCCTTATCCTGTTCTTCACTCTTTCGGGAGTGAGGATATAATCTTTGACCCCGGCATTCTCATTTATAAATTATGAGCCGGGTGTCTACTTATCTCATCGGTGTGGAACTTTCACGTGCTTCAAATGTTTATCCAAACGTCTTGAATGAAAGTCCGGTGCTGATTGTCTCTTCCACATCATGCTTCCCCATGGACAAATGAATTCGGGGTCGAGTCAAGTTAGCGACTCGGTAATCAAAAACAGTAGCATGTACATAGGTTTTCACCCATGTTTCACCCTAGTGTGGGGGAGATGCCCCACATGTTGTATATATATATATATCCTCTAAAAAAAAAAAAAAAAAAAAAAAAAAAAAAAAAAAAAAAAACGTAAATATAGTGATAGCTTCTATTTAAGAAGTTTTATCTAAAAAAATAATTGTATGTATATACATTTTAAATAAAGGCTATGGAATATTTTCTTTCTTACGTTCTAAGTGTTGGTTTAACACCTGGTACTTTGAATATTGAGGACAATATTCAGTTCTAAGTGTGGGGGGAGATTCGTTATTCTAATGAATTTAAATACATGTTCCATCAAGAACCCCCATTTTAGCCAAAATTTTAAGATTTTTTCTCACTTAGAACGCAATAAATGGTTATCAGTCCGCCATGTCTAACCCACATAAGGATTGGCTAATCCAGGAGCAAACGGTTCTTGGTAAAGATAACTCAAACCCGTTTATGGCTTGCAATTTGCCAAAAATTGTATGGTACCTCAACTCGCCATATCCTAAAAAGCGAATGAGTTGGCTAGCCCGCAAGATTATGGCTTGTGGTAAAGGCAGTGGAAAATCCATAATTGGTAATCAGCTCACCAAGATGTTGACTATTCCATCAAGAGTTGGCTAGTCCAGAAGCAAACGGCTTTTGGTAAAGACTAATCAAATCCGTTGACAGCTGGTGATTTGCTCAAAATCACACGGTTATCAGGTGTGCCACAGTTCTTACACCTGGCTACTCCAGAAGTGATGGCTTTTGGTAAAGAGTTTTTCAAATCCATTAAGTTTTTCTCAAAAGATTGCTAGGGACTAGCAATAGTTTAGTGTGGGGGATTGATGAGTGTCTAAATACTCATCATTTTATACCAATCTGAGCTGCCAAAACATCCGAAAACACTCAAATATGTATCAAAATACTTAAAATATCATAAAAGTGTGTTTTATATGTTTCAAATGCAAAATAGGCAAAAACAGATGAAAAACGTACAAAGTTTGCATAATTGGCAGTTTCAGTCCCTCAAGTTTCATAAATTGGCAAAACTAGTCCCTGGTCATTCTAAAACTTGAAAAAGTCATCAAAGGTCCTTTTTAATCATAAAGTTACATATTTAGTCCTTTGGTGCAAAGTTTCACAAAATTACAAGTTTAGTCCCTATACTTTGGAAATTGACATAAATGGTCCCTGGGATGTTAAAAACTTTGAGAAAATCAATTTTGGTCCTTATACTAATAATCTTTTGCAGAAATGGTCCTTGGTGTGAAGTTTGGTGAAATTACATATTTAGTCCCTTAAGTTTGGTGAATTGACAAAAAAGGTCCCCGGAAATATTAAAATGGAAAAAATACATTTATGGTCCTTGGGGTATTCAAGTATGGCATGTATGGTCCCTTTGATAAACTTGGAAATTTGCCAAAACCCCACCCTTAACTTTCACCAAATTACATTTTTGGTCCTTGTGTAATTCATAAACCAAACCGGACCCTATTATTATTATTATCAAAGCCAAGTCCAATCCATACACTACCCTAGCCCAACCCTTTTATTAAAACCACAAGGCCCAACCTTGCCAGCCCAGTCCACACCTTAAATATAAACCGGGGTCAAACATTCCGGTCAAACACCACCACCCAATACCCCTTCCCTCCCAAACCACCACCTCCTCCTCTACTACTAAACCACCTGGTATTCCACCTCCACCTCACACCCCAGCTGTCCTACCCACTACTCTCCAAGACTCTTTAATTGCCCTTAAAACCCGTACACGTTACCCCTAGACTTTGGCGCCAAGTTTCCAATTTAAACGGCTAAGATGATTGAGACCAATCCAATGGTCCACAACTGGTGGGAAAGGTCAAGTGGGTCCCACAAAACTCAGAAAATTGCTACAAAAGGGAAAAGAGGCAGTGGTGAAGATTTATTAGTGTAATTTAGGATTAGTATAATCGTAGTTAGTAAAAACTCCAAACTAGTTGTAATCTTTGAATTAAAAAGCTTGTATTCTGTTATATTAATGTAATTTAAACTTTTGTAATCATCAATTTCAAGTTTCATTGTGTATCTCAGATTATGCAATTTTTCTTTATTCCAAAAATTACAAAAAGCTTAACTGTTGTTGTTAGTTGTTGTTAAGTTAGTTCATAAGCTTGTATAAGCTCTGACAAAGCTCATATAAGTTCTAGAATACCTTAATTATCAGTCTCACTTTATAAATAGAAAAATACCAAAAATTCAAATAAATAAAGAAAAAAATAAAAAATAGTGTTTGAGGAAGAAAGGAGCTGAGCAAAGTGCATTCTGGATTGATTGGGTATTAGAAACCTTGTGGAAGGTTGTTAGGGTGGTTCACAGTCCTTGGTTCATTGTGTCTCAGCATAATCCATTTTGTAAGCATTTTTATTAATTTTGGCATTTCATTGTTCTTGTACTTTAGTTACTTTGATCTTTGTGTTTTCATGTTTAAATAGTATTGTTAAGTTGTAATATTAATTAAAATCAGTGTTGTGTTCTTTGGATTAAGCTTGTGCTAAAAATCAAAAATCTCACAGTGGAAAACTCATATGTGACAAATCTGAGTTATAAGCTTGTGTTGTGATTGATTCATGTTCATTTGATCTTATAATATCATAATTTAGTGTTTTGAAACTGTGTTGTGGTTTAATTTCACCATTTGCTTTATAAAATCTAAAAATCAGTTTGCAAAGGGGTGTTTGGATCAGTTGGTTTCACTGATCTTTTGGGTGTTAATGTTGTTTTTCTTGTTTGATATAGGACTTGACATGTTCTAAGATCTCAAATATTCCATTAAACTCAGCAAACCTTTGTAGAAAGTCAAAATCAACCACAAATCCACCTAGTAACTCACTGTGTTGGATTTATGGTTGCATAAGCTTCATATCAGTTCATAAATAGATAAAGTAGCTTAATTCAGTCTTAGTATATCATATTACATCATAATCAGTAGTTAAATTAGGATCAAAGTTCAATTAAGTCAAAGTTTAGGTTTTATAGAAAAAGTCAATTGTACTCATCTCAGGTTTTCACAAAACTTCAAGGAATTTTGTAGATTTGTGTAGTAGGATTTAAGCTTTGAGTTTTTTAGGTTTAGCACTCTACCAGCTCATCTTTTGAATCCCACATAGCTTATATTTTTAGGAATTTTCTACTGGGCCCCACTCACTCTCAAACTTACCTGCAGGGAAGACAATTCCCCTGCTTCAGCAGACTCAGCCCATCACCACCACTTTGGTGGTGATTTGTGGCCAACTCAGTGGGCCCCACACCTCCTAATTATCTTTTCCCAAACCCCCTCCTACCAGACTCTTAGGATTTACCACTAGTTTGACCTAGCACCCAGTGGACCCCACTTAGTTTTGGCCTTGATCTTTGTCCCAAACCTGTCTCAGATTCACAATAAGCAAAGTGCATATTTGTGTTTTGTGGCTTATTCAGGCTGCTTATTCAGTTGAAACTTGCTTATCATTGTTCAATTAACTCAGAAGAACAAACTTTTACCATTGTGGGTCCCACATAAGCTCTTTTGAGCTTATTTGCTTAGTTGGTCAACTTTGGTCAACTGTTTAAGTTAGTAGCTTATATCTAGCTTATTAATAAGTTATAAAATAATTGTTTTCACAAAAGTTAGTTATATTTAGATATAAAATAGATTTGTAAAAGAAAATTCCAGAAAAGACAACATAAAAATAAGTGATAGTTTCTATTTAATTTAATTTAATTTTAATTTTCATTTTTAGATTTTTATTAAGTAATTTGTAATTTTATATTTTTAATAATTTCCTTTTAGGTTAAAGTATTTTTAATAATTTTCTCAGATTTTTATTTTGTAATTTGATATTTATTAGAATTAAAATTAGTTTAATTAATAATTAATCAATAAATAAGTTTTAAATAGCATAATTAATTTTTATTAAGCAAGACCTAGTTTTTATATTTTTTATAGCTTTTATAAGTCATAAAATAGTTTTATAAATTTTTTCATAATTTTCTAAGTTAATTTTGTATTATTTGTAATTTAAAATAGTTTAATTAGTATAATTAATATAAATAGTTTTTAATTAATAGAAAATCCATAAAAAGACAAAAATATTTATTTTTATTTTTTATACTTTCTTCAAGTTCTAATTTAAGTTTAGAAATTATTTTTACAAGTTTTTAGTTTAATTTGTAGTATTTATAATTTTCTAATTAATTAGTTAAATAGTTTTTAAATAATTAATAATAAATAATATAATAATCTAAAAAATAATTTTCTTTTTAATTTAATTTTATTTTAAGTTTAAGTTTATAGAATTGTCATTTTTAACCCCTGTAGTTTATTTTTCTTAAAACTCACCTTTTTCTCAGTACGCACTCGCGTCTGATTTTAATTTGGTGTACGTTTTAACGTTTTAGATACCTAGCTTTCACGTAATCATTATAATAGTTTATTTAAGTTATAAAACCCTAGTTAAACACACACACACACACACACACACACACACTTATAACCTTTCATGTTCATATTCACTCGATCACAAATTCGTTTATAATAAAACATCGCACACCTCGTTGGGACATTACGACCCGGGAAAACACTGTATTTCACGGAAGCATTTGCCTCAGCTGTTTGACTATTATACTTGACCATTCACAAGTGGTTGACCAATAATTATCTGACCATTTGAGGCGAATAATAAAGTTTGACGAAGACCAAATTTTGAAAGATGTTGAGAAGGCTGAGAAGGAGACAATTCCTCAACATAATGATGATCCTATTGATTTAGATCCGGTTCCTCCAAGACATTTTGATGCACAGTTTGGAGATGATATTCAGAATGATGAAGAACATGGTGCTGATGATGTTGATGCTCAAGAGCAACCATACCTAGATGAAGACGTTCATCCTGAGTTACCAGTACCTATGCCACCATTCGTTCCGATTAGACGGTCCACTAGAGATCATCATCCTTCCACACGCTATTCTGCACATGAGTATGTTTTACTCACTGATGGGGGAGAGCCCGAGTCTTATGAAGAAGCTATGGAAGATGAACACAAGAAAGAATGGTCTGAAGCCACGCAAGATGAGATGAATTCCTTGCATAAAAACAATACCTTTGAGCTGGTAGAGTTGCCTAAGGGCAAGAGAGCTTTGAAGAACAAATGGGTTTTCAAATTGAAGACTGATGAGTATACTTCTAGACCGAGATACAAGGCCAGATTAGTGGTAAAAGGTTTCAGTAAAAAACAGAGGTATTGATTTTGATGAGATTTTCTCTCCAGTCGTGAAGATGGGATCTATTCGAGTTGTTCTTGGTTGGCGGCTAGCCTCGATCTTGAGGTGGAGCAAATGGATGTCAAGACAGCTTTTCTTCATGGTGATCTGGATAAATAAATCTACATGGAGCAGCCTGAAGGTTTTCAGGTTAAGGGGAAGGAAGACTACGTTTGTAGACTTAAGAAAAGTTTGTACGGGTTGAAGCAAGCACCGAGACAGTGGTACAAGAAGTTTGAGTCGGTTATAGGGAAGCAAGGCTACCGAAAGACCTCTTCAGATCACTGTGTTTTCTTTCAGAAGTTTGGTGATGATGACTTCATCATCTTATTATTATATGTTGATGATATGCTGATTGTTGGCAAGAACGTTGGAAGAATTGCCCAACTGAAGCGAGATTTGAGCAAGTCTTTTGCTATGAAAGACTTGGGGCCAGCAAAACAAATCCTTGGCATTCGGATTTTTCGTGATAGAGGTGCCAAGAATTTGCATATATCACAAGAGCGATACATTGAAAAGGTGTTGTGCAGGTTCAACATAGATAAAGCTAAAGTGGTGAGTTCCCCTCTTACTCCCAACTTTAAGCTAACTGATAAAGATTGTCCTTCTTCTAAAAAGAACATTGAAAAGATGGATAGAGTTCCATATGCCTCAGCGGTTGGTAGCTTGATGTATGATATGGTGTGTACAAAGCCGGATTTAGCTCATGCAGTTGGTGTTGTCAGTCGGTTCCTATCAAATCCTGGTAAGAAGCATTGGGAAGCTGTTAAATGGATATTTAGATATCTGCGAGGTACTTCCAAATTGGGTATCACATTTGGAAATGGGAAGCCCGTGCTTGTTGGTTACACAGACTCAGATATGGCGGGAAATAAGGACAACATGAAATCCACTTCTGGATATTTGATGACCTTTGCAGGGGGAGCTGTTTCATGGCAATCTAGATTGCAAAAGTGTGTGGCTTTGTCTACAACAGAGGCTGAGTATGTGGCGGCAACAGAAGCGTGCAAAGAACTATTGTGGTTGAAAAGGTTTCTGGAGGAGCTTGGCTTCAAGCAACAGCACTACGTGGTTCTTTGTGATAATCAAAGTGCTATTCACCTTGCGAAGAATTCTATGTTTCATAAGCGAACAAAACATATTGATGTGAGGTATCATTGGATTAGAGATGCTATTGAAGATGGTTTATTTGAACTTGATAAAGTTCATACCGATGATAATGGTTCAGATATGTTGACCAAGCCGTTAGCAAGGGAGAAGCTCAAGGTTTGTTGCTCGATCGCCGGGATGGCGAACTCTTCCTCATAGGCAGAAAAAGGGGAGATTTGTTGGGTATTTTCTTAGCCCATGAGGTTAAGAGCCCAACTCTTTAAGGCCCATCTTGGGGTCCATTTTGAGTCCCTTATTACTGCCTGTGTTCAGTAGTTAGAAGGTGTACGAGAGAAGTTTGTGAGAAAAACAAAACAGAAAAGAAAGAAGATTTTCGGAGTTAAATATCACCCAAACCCAACAGCAATGTTTGTACGATCACCGGAGTCTGAACCGTCGGATCGTCACGATTTTCAGACAGTAGCTTCCTTACATATAAAGGAAGGTTTTGACCGTTGGGATTCTGATTTTGAGGCCTGGAAGTCCGGTTTCTTGCCCGGGCAGATTGCATCAGTTTTGGTGATATTCTTCCTTTCTTGTTCTTTGTTTGTTGCCATATATCTTGATGTTGATTCCAAGATTATGATGTTTGTTGTATACCTCTAGTGTTATCTAGAGAAGACTTTGTGTACCTCTCTTGGTTGATAGTGGATTTAAGCGGCACTAGTTGTCCCGTGGTTTTTACCCGTTTTGGGGTTTTCCACGCTAAAAGTTTGGTGTTCTTGTTGTGTGCTTGATTACTATTATTACCTATTGTTAGGGGCTGATTTGATACTGTTAGGGCTGTTTATAGTTGTGGTTAGTGTGCCTTATTTGTTTACTTCTTCATAGGTTCATACGGGTTTGGGTAGGTGTTGTCAAACGAAGGTTTTGCTTCCGCATTTTAGTTTATACCGTTGTGACCCATTGCACCTTTACCCGTCATGAATAATTGATATAGTGACACAATAACATAGGATATGCAAATCATACCTGAAACAGAAAGCAACATCACACACCCGCAAAAGATGCAATAAACTAAAAGCAACCATGAAGGCCACCTATTCCGAAATCATAGAGCTTACTGGTACTCAGGTAGTCTTTAACCGGATTTTGTATTCTGTAACCTTTTCATCTAATTTTAGAACCATAAACGAATCCTGTTCTTTTTTTCCCAAAACAATACACAAAAGATTGGATTTAACCGTCCAGCTTTTGGAAAATGGATGTATAATGCCATCAAGATTAACAAGGTATTTCACTATCCATCCAGAAGACTCATTCAATTCCTCATCTCTTAAACATTCAAAAACTGTTGGGAATAAAGCAAACCAACAAAAAGCAAACAACCACGAGACTCGAACAATTTGCAATCAGATTACTATCCCATCCAACAAATGAGAAGTTTGTGTGGTTGTTAAAATTGGACGGTCTGTAATATTTAACTTGGAATGCAATTGCATGTGCATATCACTTATCCAATGAATGGCATCATTCCAATATGGGAAGTGATACTTACACCACTTTTTTTGATGCACACACCACAATGTTACATTATTAATGCACATGTTACAACATGTTATATGCATAATTGTAGTGTGTGCATCAAAAAATGTGGTGTAAGTATCACTTCCCTTCCAATATACCCCATCGTAAAAATATTCAAAACTACTATAGGGAAACAAATCACCTAAAACACTCCAATATATATTGCCTATTTTTGAAGAGTAAGTTTGTATTTGCATGAAAGCCATTATGATTATTCCAGCATGTTGGTATGGATTCACAGGTCTAAACTCAAGCCAATTTCTCTTTAAAACTTGTTTGTAATTAACCATAATGTGTATAAGTGAAACTGAGATTTGTAGAAACAATATAATGCAAACAGTGTTCTATTGATTCTGAATATTGGGAGATTGTTTACATTGACTCGACTAAACCTATTTATAGTTTTGTGAAACGACATGACTCTTGCCACATGAAGCATTGTGTCCTTTCAACAACCTGATAACTGTAAATAACTGCCAACTAAATAACTGTCTTCCTAACAGGCTGTTTGGGTTAAGGTTTTGACCCAACCCATTACATGTAGCCTTTAACATAATTCGACCCATAATAATAAACATAAATACTATTGTACTTTTAACATTCACAGACATTATAACAGGATTACATCTCCTCCCTAATGCTTGAATGTTAAACCTTCCATGTTGCTTTGGTTCTATTCATCAAGTGATGATAATGAAATCACCACTACTTGATGTGCTTCCTTCTTCTTCACCATCTGTTGTTCCTTCCATGTTGCTTTCCATCTTGACATCATCCTTTGCAGTCTTGCATCTCTTCTTTGGAGATTCTTCCAGTGCACCCTCTACTTCAACACTTATCCCTGCATAGCTCAATGGTTCTTTTATACAAGCAGTCCCACTGCTGTTCCCAACCACATCATCTCTTGGCGTTTCCTGCTTGGATCTCTGTGCTTCCTCATAGTATATTTTCACCAATGCTATGTATTCCCTATAGCATTCTTTAACTGCATCCTTGTTTTCCTGTGTCAATCCTAGTAACTGTGCAACCTTGTCCCATATGTTGTTGAATGTAACATTCATATAACCACCCAAGTTGTCCACAAAGTTGTACAATCCCAACAGATCTATTTTTACCACTCCAATAAATGGTGGTAAATCTCCTAACACATCTTGCCTTAAGTATACTAAATAGAACCTCTCTAGCATATCCATGAACTTCCTGCATATTACTTCCCAATTTCTATATACCAATCTGTCACTCTTAATTAAATCTAAGAAAGACATAACTCTTGGAAATATATTTACCTTCATGGTATATAGTGTCCCATTTAAACTGAGATACTCATCATCTATGTAATCTTGGACATCATCCTTGTCCATTTTGAGATCCTCCATGCCCTTGATCAACATACACTCATCCATAGGATCTATAGACTGAAAATAATCATCAAGAAATTTGTTATGACTTGAGATTATGCTTCCTTCATCTTGTTCTGCCATGATGCTATCCTCTTGTACATCCATTGGTTTTCTTTCATCATCAAACATGTACTTCAGTTTGCATTTGTTGTGCCCATATGTCACAACATAACCCTGCTCTTCTAATTGATCCATGCTTAGTATATTCAATGTAATCTCTGGTGTGTAGAGTACATTGGATATCACTAAACTTCATTCACTTGTTACCACAGTAGTCTCACCAAGCTCATAAGAAAGAATAAACTTCTTTTCTTCCTCTTCAACACCTTCCACTTTGAACCTGTTTATCATCCTTCTAAATAGAGATTTTGTTGGACTCATAGGCCTCTTGTATGCACTGCTGATGTACCATATGTTGTCCCATCTTCCATTATCAGATCCTTCAACCATGTAATATGTGATTACGTGTACTTTTTCATGATATTTTAACTTTTCTTCAACTTGCTTAATTGAGGGCTTCATGATTCTGTTTTGATCTTCAGTTGGTTTCAAGGTTCTGTTTTGATCTTCAGTTGTGGTGTTTTTCCTTTTATTTGGGCACTTCCAAAAAACGTGTCCACGTTTTTTTGCAAACATAACACCTAGCTCTTTTCTCTTTCAATGAATAACTGCTACTCTCTCCTTCTTTTTTGCAACCCTGTTGTGCCTTTGAAGAATTGTAGGACACAATTTCTTCAACTTTCTGCTTCAACATCTTCTTTCCCTCAGGGGATAATTTCTTCTTCTGGTTTCCCCATGGTGGCAGTTTGGGAGGAACTTCTCTTTGCAGAAAATTCGTGTTGAGTGTTACTTGACCATGCCTTTGAATTGGCTTCCTCCAGGCTTCAGAACCGTGTCTCTGATACCAATGTTGGTATGGATTCACATGTCTAAACTCAAGCCAATTTCTCTTTAAAACTTGTTTGTAATTAACCATAATGTGTATAAGTGAAACTGAGATTTGTAGAAACAATATAATGCAAACACTGTTCTATTGATTCTGAATATTGGGAGATTGTTTACATTGACTCGACTAAACCTATTTATACTTTTGTGAAACGACGTGACTCTTGCCACATGAAGCATTGTGTCGTTTCAACAACCTAATAACTGTAAATAACTGCCAACTAAATAACTGTCTTCCTAGCAGGCTGTTTGGGTTAAGGTTTTGACCCAACCCATTACATGTAGCCTTTTACATAATTCGACCCATAATAATAAAACATAAATACTATTGTACTTTTAACATTCACAGACATTATAACTGGATTACACAGCATGCACAACTTTGTAGTGAGGTGATTTTGTAGGATCAAAAGCCATTATGATCATAATGGATTTGAAGTCATTCGAAGCCAAATCATGGCGTTGGGGAAGAATCTTAAATAGATTAAGTAATGGATTGTATACATAAATAATATCAGGCTTGGTACCACTATAACTAATTCTACAACAAAAACCATTACACGGCTGCAAAATCTTGCACCAAATACCTTCCGAGCCAAAAGTAAAGGTCTTTGGTAACGGATTTCTACTAGACAGACTTTTAGTATCCAACGATATGTAGTCATATAGAGAGAATATTCTATTTGGAAAAAGAGGCCGAAAGGAGGATCGACATCAGGGATTTGACATTGGCGACTGGCGTAGTGCAAAATGGGGGGATGTGATGAGAGATAACAAGCGTTTGGATACGGATTTGAACACATAAATTGAGACTACAGGTAACCGGTGTAAGATTTCGATCAAAGGTCATCATTGTCCACGACCGCATGCACGGATGATGAAGGAAATTTGTTGTCCCCCAGACCTGTGATCAGCTTTGTGAAAAATCGGTTTGTCATTTCCATGGAGGAGGTAAATTCTAGTTGTTATAGTCTTCGTTTAATATAAAGAGGAACATGTTTTTAATATATAGTAAAAGCAATGACCAATGGGCTAAAAGCCCAGCTGTGGCATCAATCGTATCGTATCTATGAGATTTTAATGTGCTTGCTGCGACAAATTTGTGAAATATTTTGTGAGAGTGTGTGAGTTTGCCTTTCAAAAAGTCAAAAACAAAACGCCCAGCCCCTGATTGAAACCATCTTAAGCTATATATAGCAGTATCAGAACACTTGTACGAATAATTAAGTAGTAACTGCTAATATAATAAATCCCTCTTTGGCATGAATCGATGAAGCAACAAGCTCATCCTTCTAAGTTCATCTATAAACATGCTCCTGATAGTAAAGGTCCATAACTGGCATTTGTACAACCGTTGAGCCCCATAGTAATACCCAGCCTGAACCAAACAAAGTTTTTATCAAGTTTACCTAATTAGTATATCCATTTTACCTTCTAACTACGTATAAAATTGGATAAAATCAAACCTAAACTGACATCAATATGGTATAGATAGTTAAAGACTTAAAGATACTACAAATTTAGGATAAATAATAACCTCGGCGATGTATTAAAAGTACTACGTTAGCCTTAACGACCCTCTTACTTTTAAATTATAAGAGCAACTTGAAGTACCACCTAAAGCATGTGCATTTGTACTGGTTGCCGGGTTGGTCACAAAATATTGGTTTATGCTCGACTATCACATTCCGCTACAATTGATAAAAAGATAGCCATGTTGTGAAGATAGTGAAAAATGGTTACTTATTCTAGGCTAAAGGATTAGGGGCCGGGTCACAAGGATGTGATGATCCAGATAGTCAATTCAGTAACCCGATGGGGTTCGGAGCTCGAGATGGTTGGACTGGGACTTGGGAGCATACTAGGATGCTTCTACAATAGGGGCTACCACAACCTTAATCTATACTAAAAGGCCGGTGAATTTGTATGTCACTACAAGAGGTCCTGCAAAAACTTAATTAAATTTTAATAAAAGGTAAGCAATTAAGCATGTTATATTAGAAATTGAAGAAAAATGACAAAAGAGTCCATTAAGGAGAAATAAGTAGACCAATGAAGTGAAACTATTTGGAAGGTAGGATTGACAAAGAAGTGATCAAGAATCATTGATGGTATTTTTGTAGTTTTATTCTTTAAGTAAACGGGCAAAACTTCCCACGCTAACCCGTTCGTACGAGTGAGGCCTGGAAAATTCGGTAGCTCCCGTAACATGAAGAGGAAATAACAGATTTTCGGGAAACTTTAACACAATTTAGTATTCTACAACCCTTCCATATACTTCTATACACGGAAAGAATTTCTTCACCTTTTTCAGAAAACTGATTTGCAGACAGTCTCCTACCATCATCAAGTCATCGATCAAGATTAACAAGGTACTGAACCACAACCCAGAATACCTCGTAGAATCTCATTTCAATCCCAATTCCATCAAAAGACACATAAACCAAACACCCCTTACGGTTATCTAATTACAAGGGGGTAAAGTTACAACTTACAAGTAAAGAACAGGCATATATAATAATCTCACCCAAACAAGGGGATGAAGAATATTTAAGTCAAAAAATAATCAAGATGAGTAAATGAAAATGACTATTACAAGTCAAATGTAAATGAACTAAAACTAGAAATAACTAGTGAAATGTAATCACTATTATGAGTAAAATCTACAACTCTCTTACTAAATAATGATATCTTAAAAAATACCACGATGCCACGTCTCTTTCCTCTATTGTGTGTACTGTGTAGCTTCATGCTCGGGGCCTGAAATGCATGTTAATCAATAAGCTTACTACTTTAAACGGGTATAGGGGTGAGGTTAGGGCGAATCTTTGACTCAAATGTACACGGCCTTACCGGGGTATCCCTATGACCATTTCCGACCCTTTCTTTGGCCACCCCAAATGCTTACCTAGTGAGGTTTGAACCATGGACCTCTTGTGAGGAGGTCAGATGCCTAATCACTAGTACCTAGCTTAGTTTATATCAGTTCAACCATAACAAATATTTGAGAACTTCTACATTCATAGTTTTTCTTTTAGTCTAATTAGTTGCTCTCTTTTACTCTCAAAGGATATTAATACTACAGTACTCAAAGAGTGATCAATTTTTGAACATTATAAAAAGTGAAACTCTTCCTTTGGAGATGGAATGTAGAATGTAGAAACTCAACCATCGTGTCATAGATGCTAAATTATTCAGCTTGTAAGAAAATGGATTGTCCAAACAACTGATATAGTGACACAATAACATAAGATACGTAGATCATACCTGATTTGAGAAAGAATCATATCACACATTCGCAAAAGATGCAATGAACTGAAAGCAACCACGAGGGCTAATTAATCCCAAATCGTAGAGCTTATGACCGATAGTGTTTAACTGGATATTGTATTCTACTACAACCCTTCTGTGTAATTCAAGAACCATAAATGAATCCTCTTCTCTTTCTCCCAAAACTATAGACCAAACATCAGAAATCCAGGAGTTGGGAAATGGAAATACAATGTCATCACAATTAACAGTATACTTCATAAACCATTCTGAAGATCCATTCATCATCTCATAAACATTGAAGTTTCGAAAATGAGCAGAAACCGCACCAACAAAAAGCAAATGACCACGAGACTCAAACAATTTGCAATCATAATACACCATCCCATCCAATGTCTGAGGAGTTCGCATGGTCGTTAAAAGCGGATGGTCTATCATATCTAACTTGAAAAGCAAATACTTATTTGTATTACTTACCCAATGAATGGCATCATTCCAATATATCCCGTTTTTAAAAAATATAAAGCTTTCACAGGGAAACCGATCACCGAAAAAACTCCAGTTGCCTGTTTCTGAAGAGTAAATTTGTACTTGAATGTAATCATCATCATCATCATCTATTTTTTTGGCATGCACAACTTTGTAATGAGGTGATTTCATAGGATCAAAAGCCATTTTGATACTGGAATTCAAATAATGGCATTGTTGAAGTATCTTAAAGAGATTAACGGATGGATTGTATACGTAAATCGTATCAGGCTTGGTATCAATAAAACTAGGTCTACAGATGAGAAGCAAACCGTTACAGGACTGCAAAACCTTAGACTTAACACCTTCCAAGCCAAAAGTACAGGTAGTTTGTAATGGATATCTACTAGACGGAATTCTGGGATCCAAAGATACAAAGTGATATATGAAGGAATTTTCTATTCGGATAAAGAGACCAGAAGGAGGATCGAGGCTAGGGATTTGGCTATGGCGAAGAGTGAAACAAGGGGATGTGATGAGAGATAACCATCGTTTAGATACAAGCTTGAACACATGAATTGAGCTTACCGGTAATCTGAGTAAGATTTCAATCAAAAGGTCATCATTGGAGACCACTTTGAGTACTGATGACGAAGGGTTCTTTTCTCCAGGAGCTGTGATCAACTGTTTGGAAACTCTAGTAATCATTTCCATGGAGGAAGTAAAAGTGTAAAACCCTTAATTGTTCGTTTTTGTTTTTATGTAAAGAGAAACAAAGAAAACTTAAAATGAGAAGGATGAGAAATAATTATAACCACACATTTGAGATGCATCGACTTGATTTAGATGAATCTCTATTCATTTAGATGCATCCCAATTAGTTTCGAAAGTGATTTTGAAGTGAAAACGATGCAAAGTAGTACTAACAACAAATTTGACCCGCAGAGGACGAAAAATGTATAGGATTCGTCTAACTTGATGAAATGCATCTAATATATGTATATGCATCTAATTTTTTGCTAGAAAATATATTATGGTGCATCTAAAAGACTAAGGATACATCTAATTCAAGTCGATGCATCTCAAATATGTAGTTATAATTATTTCTCATCCTTCTCATTTTAAGTTTTCTTCTCATTTAATCCTTAGTCAATTTGTTTAAGGTTAAGTTCATATATATCTCCTAAACTTCACAATAATAACATGTATCCATCCTAGACTTTAGATAAATCATATATATCCGACAAGAAGAGATCAAATAAAAATGCAAGTATTCGTTATAAGTGTAAAATGACTTGAAGAAAATAAAAACTTTTCGAAAAATTATGGAATTTTACTAGGGGTTAGCAAACAAAACCGAAAAAACCGAAACGAAACCAAAAACCAAAAACACTGAACCGAAACTAAAAACTGATGGTTCGGTTTTTAATTTTTCAAAAACCGAAAAATGCGGTTCGGTTTCGGTTTTAGTCCAAAAACCGAACCGAACCGAGTTTATTATATAATTCATAGTGTGAATAAATAAATCAAATTTATAAATTCATATTTATTTTGTGGGTGGATTTAGAATATATTTATCTTAATGTTTATGTTTATATGCGTATTTGTCATGTCGTGTGTTAACTTGAGAATATATCAGTAAATATATGACAATAATTATACTATGTGTATATTCACTTGCATGTGTGTATCTCATCTATATGTGTGTGATTGTAGAATTATGCAATAAACATTATTATGCTTAAATTGACAAAGAAAAAAATAAAAATAATAAAAAAAAGAACCAATTTTCTACGTAATACAAGTTTGTTGGTATAAATTTTCCATGGCCAAATATAAACGGTTAAAAACCGAAAAAACCGAAAAACCGAACCGAACCGATGATAAATCGAAAAAACCAAACGGTTTTGGGTTCTATAAAAACCGAACATTTCGGTTTTAGCCAAAAACCGACCAAACCGAACTGTGCACACCCCTAAATTTTACCCATGGTAACTAAAAAATGTTAATGCATTAAAAAGTGGGGAAAAAAGATTTCTAATTTTGATTTGGGAAAAAAAAAGTTTAATGCGCACAAATTTTTTTAATGCACAATGTTATATTTTGATGCACAATAAAATGTTGATACATACACTAAAAAGAAGATGGATGTAACGAATTTTTTATGCACAAAATGTTGATTTACAAAATTGTTAATGCGCACACATTTTTTTCACAAATTTTTTGCATCAAAATTATACACTTGAAAAACTTGTTTCACATCTTTTTTTTAACCACCAACGTCCCTTGTCTTTTGTATTTCTTTTGGGAATTTTGTAAAAACTTTTTATTTTTTTTAATCTTTTTTACCCTTTTCACAAATATTTGTCATTATATTTTAACCTTACACTATTCGAATAATCGATTTACTAAAATATACCAAAGTTGACTATCATGCCCTTCTTGTTTCGGCTCCAAAACTCTCATGTTCACCATATCTGAAGACTTAAAAGGCGACTCAAGCAAAACATGTTTACATTTAATTTCTTTGATTTTACTATTTTGGTTATTTGTTATTTTGTTCTCAGATCTCAGCCGCAAGTTAATGAGTACGCGGTGTTGATGTATGCGTTTGCAGATTGTTTTTCTCATTTTATAAACCAGGTTTTGTAACGACATGGATGTGACGAGTCACCAAGCATATAAACTTTCCCATTGCACGCACTAGTAGGTTTATATCCATGACTTTATACTTTCTCTAAGTGAAGTTTATAGTTGTTTATAAAGGTTGTTGTGGCATGGCGTGACACTGTTATAAACTTGTGAAAGCAGAAAGCTTACATAACTGGAGATGCTCTTGGTATCTCTGGATATAGTTTATGGTCCTCTCTGCAACACTTGTGACCATCATTTAAGTGCTACAACTATAAGTAAGGCGCTACTATACTACTACTATAGCATCCTTTATAAGACTGACTTAAAAACTCAACCCCCTCAAATGAGTATCCATCATAAACAACAAGTAACAATTGAACTATTAGACTTTAGAATATGAATAAACAGATAAAACCATTCTTTTTTCATTTTGCGTAAATGTGCATGGCTAACTGGAACTGTAGCGGATTTTGAATAAGATCATGTTTATGAGGTTGCGATTGTAAGCGGATTTTGAAGAAGATCAATGCGTAGAATGTATTGTTTTGTGACAGAACCCAAGTATAAGTAATTTCCGATCTTCGCCCCACATGATGTCATTTCCCATTCTTCGTCATAGTAGCCTCCGATTGGTTTTCCTTTCAAATCCAGTACTAGGACTCCACCAAATTTCGTGAGATGTGGCATTTTATGTAGGTGCTTGAGTGTAAATGCAAACAATTTACGAAGAAATGGGTAAGCTTGTGTATATTTGAAATAAGCCGAATAGTCCTGCATATTACACAAAAATTATCCATGTTTAGTTCAAAATGGTAAGGTGCATGATTTTTATACAAATTTTATATGTAGGAAATTAGATTACCCATGGTTGTGCAATCCAATAATGTCCATCTCCATCGTATCGTACGTTGTCTGGTAGACCAGGTAAGTTGTTGGCGAAGACATCGACAGATCCCTTTTTATCACCTTGTAAGTAGTATCTATGACACCTCATCCTGCAATAAAATTGATCCTAAAAATTATCGTAGTAAAACTTCAAAATGTATTTTTTAACATACATATACCAAAATACTTTAACATTTATCATGTTTTAGTCATTGTACTTTTATCCATAGATCTGAATCATTATGGTTCTGTGTCCCATTTGAGACATTTTTAGATACCTACAAAATTACTCAAAAGGAAAATGATGACTCGAAAAATGATGGAGCAGGTTATTATGTTTATATATGTATAAAACTTGGAGAATTAAATATAACAAAATTTGTGATTCTAACTTTTCTTTGCTGCACCTATGTTATCGTTAGTCTTATGTTAATAAACCAAACTTGTAAAAGGTTTTGAAATGGTAATATTACATAAAGGTTTCACAGAAGATGACAAAGTCTTCCTCTGGTGAGAGTTCGACTCCGTTAGCAAAGTAGAGGTCTCGAACTATCACTTTGGTTTGTTTTGTTGACAGGTCATAGCTCAATAATCGACCGTGTGGTCTACCCTCCATAAGGTCATTCATTGCATCACGAAAGCCGTATTTAGATGTCGCATCAGTGAAATACACCATACCATTTTTCGCAACAACTACACCATCAGGCAACCCGATCCTTATGTTAAAAGTTACGTATAAATATTAATTAGTAAATGTCTAGTATCGAACCCGAGACCTCGGGATTGCACACTTTACAAACAAGAATAATGTAAATAAATATATATATGTTAAATGTATCGTATATATATATTTATAAACACTTAAGGGACTAAATAATCATTAATATTAAACGTAAGTATTAATTATTATTAAGGGATAAGAGAACGAGGACTAGAGTGTAACTTGGGAGTCAAGAAGGATCTAGAAACACCCCAAGGGTGCCTAGGCCGGTCGAAGCCCACACCATGGGTCGATCCACCCTTGCTTGTGCTCCAAGGAATCACCTAGTATATATACAAGGCCAAGGATTAGGGTTTCACATCTCTTGTGCACACACACAAAACCCTAAAGTTTTCTTCTCCTTGTTTCTTCTCTTGGTCGATCGATCCTCACTCCCATAAGGGTTTTAGGATCGAAATTTTCATAAGCAAATTAAGTGTTTTGTTTACTTGCATCAAACCTTTATTCGTTGGTAGTTTGTGTGTACAAGAACGAGGTAATTACTTACTTTAGTAATTATCAAGAGATCGATAAACAAAACGGTAAGGGGTTTATCATTGATCTAATTGTACAAGAATCAAGGTTTATTTGAAGTGCATCGGGTATGTTTTCTATTTATGTTTTAGTTAATCTTTATACGTGTTATTACTTGATCCTAGCTTCCGCAATATGTGTACTTTGATTGTCAAACTCTAACAGTGGCATCACGAGCCATGGATAACATGTAATTGATTACTAAAACGTAATAAAAATCGGATCTTTAATTGTTTTAGATACATGTTTTTCTAGGGTTTTCTTTAGATTTTTTTAAAAATTTTTGTAACCCTAACCCTAATTTTAAGGGGGGGGTCGATTTCCACTATAAAACCCTAATTAGGGTTTGTGGTTTTCTTGATTATATAATAATCATATAGAAACCCTAGGTCTAAACCGGTTTTTGTGAACATACTTGTGACCTATGTGCTAATTGTTAGGTTAATCCGTGACGAAACATGCATGTTAGTCATGGATCTTGTTTGTTTATTTATGTCACATGTTTTAAATAGATCTAAAATTGGGGAAGACTCCATATATATTAAAATCAATTTATATGCTATGTGGTGTGTATATTATCTTTGGCCTACGCAATTGATTCGTCAATGTATGTGGCTCCACTTCCATTAAGAAGGGAAGGCCTTAGGTGATTACATGCATAATTATACCTAGAATTGATTTTATTAGGATCTTTTAATATGGTTTGCATGTGGCTAATTGTTTCAGGTTTTATTATTAGTTGTTTATTTTCTTTAAATTACTTGTTTTATTGTTTTCTTAATTGTTTGACTTGATGTAAGCAATAAAAAGGGTGATTTTCATAAAAGAAAATAATATGGACTAATAATTTTGAAACCCTAAAGTGATAAAGTAAGAATCTTGCAAGGTCTTATTGACAATCGTGGTCCGATTCGCACGGTAATCAGCTCCCAGTCGAGACTAGCAAAATTCAAACTTTATTACTATTTTGAGATTGAATCCATAAACTTTTGCTTGAATGATGTTTTGTGCAAATATGTTTTTAAAATTAAGTCTTTTAAGATGATATTCATAACCGTGATTTGAAGGCTTAGAAAAGAGCCTTAGAGTCTGCCTTGGTTATCACAATCTTGAATATGTCTTAAACGAATTACTTTTAAAATCATATGTTGTAGAAAGTCATCTTAGGGTTTTGGCATAAACCTCAAGTAAAACTTTGTGTATTAATTTCACGAATTGGATATAAAAAGTTTTTATGAAAACTTATGTTATAAAGATGAGTGCATGCATCTTTGTACATATTTTGATTGACATATCAAAAATAAATACCCTTTATAATTTAAGTTACATGCCATCTACCTATAAGAAACACTTGGAATTTTAATTTAGTAAACGTGAGACCTAGGCTAAATTACTATAACAAGGTAAAATTCTTTTAACGCGTGAGACCATAATTGTAATTTTACAGTTTCTAAGGTAGACGACTTAATTAAGTTGTGCGTGAGACCTAGAACTTAAGGCATGAGATGGGATGAAACATGCTTACAAGGCAAATTGATGAATCAATTTGATGTAATTCCCATAATGATCTAGGAATTGGAAATCTTGTTTGCCAATTATTGTTCGACAGATTACTATCTTTTGTACTTTCACCACTAGCAGATCAACTGATGTGGTGGAACTATGTAAAGTTAGATCCTAGGTTTTCAAGAAAATTTTGGTGGTTATATGAATATAACTAATGGGTATTTTATTTTCTTGAAGATATTTATTATCGAAAATACTAATGTTTGAACTTTTATCTGTAGATATGGCTCAACCCGATACCCCATCTGTGATTTCTGCTTTCAAGAGTCATCTTGAGAGAGAGAAACTGACTGGAAAGAATTTCAATGATTGGTACCGCTCACTTAGAATTGTCTTGAGGTCGACCGGTAAAATGGACTATTTGACCGAAGAATGCCCAGCTGAGCCTGCTGCTTCTGAACCAGAAGCAGTCAAGGCGGCATGGAGGGTGGAACATGCTAAGTTTAATGAGGTTGCTTGTTTAATGCTCACTAGCATGAGTGCTCAATTGCAAAAGAAGTTTGAGTACTTTTTCCCAAAAGATATGCTTGATGTTCTTAGGCAATCTTATGAGAAACCACCAGCAGTTGAATTGTATGATGAATTGGACAAGCTACATAACTGCAAGCATGGTGATGGTAAACCAGTTGAAGATTATGTGACTGAGATGAAGGAATCTTTTGATCAGCTTCACAGAATTGGATTTGGTTACCCTGACAATGTGCAAGTGCACTTGATCAACAGGTCCCTTAACAAGGACTTTGCTGGTTTTGTGCAGAACTTCAATATGCACTGCTCGGGGAAGACAGTATCTGAATTACTCGCATTGCTTATTGAGTATGAGAAAAGTCTACCAGCCAAGGTCAAGAATCCTACCCCGCAAGTGTTGGCAATTCATGGTGGGAGAATCCAGAAGAAATCGCATGTGAACAAAGGCAAAGGGAAGGTTAACAAAGGCAAGCAGGTCATGGCCTATCAACCTGAACCCAAGATGAAGCAACATCAGCCTAAGCAGAAAAAGGTGAATCCACCAAACAAGAAGGATCAGGCATGTCACCATTGTCATGAAAAGGGCCATTGGAAGCGCAATTGTCCTCTCTATATTCATGACTTGCGACTCAAGAAGCAGGGGAATGAAGCTGGTAACCCCAGTTCATCAGGTGCGTTCTTTATGATTGAATTATTCACTCTTACTCCTAAATTGAATTCATGGGTATATGATACGGGATGTGGCATTCATATTTGCAATACCTTGCAGGGGTTTAGAGTTGAGAGAAAGCTGGCCTATGGACAACAATTCTTGCACGTTGGTAACGGAGCGCATGCAGGAGTTGAAGCTATAGGAGTTTATGATTTAGTGTTGCCTTCGGGCTTAGTACTATCTTTAAATAATTGTCATTATGCACCGTCAATTGTTAGAGGTGTAATTTCATTTTCATGTTTGTTGAACCTTGGTTTTGAGCATACTATTTCTAGCAATGGAATTTCGGTTTCTTTAAATGGTGTTTTTTATTTTAATGCTATTGCTGTGAATGGTGTCTTTGAAATTGATATGAATGATAATGATAAAGCTTTTGTTAAAAATAATTCAATGTATAGCATCAACAATAAGAGAATCAAGAAAGGTCTGGATTCATCTTATCTTTGGCATTGTCGACTTGCTCACATTGGCAAAGATCGCATGAAAAAGCTGCAACATGATGGGCTTTTAGAAAAGATCAATGATGAATCATTTGATAAATGCGAATCTTGCATTGCTGGGAAAATGACTAAGAAACCCTTTAAAAATAGGATTGAAAGGGCGAATGATCTACTTGGTCTTATTCACACAGATGTGTGTGGACCACTTAGACATGTGTCAAGGAGAGGTGCTAGCTACTTCTTAACATTTACGGATGACTACAGCCGTTATGGTTATGTTTATTTACTTAAACATAAACATGAGGTGTTTGAGACATTCAAAGTGTTTAAAGCAGAAGTAGAGTTGCAACTAGGAAAGAAGATTAAAGCTCTTCGATCCGATAGAGGTGGTGAATACCTGAGTCAAGAGTTTATAGATTACTTAGCAAAGGAGGGAATTGTCCAGCACCTTACTTCTCCATATACTCCACAACAAAATGGTGTATCTGAAAGAAGGAATCGTACATTGCAAGATATGATACGATCTATGTTTAATCTAACAACTCTTCCTTACTCGTTTTGGGATTATGCCTTGGAATCTGCAGTTCGCATTTTAAATATGGTTCCAACAAAGAAGGTTGATAAGACTCCATATGAAGTATGGACTGGGAAAGTTCCTAACTTGTCTTATCTAAAGGTCTGGGGTTGTGAGGCGTATGTTAAACGTGACTCAGCAGACAAACTCCAACAAAGATCTGTAAAGTGCATCTTCGTAGGTTACCCTAAGGAAACTATGGGTTACTACTTTTATTACCCAGCTGAAAACAAGGTTTTTGTTGCAAGGTATGGAGACTTCTTAGAAAAGGAGCTCATATCTCAAGAATTCAGTGGGAGAGTATATGATCTGGAAGACGATCATGAAGATGTGACACCTTCTGAAAACACTAGCCAACTTCCTGAAGAACCTGAAAGTTTAGGTCCTCCACCAGAAGTTGAAGTGATTCCCGTTCGCAGATCTTCAAGATCTGTGAAGGCTCCTACACGTCTATGTTTAAACATGGAGTGTGATGACAACTTGATAGGGGATCTTGATGAACCTACAAGTTATAAAGCTGCCATGAATAGTCCAGAAAAGGAAAAATGGCAGGGAGCTATGAATGGGGAAATGCAATCCATGAAAGATAATGAAGTCTGGGAAGAAGTAGACCTACCTCCGGGTGCCAAGCTAGTTGGGAGTAAATGGCTCTACAAGAAGAAGACTGATATGGATGGCATTGTACACACCTATAAGGCCCGTTTGGTAGCTAAAGGCTATACTCAAACTTTAGGTGTTGACTATGAGGAGACCTTTTCTCCTGTAGCTGACATAAGGGCAATTAGGATTCTTATAGCCATAGCCGCTTACTATGACTATGAGATTTGGCAAATGGATGTCAAAACCGCCTTCTTAAATGGTCGCCTAGATGAAGACATCTATATGGCGCAGCCTGAGGGGTTTGTAAATCCAGAATTCCCAGATCGTGTATGCAAGCTTAAGAGATCCATTTATGGATTAAAGCAAGCATCACGACAATGGAATAAAAGATTTGATAGTGAAATTAAGAAGTATGGATTCACTCAAAATCTTGATGAGCCATGTGTATATCACAAAGCTAGTGGGAGTAATGTAATTTTCCTTATATTATATGTCGATGACATATTGATCATGGGGAATGACATTCCAAGTTTACAAAAGGTTAAGGAATATCTTGGAAGTTGTTTTTCTATGAAAGATCTAGGGGAAGCTGCATTTATTCTGGGAATCAAGATATATAGAGATAGATCTCAGCGATTAATTGGATTAAGCCAAAGTGCTTACATTGATAAAATATTGAAGAGATTCAGTATGCAAAATTCCAAGAAAGGATATTTGCCGATGCAAGAGCAACATGGCTTGAGCAACAAAGTTTGTGCTTCAACACCCGAAGAGGTGCAACGCATGAAGAGAGTCCCTTATGCTTCGGCTGTGGGATCTATAATGTATGCGGTAAAAAGCACAAGGCCTGATGTTGCGTTTGCTCAGAATTTAACCAGTCGATATCAGCAGAACCCAGGTGAAAAACACTGGACTGCTGTTAAGAATATTCTTAAGTACCTTAGGGCTACTAAAGAGATGTTCTTAGTATATGGGGGTACTCCATCTGCAGAGCTTGATGTAACAGGTTACTGCGATGCTTCTTGGAAAGGTGATAAAGATGATACGAAGTCTCAGACGGGTTATGTCTTTGTCATTAATGGAGGAGCTGTTGATTGGAGGAGCAAAAAGCAGAGTGTACTGGCGATGTCTGCTACAGAAAGTGAGTATATAGCTGCTTCAGAAGCTGCAATGGAAGCTGTTTGGATTAGGAAGTTTGTTTCAGGGCTTGGGGTTATGCCTTCGATTCAGCGACCTATAAAAATGTATTGTGACAACTCAGCCGCAATTACATTTGCCAATGAACCTGGAATCATGAGAGGCACCAGACATTTCCCGATTAAGCACCACTATGTCAGAGAACAAGTTGAGATAGGTGAAATCGAAATGCTCAAAGTTCACACAGATGAAAACTTAGCTGATCAATTTACAAAGCCTTTACCTGGCACCAAGCTTTACAAGCATGCTGAAGGAATAGGACTTAAATTAGCTGATAGTTTCATGCCCATTTGTGATTAGTATTTGGATAAAGGATGTAATGTACAATTATTAATATTTACTGAAATAAAATATTGGTTATGTTTATTTATTCATTGTCTTATTAATAATATATCCTATATTTGCATGTTTAAGATCCGTGAATAATTTATTATTCTAAATAGTCCGTTGTCAATTAATGATATGGGAATATCATTAAACTAAGACAATTTTGAGTATTGGTTTAGGATATACTTGAAAGTATATTGATGCGTAGTCATACCAATTTCACATGATATTCAATGAATTGAGTATTGGACTTATCCCAACAATATGATTTAAATTTATTGTGAGAATCATATTTAATAGTTATCCTCAGACTTGAGATACCAGATAAGTGTCATGGATGTAGTGCATTTTGTGGAGCAATCTACCGCTTACCGTAATTGGAAGTCATAAGGGTTGTTTTCAGAATGTTGCAAAGTTCATGGGTTATTCTTGTAGTCAAGAGAGAATTCGCTCCTTCTGATTTGTTCAGAAGTTTAATACTGCTGGGCCCCTCGTAGGGTTGACAAAATGTTTGCGTGGCCACGCCCAAAGTCTATCTGGAATACGTTCAGATGTTTTGGTAATTTTGTTCAATCATAAAGAGACGAGAAACAGAATTTAATAAAGAACCTCACATCTTTATTAATGTAGTATTAGAGGCGAAAGGATAATAATAATGATGAATCATTAAAGGTTTTCCAGGAAACCTAGCTCAGGTCGAACTAGGGGCATTGGAGTGTTGCAAGACGCTAACCATTGTCATTTTACTATTAATAGATATACGAGTGGGAGCTGTTAAAAGTTACGTATAAATATTAATTAGTAAATGTCTAGTATCGAACCCGAGACCTCGGGATTGCACACTTTACAAACAAGAATAATGTAAATAAATATATATATGTTAAATGTATCGTATATATATATTTATAAACACTTAAGGGACTAAATAATCATTAATATTAAACGTAAGTATTAATTATTATTAAGGGATAAGAGAACGAGGACTAGAGTGTAACTTGGGAGTCAAGAAGGATCTAGAAACACCCCAAGGGTGCCTAGGCCGGTCGAAGCCCACACCATGGGTCGATCCACCCTTGCTTGTGCTCCAAGGAATCACCTAGTATATATACAAGGCCAAGGATTAGGGTTTCACATCTCTTGTGCACACACACAAAACCCTAAAGTTTTCTTCTCCTTGTTTCTTCTCTTGGTCGATCGATCCTCACTCCCATAAGGGTTTTAGGATCGAAATTTTCATAAGCAAATTAAGTGTTTTGTTTACTTGCATCAAACCTTTATTCGTTGGTAGTTTGTGTGTACAAGAACGAGGTAATTACTTACTTTAGTAATTATCAAGAGATCGATAAACAAAACGGTAAGGGGTTTATCATTGATCTAATTGTACAAGAATCAAGGTTTATTTGAAGTGCATCGGGTATGTTTTCTATTTATGTTTTAGTTAATCTTTATACGTGTTATTACTTGATCCTAGCTTCCGCAATATGTGTACTTTGATTGTCAAACTCTAACACCTTATGCCCTCAGCCTCACTTGTTAATACCTCTAGTTGACCATCTTTACTTATCTTAAGCAGCCCCTGCAAGCAAATAGTAGGCACATACTTCTTAATTATTTCATGGATGCTACAACATATGTCCTTTTTTTCGAATAATCACCTTAACAAATAGGAAAAATTTAAACAAAAACAAATGTTTTTATTTGGGGTGCCAAACTTCTATTTTATCTTAAGAATATATCATATGAATAACATACTGTATGAAATATATAAATAATTTCATCTTTTATAAACCTTTGGTAAATTGACTTTTTAATTCCAGTAATCAAAATTAAACGGCAAAAAGATCTCACTGAATAAACTAGCGAAGACACGAGAAAATAATATACCCTCAAAAACACCTGAAACTAAAGAACGAGCACCTGTAGAATTTCACTATTTTTGTTGAATGAAAGATAAATAACCAAGGAAGTACCTTATATGCATCCGCAACAAAGACATCACCAAATTGATCAATCGCAAGGCCAAGAGGCCGGCCTCCTGTATGAACCCAATTCTCCACAACAGAATCAGCAACGGAGTTGTTTAAAGTGACTCGCTTGATCCACCCGTCATGACAACCTGTGTATACAACCCCAGACTTTGGTTCATAGACAATATCTTCGGCTCCAATCAGCTGACCGTTCCCAATCTTTTCCACACCAGGAAGACTCCCCGCGTTCTTCGTAGCTGCTACCAACATGGATTCACCAAGCTCATGCATGGGATATGCTACTGTCTCGAACGTATCTAGCTGGACAACAAGCATGGCAAATGCAATAGTACCCAATGTAAAAAACACGAGCCCTGGAGCCCATGAGCAGCCTGCCGATCGGGTTGTATTGGCCATGGAATAACTGAAAATGGGTTTGTGTAGTCTGTAGATGCAGATGTGAAATGGATATTAAAGATTGGGAGCCATTATGTAATGTCAGGGTAAGGCTCCATTTTGACCATTCTTAATTTAGTCATAACTGGCCTTCGATGTAATAGCAATGCAATTTATTTATCAATGATGGTCCTTTTTGCCTTTCATTTAACTGAAACCCTCCTCATATAATGATAAACACTCGTCCAATCTATATAAATCACTCATTTACTATATTATTAGTGTTTACGGGCTTGTGTCCCAATGGTATCCCTTGTTGTGTGAGACGCTCCCCAACCAAAATGGTTATGGGTTTAAGTCTTGCTTAGAACATGTGAGATAGTCTGTGATGTGTATATTGTGAGATAATTAGTTGTCGTTCTAAAAAAAATATTACTAGTATTATTAAGAGCGTTCACAATGGTGAAGCTTTTACATAGGTTTATAAGTTTGCTTAATCATTACTACTTTATAAACATTTTTAAGTTATAAACATATTTTCAGTATAAAGCTAGTACACGTGATATAAAACACAAGATCACTATTGTTAAAACAAAACTTAAAGCTTTTAAGACTAGTCGGCAAGGCATGGTGAAGCCATCAACATGGACGGAGGATAGTAGGGGCAAGAGGGGGTTGTGGCCCCCCAAATTTAGGACCACTAGCCTTTATTTTTTGTAGTTTTGCATATTATTTCTAAAAAATTAGTATAAATGTATAATAATTATAGGTTTAGCCCCCTCAAAATTATTACGAAAATATTTCGGCCCCTCCAATAATATTGTTCAAGCTCCGTCTCTGGCCATCAACATTTTGCAATATCACCACTTTGTCCCTTGCCCTCGGTTCCATTTCGCGCATGAGATACAAATACCAAAACAACTTATGGTGAACGTTTCACCTTTCTCTCTCCTTCTTGTTTTATTATTTTTTATTTTGTGTCAGTGTGTGTGGGACTGTGGGGTATATTTGTATAAAGTGGGTATTTTAATGAAAGGTGAATATGTAGTATCCTTGTCCACTAAAAGGTGAAGTGAGGTGAAGAGAAATGAGAGGAGAAATAAAGCTGAGGTGGCGTTGAGGTGTTAGGTGAAAAAAACACGCCCTTGCCCACCAACCTAATCTATACTACTTATAAAATGAAAACAGTCAAAGTGAAATGTGAAAACTGAATTTTTGGTCAATCCTCATAATGCCATTATAACACTTAATAACGGAAAGTATTGAAGGTGGAGTTGAAACATGGCTGGAAATTTCAAATTGCTAAAAGTATTGAATGTGAAGTTGAGATCTATCTATGGCAACTTCTTTATTCCATTCCAAACCTAACACATTAAACACACACAAGAACAACACACTCGAAAAATGTCTCTCTCCCATCTAACCTAAACAAACACAAGAACAACACACTCGAAAAATCTGATCTTTCACCCTCATTACTATCCCCACTATAAACCTAATCACCGCCGCCTTCTGCCGTGCCTCCACGTATTGGTGGTTTCGGTGTGCTTGGTGGTTTTGAGTGTGCTTGGTTGTTTGGAGATATGTATATTATGTAAAGATCTATCTCCGAGTTGGTTTTTCTTGTGTTTGGTTGTAGCGGGTATGTTTGTGATTTATTTTTGTTTATGGTTTTAGTTTCTTTGGTTGTTTTAAGAACCTTTAAAATTCATTTGATAACAGATTTGAAGAAAAAATTGAAGGTTTGATGTGTGTTTTTGTTCGCCGGAATCTATAGCCATATTCGTTGTGTGTGTGTGTGGTAAACCAGTGTACTCTTGATGGCTTTGTGTTTATGTGGTTTTAGTCTATAAATAAATGATGGTTGCGTATTTATTTGTTCTTATGATAATTTTGAAACAAATTTTGTTTATATATGTTATATTTGTGCTTAGATTAAAAGGGGCTACTATAGTTTCTGTTTTTGGTTGTATTTTTTGCCGGATATGGTTTGCTTGGTGGTGATGATCTTTTGAGTTTGTGGTTTGGTTAGGCAAAATGGACGGATGGTTGAATGCGAGATTGACCCGGCTTAGCAATCTCTATTATTGCAGCCAAGCCATTAATTCTCTTTATTGTTTATAAAATATCTTAGTCGAATTGTTAATAGATCTAGAATTTTAGGTTCTTTTACTTCATTTTAATTTGAAAATCTTTTCCTTGTGTATTGAGATGCTGGTTTGAATTTCTTAGATTTGAAAGTTATGGATGATTGTTGGTTTCTAGAGTTTTAGTTTGGTCAGGCATGATGTTGGATTTGTTTTGAAACTTTAGTGGTTTCGTTAGTAAAGATTTGTGTTATAGATTTTTGGTGGTTTGGGTGGCTGTTGGTGTTTCAATTAGTACATGTTTGTTTCTTCGTAATTTATATATTTTGCAATAAGTTGAGACTAAGGATGTAATCGATTAGTACATTGATACAACAAAAATGTTTGTTTTTTTTTTTTTTAGAAAGGCAACAATATATAGAAGCACAAAAGAAAGATACAATACAAGGCATCCCACCTCACTTAACAAGCTAATTAAGAGAGGAAGGGACCCAAAAACGAAAGCTCAAGAAACAATAGAGATACTACAAAACACTAACCTCAAACTGAATACTTGACAACTAAAACAAAGAAGAGTCTAAAGACCAATTAACACCGACAATTGTAACCAATGCCCACATGGGATTTAAAGAATTCCCATATGAGAATAAAGGCCAACAATGTCCAGTAGATACTAAAACACATCAATCTCAAACATATTAAAAAAAAAAAAAAAAAAAAAAAAAAAAAAAAAAAAAAAACTACTGACCCATCTGAGCATGATGACGAAAAATACCACTTGAAACCACACTTCCATAAGGCTATATTGTCCATTGCTTATCCAGGCCCATGTTGGATATTGTCCATTGCTTATCCAGGCCCATGTTGGAACTAAAGTTCACAAATAGAACCATGGCAACAAGGAGCGCTAACAGCATATGAAACCTTTACTAATCCAAAATGTATTGTTGGTGCAACTAATACTGCAGACGAACTGACCACTTGAAGATAATACAGACATATAACTCTCCCATAAAACCAGGTCACGAAGTAAATAGATCTGCCATAAAACCTTGTCCCAGGCCACGAAACATCACATACACTTGACCTATGTCACGAAACAAATAACTTTGCCATAAAAACTTACTGATGCAGACGACTATTTAAAGGGTCCCTCAACCATTGTTGCCAATCTATCTCTCTAAATTTATTTGATCTTCGAACAATCCACTCGTAGCTTTTAAGTTGAATATCTTGAAAAATTTTGTTAGTACTTGAAATCTTGTTACCGAACACGCGTGCATTTCTTTCTTTCCAAATGATATACCCGGTAGTCCATATAACCGCTTGCCAAACGCGAGCAAAGCAAATGGGGACATTAACGTTTCCGTTTGATGAAAAGAATTCATCAATAGAGAAAGCATTAACACTCCCCACCTTCCACCAATTAAAGATCTTATCCCACACACTCATAGCTAAATCACACGTGATCAAACTATGAGCACACGTCTCAACCACATTATTACAACTTGGACATAGAACCGAATCCAAGTCAATTCCTCTTTTATCGAGCTCCACACGAACCGGAAGTCTTCCTTTTAGCGCCCTCCACACGAAAATGTTTACTTTCTTAGGCACCAACTTGTTCCAAAGCGTTTCTTGTGCTCCGTTGTCCAAAACTATAACCTTTTCCTCGATCATTCTCGATAGCTCTTTGACCGTAAACACGCCGTCTTCATCAAGTGACCATCTCCAACGATCCTTACAATTATTAGAAACCACAACATGTTGCAAAACGCCTATAAGATCCTCCAACTCCTTACTAACTCTACCTCTAATACTTCTTACCCAATCCCATTCCCAAACCCACCTATTATCTACCCATACCCCTCTATCCATCACACTAACCTCCTTTCTCCTATGTAAATGATATAGCCTAGGAAATCTATCACAAAGTCTTTGCTTGTCCACCCACCTATCTACCCAAAACCTAATATCCCTCCCATCCCCCAACACCCCCACGCACGAAGAAGTGAACTCTATCCCCAAACCATCAATATCCTCACCAATCTTCATAATGTCGCCCCACACCCGACCCCCCTTCACCCCCCCCCCCCCCCCCCCCCCGCCCAAAGCCCTAACATCCCCCAAACCCCCACTATCCCCATAAATACTTTTGATCACCCTAACCCATAAGCTACCACCCTCCTTCCTAAATCTCCACCACCATTTACCCAACAAAGCCAAGTTTTTTGCCCGTAAAGACCCAACATTAAGCCCCCCCAACCCAAAAGAAGACATGACCGCACCCCATTTGACCCACGAGAGCTTTTTGCCCTCACCCGACCCTCCCCAAAAGAAATTTTTCCTAATGATCTCAAGAGTTTTGATGACACTCAAAGGCACGCGAAACATCGAAAAATAATACAAAGGCAAGCAACCAAGAACTGATTTAACCAATGTTAAACGACCCCCGAACGACATTGTTTTGGCTTTCCAGTCTGATAACCTCTTTTTTAATTTTTCCACCACTGGATTCCAAGCATTAACCCTCCTCATGTTCTCCCCAATTGGTAACCCTAAATACGTAAACGGAAATTCCCCAATATCACACCCCATCCATCTCGCCATATTCGACATTTCATCCTCGCTAACTCCTATGCCATAAAGCTTACTTTTATTATAATTAACCCTTAACCCAGAAACTTCTTCAAAACATTTAAGGATACACATAAGAGATTTAGCATTCTCTTTATTCCATTCTCCGAAAAAAATGGTATCGTCCGCATATTGAAGGTGAGAAACTGTAACATTATCCCCACCAACCGCCACCCCTCTAAATATGCCTTTTTCCACTGCTTCATTCACAATCACATTTAGCCCCTCCACTGCCAAAATAAATAAAAAAGGCGATAACGGGTCACCTTGTCTAACACCCCTCTCTAATCCAAATTCTTCCGATGGCGAACCGTTAACAAGAATGGACATAGAAGAAGATCTAAGACACGACTCAACCCATTTACACCATTTATCCCCGAATCCCATTTTCTTCATGATGTCGATTAGAAATCTCCAATTGATGCTATCATATGCCTTCTCAAAATCAACTTTGAAAATTAAGCTCTTAGATTTCATTTTCTTCAAGTAATCCATAGTTTCATTCGCGATTAAAACCCCATCAAGAATAAATCTCCCTTTAATAAACGCGTTTTGAGCTTCCCCAACCACAATTCCTACCACCCGTTTAACCCTTTCTGCTAACATTTTTGCGATAATTTTATAGTAGCATCCAATAAGACTGATGGGCCGAAAGTCTCCAAGACCGATTGGGTCCGCTACCTTAGGAATAATGGTCACAAAAGAGGCATTACATCCCTTCGATATCTCCATTTTATTCCAAAACCACTCGATCGCTCCTAGTACCTCCGGTTTAATAATCTCCCATACTTTTCGAATGAACTTGAAATTAAAACCGTCAGGCCCCGGGGCTTTATCCCCACCACACCCTTTAATAGCATCCCATATCTCCTTTTCGTCAAAAGATCTCTCTAACCAGCTAGCATCTTCCCTTGAAATTTTCTCAATTCTATTGTTACAAAAAACCGGGCGATTCAACACCCCTTCGGAAAATAACTTTTTATAATGTCTAGCCATCTCCGCTTTGATTATTTTAGGATCTTCACACCACACCCCGTCAACCATAAGCCCTCTTAAATTACATTTATTATTCCTTCTTTTCACAAAAGCATGGAAAAACTTTGAGTTTTCATCACCTTCCGCGTCCCACCGTATTCTAGTTTTTTGTTTATCGGCTATGAAAAAACGAAAGGATGGTTGGGTGTTAATAATCTTTTATAAACAAAACAAGAACCATTGATATCCCTCAATCTTTTCTAAATAAAACAAGAACTATTGATTATTTTTTGTCTTGAAAAATAACACGCGGACACCGGACAGCAAAAACATTGACAAAAGTGAATAGAAAAAGCAAAACACAAGTAACTTATCAAAATCATTTTAAAATCAATAAATACAAGATAACTATTGATGTAATGTTTTAATTTCCTGTTTCACTATCAATGTTTTAATATGTTATTTGATACATTTAAATAAATTTTTTTTAATTTGAATTTTCGTATTTTAAAATTTTTTCACTTACATTTGAATTATTTTAGGTTTTTATGTATAAACGTAACATGAAATACTTAGCCATAACATAACAAGTATAACTGTTTGCCGCTAGAAATCCCGTTGCTACGCGGGTACTCGTCTAGTAGATTTTAAACCTTTTCCCCTGATATACAACTTTTAAGAACGATACTCAAAATAGGTTGTAACCAATATGGTTCTTTTATCTTAAATGATCATCAAATCATCACCAGTATTTCACGTGACTTATGTTTTCAATTACACTTGTAACAAATTATGTTTTTACAAGACATGTTGCATGTTTTATAAGTAATGTTCTTAACTCACTGGCTTATTGCATTTATACTTATGTGAATAACAAAGTACTCACTATTCATTTAACTTCCTTTCAAAATTTGAAATTGTAAATTAACGCAAAAATATGTTACATATGCAATGGATATATGTCCGCTTCATCCATTGTATGTGGATATTAACGATGAAACTGAAGTTGAACGGACAATGAATAGGAAATCAAAACGTAATAAGCAAAAAACCGGCCAAAATAACGTTGGAGAAACGCCCAACAAAAGACACTAATGCTGTATGCATATATGAGTTGCACAACTTTAAATCAAAATCCAAAAACATAGTTAAAAAAGCTTCAACAAACTCCAGCTACTCTATTCAAAAACAAACTCAAGAGACCTTTAATTTCTGAAGATCAACAGAAAAGCTTACTTTTTCTTCTCACCTCCACCAGACCTGCAAAAAGCAAAGCCGGCATTAAAAAACCTATACTTGATAAAATACAGTAAAAGAAAAGCCTCAAACTATAATACGTCAACACGACCCCTTTTAGCTGTTTTGACCGACTTCTGTTTTCAATGAAGCATATACAAAATATGAATAATATCCACCTTTTACCCAAAAAAAAAAAAAAAAAAAAAAAAAAAAAAAAAAATTATTAATAAAACATATAGAAGGTAGAGGTTTAATGTTACCTTGTCTTGCGGAGCACAGTGGACATCTCCTCTCTCTTCTTCTTTGCTCTCTTGTGAGTACCCAACTTTCGCTTAGCAACTTTGAGAGCACGTTTGTCCTTTCCAACCCTAAGAAGCTCAGTAATCCTCCTCTCATATGGGGCAAATCCAGCAACTTCTCTGACAAGGTTCCTCACAAAGTGCACTCTCTTACTTGTTTTCTGCAAAAAGAGCACCATGGAAATTGACGGTCAAGCTTAAGATTTAGATGCGCTGTTAAATTGCCAAACAAGCATTACGTGGATAATCACTTACCCCTTTCCTGTCAGATGGGCGCGGTGCTAATTCCTTCTTGGTCACAATATGTCCTTTGTTTAGACCCACAAAGAGTCCTGTGTTTGGCTGTTTTGGAGCCATTCTCTACATAAAACAGAATACATTTCAGTAAAAACCAATAAAAACGTTGCAAGAGCAGACACGCAAAACATTTACAGGTGCAATCAAAATCCTCATAAGACTTAAAAAGTAGCAAAGTCAGCACTAAAGTGTGCATCCAAACACAAATCTTATATTATAGCAAACAAATAATTAGAAACGGCACTCATATAAAAAATAGTTCACTCTTATTCTAGATGGATAATTATCACTATAGCTCTTAACAAGCCATGCTGAATTACTGTAACACGTTTGACAATCTGTTAATTTCAAATTTAACTTTTTCTCATCAAAAGTTTCGGTTCTGATATAGGTTGCCTAATACATTGTTTCAACAGCATTTAATCTCGAGAATAATCATTAATCAGCACCATTAATTACAATGTGTGCTCATTTGTTGCTAAAGAGTTCAGCCATCATAATCAGCCTTAAACAATCCCTCATTTGCATCACGCGAAAATACAAAACTTATACATCCAATCCTAGTCCATCGAGTTCTGCATCACAACCCCATATAGTTCGGGTTCGCTCAGCTAGCATATATTCATACACTAATACTAGATAAAAATTGGGTAAACAAACCAACCAACGATGAAACAATATTGTTACAGCCATAACAATATATATCCTAAAAACAATACAATCCTACAAAGCTATAACCCAAAAAAAAAAAAAAAAAAAAAAAAAAAAAACCCGATATGTAGTTCAACTAATAGAACGGATACACACAAATTTAAACCACCAATGTGATCAAAAAAACATTTCAAACATAAGTAAGATGAAAGCAACAAAATTTATAATAATCAACATGCAGCCCATTACATTTTAACAAAAACAAAACATAATGTCATAAATTTTAATGAATATACGAACCTTAAATTTTTCTTGGTCACAGCAGCTTTTTGCAACAATCGGCTGAAGAAGACGGAACCCTAAAGTGATATAGTAGTTGTATGTTCAATAATTGGACTAAACATGGGCTTTACTTAATGGGCTATTATTATAATTTATGGGCCTACAGAATATATGGTATTGGAAATGTGTGTACAAAGTTCTTAAACGTGAACTAGGGGTGAGCATCGGGCCGGTCCCGACCCGATCCCGAATCATCCCGAAACCGATAAGCTGGAAAACCATAACCGAATCCCGACCCGGGTATAGGTCAGTTTGTGTCGGTCGGTCGGATCGGTCGGTTCGGGACGATCGGTATTTGTCGGTTTTGCTTGTCTTTTCTCGGTTTTTGGCTCGTCCCGACCCGATCCCGAATATGCTGAAAATCCAAAGAGTACCGACCCGATTATACTCGGTTCGGTTTCAGGACAATCGGTATTTGTCAGGATTTGGTCGGTTTTGCTCAGCCCTACTTCCAACAGAAGTTTATAAATATATCCAAATTTTTGTGTATTTATCCCTAATATTTTAAAGGTTTAAGTAATTAATCTAAATACAAGCTCTACTTGTTTCTATTAGCTTGCGCTTATAGAAGCTTATGGTTTATGACTTATAAAAGCTTAAATTTGTGTGCAAAACATAACTTATTTTAAAAGCTCGGGCTCTCGTAACCTTTGATAATCTCACATCCAAACACACCTAAGATCTTGCAAAACATTCAAAACCTAAAAAAGATTTTAGCATTATTAAGCTTAAAACTTGACTCATTAAAACCTCAAGCTCTATTGAATATTAACTTTCACCTCAAATTTGGTGAAATAGTTGTCACCCTGGAGCTCGCCTTACTTGCCTTAATTGTAAATGTAGCAACTTTTAATATTAAAAAAATATGATGTGGGATAACATTTTATTGATGTGCGTAAAGTATGTAAACATGGTCAAAAGTCAGAACTAGGAAGTTTTGGGACGTCGCGGGAAAACGTTTTGTTTCATAATGCTAAACTTTTGTGATAACTTCCGAAAATTTTAAAATGCACATGATCTAATTGAATTATGTGTTGGAAAATTTAGTGTACTTGAGGGATTAATTCACGCCTGGTAATGGGTTTAGAGGTACGGAGTGTACACCCATTTGGTCACTGAATCCCATGACTCAATAGTGGTTATACTAGTGTGAATCTGTTTCTGCTGATTTGATTCTGCTGCTAGTGGATTCTGCTGATAGTGGATTATGCTGCTATTAGGATTCTGCTGCTAGTGGATTCTGCTGATAGTGTGATTCTGCTGCTAGCATCAGTTTATTCTGTTGCTTGTTTTTAACTACTGATTCCTACTATTATGGAAAATATTATGGTATAATTAATGGGCCGTTAATCATACATAATTCCATGGGCTAGGGTTTGAGTATTCTCTATTATAAATAGAGGTCATAATACATCTGCATGGATACGATTAACAACACAAACCCTAAACACTTGAATACGATTCTGTTATTGATTTGTGCCTAAAACAAGAACATCACTTGGTCTTATCCCATAGAGATATTCGTGTAACCCAGGCATAGGGTCGAATAGTTTCTATTGAAAAGTGATAACACGATTTCAAGTGAATATCTAGTACTCATTGATTATCTTAACCCTAATCTGGAAACATTCAAACACATAATAACCAACAATCAATAGAAACTATTAGTGATAATCAATGGCTGCTGCTATGAGACAAATGGCTGCTAACTTTGAAGGTGTTGATTTCAGAAGATGGCAAAAGAAGATGCACTTCTTGTTGTCAAGTATGAATGTGGTTTATGTTCTGACAACTGAGATTCTAGAAGATTTTAGAGAAAATGCTACTATGGAACAGATGAGGGCAAGAAGCAAATGGGAGAATGATGATTATGTTTGCAGAGGTTTAATTCTCAATGGTATGTCTGATTCTCTATTTGATATTTATAAGAATGTTAAAACTTCTCAAGAACTATGGGATTCCTTGGAAGCCAAATATATGGCTGAGGATGCATCAAGTAAGAAGTTTCTTGTAAGTAATTTTAACAATTACAAAATGGTTGATTCTAGACCTGTCATGGAACAATACAATGAACTTCTTAGTATACTTGGTCGATTCACACAACACAAGATGAACATGGATTAGGCTATTTCAGTCTCTTGTATCATTGATAAATTACCTCCTTCTTGGAAAGATTTTAAGCATATGCTGAAACATAAGAAGGAAGAATTAACTCTTGTTGAGTTGGGCAGTCACTTGCGTATTGAGGATTCACTCAAAGCACAAGATATTGACAAGCCAAAGAGTAGCAATGCTACTGGTCCATCAGTTGTCAATATGGTGGAGCATAACAATTCCTCCGGGAACAATGACAACAAGGGAAAGCGTAAGCATCAGGATAACACCAAATCAGATCTTAACAAGAAACCAAAAGTGACTTGTTTGAAGTGTGGTAAAACTGGACACTTCAGGAAGGATTGTAAAGGTGGTAAGATTGGCAATAAAGCCAATGGATCAGGCACAAATGGAGGGAATGGTAACACCAATTCTCTTAAAGGTCAGAATATATTTAATAAGTCTTTTGAGATTTATTATGTTACATATATATCTGAAATATATTTTGTGCAGGATGATGATGTTGCTTGGTGGGTTGACTATGGTGCAACAATTCATGTGTGTAAAGATAGAAGCTGGTTCAAGACTTATGAGTCAATGAATGATGGTTCTATTCTTCATATGGGAAACTAGTCAACTGCCCTGGTGCATGTAAAAGAATGTGTTGATTTGAAGTTTAGTTCTGGAAAGATTGTTTATTTGTTTAATGTTTTACATGTTCCTGATATTAGAAAGAACTTGGTTTCTAGTAGTGTTTTGAATAATTGTGGTTACAAACAAGTGATTGAATCTAATAAGTTTGTTTTATCTAAACATGGTGTGTTTATTGGTTTTGGCTATTTGTGTAATCAAATGTTCAGACTTAATATTGTTCATGATAATGTTAATTCTGCTTTTATATCAACCTCTAAACTTAATGATTCAACCCTATGGCATGCAAGACTTGGCCATGTACACTTTAAAAGAATACGAGATATGTCTAAGGATGGGTTAATTCCAGCTTTTGATATGAACACTGAAAAGTGTAAAACTTGCATGATGACCAAAATTACTAAGAAACCATTTCAAAGTGTAAAACGTGAAACTAAAGTTTTGGAGCTGATTCATAGTGATCTATGTGCTCTTCATGCTTCTCCCTCTTTGGGGAACAAGAAATACTTTGTGACTTTTATTGATGATGCTTCTAGGTTTTGTTACGTTTATTTATTACATACTAAGGATGAAGCATTAGATAAATTTAAAGTATTTAAAACTGAAGTTGAATTGCAACAAGGTCTCTAATCAAAAGATTCAAGACTGATAGGGGAGGTGAGTACATGGATACTCTGTATTTTCAGTCTATTGGTATAATCCATGAAACGACTGCCCCTTATACTCCTCAGAAAAATGGTATTTCTGAAAGGAAAAACAGGGTGAAGCTATGTTAACAGCTTGCTATTTATTAAATAGGGTTCCCAATAAAAAGAACAAGGTTACCCCTTATGAACTCTGGACTAAAAAGAAACTCAACCTGAATTATCTCAGGGTTAGGGGTTGTAGGGCTGTTGTAAGACTCCCTGATCCAAAGCAGAAAACTTTGGGTGAAAGAGGCATTGAATGCATCTTTGTTGGATATGTTGAGCATTCCAAGGCATATAGGTTCTATGTTATTGAACCTAATGAATCTGTTTCAATTAACTCAATAATTGAATCAAGAGATGCACTATTTGATCAGAATAGATTCTCATCAGTCCTTAGACCAAGTCAAAGGATTCCAAATGGAACTGATGACATTGGTGTATCACAGGTCCCTGATGAATTATCATCTCAGGCCCCTGATGAGGTTGTGGAACAACAACCTGAACCTGAGCTTAGAAGGAGTAATAGGGTCAGGACTCCAAAGTCATTTGGATCTGAGTTTCAATTATACTTAATTGAAGGTACAAGGAGTGAGGTCTCCTATTGCTTCATTATTGAGGATGATCCCAAAACATTTGAAGAAGCAATGAAGTCCCAGGATGTTGCTTTCTGAAAAGAAGCAATTAATGATGAGATGGACTCCATCATGGGCAATAACACTTATGTGTTGACTGATCTACCACCTGGTTGCAAACCTCTAGGTAGCAAATGGATTTTCAAAAAGAAAATGAATGTAGATGGAACTGTTGAAAAGTTCAAGGCAAGTGTGGAAAACTAGAAGGGGGGGTTGAATAATTTTGTGTCTTTTTCGTTTAATAAAAGTTTGCTTTCAAAGAATTAATGATATTCGTAAAAACCTTTGAAGCTAAAGTATAGATACAAATTAATTTACCTATATCACATAGATACTACTTATTTAAAGTGTTGAATAGAAATTATAATTTCATATATCTCACTTAATTATAAGTAAGTATTTATATATGTATATGTGTTTTAATAATTGTATATACTTATATTTTACTAATGTATAATTAAGGTTTTAAATGGAACCTAGTTTGATCTTTATGTGAAATCAATATATGCACAACACACAATAATAATAATGTACGAGAAGCAAGTAAGTAAACAAGTAAAGAATGAGAGATGGAAAGATCAAACCGAGAGACAAAGGATTTATAGTGGTTCGGCTACAAGGACACCTTCCTTGCCCTACTCCACTCCCCGAGCACCGAACTCGAGAATTTTCTTCACTAAGTCAATAACCTCCCTTATGGCGGAGAAAACCGTACACACCAAAAGCTTACACCAATTAACGACACAAAGCAAAATGTCGAGTTCTAATCGTAGCTAGAACCAATCTCACACCAAATGTCACACCACAACTTCTTCACACCTTTTTCTTCTTCTATACTTCTTCACACCACAAGTATCTTCACGCCTTCATAAAATACTTCACGACTTCAATGTCTTGCAACTTCACAACTTCAAAGCACCAATGTCTTCACAACTTCAAACCAATAATGTCTTTGCACCTTCAAGCCACTAGTGTCTTCACAACTTTAATCTACTAATGTCTTCTAGTCTTCTCCACTTGGAAGCTTCAATTACTTCACTACTAGTCACTATTGCTACTCTCTCCTATCTTCACTACTATCCAACACTACTTCTTCACTTCAAGTTCCACTTCACACTTACAACAATTCTAGATTCTACAACTAAATCTAGCTAACTAATACATACACCTTATTCACCAAAATATGAAAGATCAACAAGATGAAACAAACAAACAACTTAGATAGCAAGATGATACTAAGTTGTAATACTTCTAATAGAAGTATTCTTCTCTTTGCACTTGAGTGTTGAGGCTTGAATCACTTTGAAACAAAGATCAAAGTATATAAGATCAAAGGATTTTTAGAGGATGGAGAAGGATGTTTAGATCAGAAAGTTTATAGTGCAAAAATGTGAGAAAAAATATGTGGAATGATCCAATATTTATAGGGCCAGAAAATACTGTTCTGAAGCGTGCCGGTCCCCTTAATTAGGGGGCGGTCCCCTTAATGATTAAGGGGGCCTCCTAGTAAAATTAAGGGGGCCGCCCTCCTGAACGTTGGATTTTCTTGTCCTTTTGTGAGGGAGATTTTTCTGGATTAGATTTGCCATTTTTGGTTGAAAATTTGAATTCACAAATTTGTAATGAATTAAACATATTCTTTTAATGCCAAAAATGTTTTTCAAAAGATATAAAATGTTTTGTGACATTTTATAAATATCTAGTGATTAACAAAAGTGTTCATTTGATCTTATAATACATTAGACACTTTGTTCATTCATACCTTAAGTGATTAATTGGTAAAGATGAGTATTTACTACTAAATACTTGTTTATGTCATAATCTTTGGTTTGATGAGTTTTCGTTTTGTGATTATCAAAACATAGAGATATCGAAAGATATGAATAACGTTTTTAGTCATTTATTTATATCAACAATCTCCCCCTTTTTGATGATTACAAAACCTAAACTCATTAAATCTAAAAATTAATTTTTAGACAAGTATTTAGTGAGTTTATATTCACTTCTCCCACTTTTTGTAAAATCAAAAAGGTTTAAGCCAATAGAAAGGAAGCTCCCCCTTGATGTATGCTCCCCCTCGTTTGAGGGCACCAAGGGTTCGAGAATAGGAATTCTTGCAAGAAAAATATTACAAGCATGGCACAAGCAAACACATATATCATAATACCAACAATTAATAAGCATGACAAAAGATAATAAGGAACACATATTAAGTCATTCATTGATAGAAAATGATTATGTCAACCCATAATCATTGTTACAAAAGCCATAAATATAGAATACTAAGACTAAGTATAGCATCCTATTGTGCTAACAAGGAGTGTCACCAAACTTTCTTGAATCCCAAAATGGTTGAAGAGTTTTATTTGAAAATGAGAAACATAAGCATATAAAATGCTTGGTGGTTTAGTAGAGATAAACTTTTGGTTGCATGGATGTTGGTGAGTTTGGAGATGTAGAACTTGTAGGTGGTGGGTTAGAGGTAGGGTTTGTTGATTGAGGGTTTTGATGTTGTTCAAGTGATGGTGTTTGTTGAGATCTTGTAAGAAGATACTCAATCCAAGTGAAGTGCTAATTCAAAGCAATGGTTTGTTGTTGAAGAAAGATGCAACAAGGGCAATTGTTAACATGCTTCTCAATTTGGTTGATGTTGTGTGGTGATGATGGTGAGCTTGATTGTGGTGGATCCAAATTGCGTTGAGCAAGATGTAATGCTAAAAGAGCACTAAGCTCATGAGCCTCTTTTAGCTCCTCAACAAACTTCAAGTGTTCGGAGGAAGGTGTTGGTGGTGGAACATGATAGTTGTCTTGGGTGAAGGTTTGAACATGCAACATAGGAATGGCATGTGAGGTTGTAGGATGTGGTGGTGGTATTCTTGGTGGTGGAGACATGGTTGAGCTTGGGTAGTCATGAAAACATGAAAAGGATGGAGGAGTTTCTTCATGAGTAAGTGGTGTTTTTGTTGAATGAGCAACATGTGAAGTATTGATTGAGATGTTGGGATTGTTGTTTTGGGATTGAGCATGCTCATCATAAGAAGAAGCATTAATGAGGGAATGAGTGGATGATGGGTTGTGAGATGACTCATTAGTGTGGGTTTGAGGTTTAGTTGTTGATTGACTTGGAACAACATCATTTGAGTTATGACAAGAATCAAGTTTTCTCCTCCAAACGGGTTTGACGGAGATCCTTGCGGTTCTTGAAATCTTTGGTTTTTGGTTGTTGGGAGATGACATGTTTGGGTGTGATGGCATTAATGATGGGAATAGGGTATTTATAGTGTATGAGAAATGTGGTTTAGGAAGGTAAATTTTGAGAGATAGTATGGGACAAAATATGTTTATGAATTTTGGGAAGTATAGTCTGAAATGGGTCAAAAAGTGATAAAGAAAACAGTATCCCCGACCATCAGATGGCCGGTCCCCTTAATTAGGGGTCGGTCCCCTTAATCATTAAGGGGGCCGCCTTATATAATTAAGTGGGCCGCCCATCTGGTGATTCCCAGAATGCCATAAATGGGTTTTTGGCAGAAAACTTTCAAAAAGGTTGTGTTTTTGGATTTGGATTCAAGTAAGTTCAACTCTTTGAGGCAATATAGGGCATACTATTCATGAATGTAGAGAGTGATATAGAAATAATTAAGTATGGCAATTAATTTCTAATAATCATGCTATCTATTAATTTATCAATTAAGATATGCAACTAATGAGGCAATAAGGCAAATAAGTTAAATGTGTAACTATAAGAAGATGATAACATTTAGTCTAGAGCAAACATATTGATGATTGTTAACAAGTAACAAATAGGTGGATATGATTATATGGACTTCAAGACTTGTTACAAACAAGATCCATATGGGCATGCCATGATTCTCATGAAATGATTTGATTAAATTGTGAATGTCATTTCCAATAGAAGTGTATGACACATGTGAGAAAATCAAATGTGTTTTAAGCAAAAAGTTTTTAGTTTTATTCAACAATGTTTTGAAGTAAATTCAAGTGTGCATTACAATAAAACAAATTGAATTTTATTTCATAACATGTAATAAAAAATTTCAATCTTGTTTTTGATTAAAATAAGGTTATAAAAAAAATTTAGTTAAGCAAATTGTTTCAAGAAAAATAATATAGATATTTAAAAGATTTTCATTCAAAAAAAAAAAAAAAAAGAGAAGTTTTTAAACATGATGTTTTGATCATGATAACAAGAAATTGCAAGTGAAGGACTTGAAATGGAAACTTATCATGCTCAAGAGAATCAATTAAGTCCATTGTCACACATAATCATCTCTAATAACACCTAAAGATATGAAAGAGAGATGGTAGATATTTATGATCTAAATGCAATGAGATAGAAAGGAGCAAAGTAAATTATTCATGGATACAAGATAGATATGTATATATATATATATATATATATATATATATATATATATATATATATATGTATGTATGTATGTATACAAAGAACATCATAATATCAAGTTACTAACAAGTCTCAATTATAATACATCTATTTATGCAACTAGTAAGATCATATAGCTTTAGTGAAAAGTATTCTACTATAGATCATAGAAGATTAAGAAAAATGACAATAGACTAAACAACAAGAAGGTTAATAATGCTAATATCATATATGCATATATTAGTATTAATGATCTAAAAGCATGACAACTTATAAGTTAAATCATATTCACATACTAATTAAAGCATTCTAAAATATAATGTAATATTGGCAAGTTTTTGAAAAGAAAACTTATCTCAGGTCCAGCTTTTCTTTAAGAGTGGGCATGAGGGAAATGGAAGAAATCATAAAGGTTTGTCCAAAACATGTCGAAGTAGCCAAGTAACATTCCAACGCAATAGAAATCAAGGGAGCTAGATCCGAGATGCTTAATCGATCACACCAATCATCACAAGTCGTGAAGGCTAATAAAAATAGTGCTTTGGAGGCTTCGTCTTGAGATAGCAACGGACACACCATGATACCAATACTCCAAGAGTGAAGAACAAAATGCCGAGACAAGAAGATTCCCGCAATGACGTCATAGGCGAAACATTTGCAGAATGTGAAACAACGTGATAGAAACCAATAGCCGTCAAAGGTAATAGAGCGAGATGAGTAAATCAACACATAATAGACTCTTCGTTCGTTAATCACCTAAACATGATAAAAAGCTTGGTACCCATATTCTCATGGGTCCTAGTTGGTTAGATGAGAACATCCATTGCATTTGAATGCACATGATGAGGATGTCGTCGATAAGTACAAGAATTCATCAATACTTTGTTTTAATTAACAAACAATGACTTTCTTGACTAGAGTAATAAATAATGAGTTTTAATAGTATTAGTTCTAAATTTATTCACTAGATATAACAAATTTTATTTGTTTTGATACATTTGTTGAAGGATTATTTACGATAAATCCTAAGCCGGTTTTATCATAAAATGACTTTTGAATGTTGAGAAGATATTTTAAAGATTTAGAACTATTTTCGAATTTTTCCAACGTTTTTGCTTTTTCATTTTCCATTTTAATTTCATGTTTGTAGTCTTGACATTTTTTACATTCAAGATCAATTTCAATATTACTTTCAAGTCTAGACATTTTATCTTCTAAAATTATTTCTTTTTCAAAGTTGTTTTCAGCGGATGTTGAAGATTCGTTTTTAAAAATAATTTTTGAGTCAATGTTGCAAAAATGTTTGAAGTTGTTTTCCATTTTTGAAAATTCTAATATAAATTGATCATAGCAAAAATATTTGGTTTTGGATTGTACCTTATTTGTAGTTGTACATTCTTCACATGCTATACGGTGATCAATTCCATTGTCCATGTCGTTCCATGTTTTGTTTGTAGTTTCGCTTGGATCTAGACGCATGTAGTCCTTGCCATCAATACTTGTGTTCACATTTGTTTGAATATTCTCATAAGTCGTATTATCATCGTCTTCTTTGCACTTGTTGCACCATGATTTATTAACGCTCTTTCTTCGGATTTGGCTCATGTATTCTTCGTTATAGATACCTTCAATGATCACATTTGAACTAGTAGTACATGTGTTTGTTTCAACTAAATATATATTTACTAAATTTTCTAGATTAACTATTTCTTGTGCAATATCAAGTTTATCATCTTTGATTTTACATTTCTCTTGGTGAAACTTTAAAAAACATTTCCAAATATCATTTGCCGTTTTACAACGAAATAATCTTTTATATTTAACTCTTGGTAGAGTTTTGAAAATAAGTAATTTGGCTTTAGTGTTTTTATCAATTTTGGTTTGAAGATTATTATGTTGATTTCCAAAATCCATTTTGGTTGGTTTAAGATCACCAATTGAAATGATATGCCAAAGATCAAGATTTATTGATTTCACATAATTTTCAAATTTGTTTTTCCATTCAAGAAAATGATCATTTTCAAATAATGGTGGTTTTTGCGTAAATTCTCCTTCTAGATATTTTTCGAATTCCATAGATCGTTACAAGTTTTAAAATACAATATATTTTAAAAATCTTGCTAGACGTGGCTCCTGATACCAATTGTGGAAAACTAGAAGGGGGGGGGGGGGTTGAATAGTTTTGTGTCTTTTTCGTTTAATAAAAGTTTGCTTTCAAAGAATTAATGATATTCGTAAAAACCTTTGAAGCTAAAGTATAGATACAAATTAATTTACCTATATCACATAGATACTACTTATTTAAAGTGTTGAATAGAAATTATAATTTCATATATCTCACTTAATTATAAGTAAGTATTTATATATGTATATGTGTTTTAATAATTGTATATACTTATATTTTACTAATGTATAATTAAGGTTTTAAATGGAACCTAGTTTGATCTTTATGTGAAATCAATATATGCACAACACACAATAATAATAATGTACGAGAAGCAAGTAAGTAAACAAGTAAAGAATGAGAGATGGAAAGATCAAACCGAGAGACAAAGGATTTATAGTGGTTCGGCTACAAGGACACCTTCCTTGCCCTACTCCACTCCCCGAGCACCGAACTCGAGAATTTTCTTCACTAAGTCAATAACCTCCCTTATGACGGAGAAAACCGTACACACCAAAAGCTTACACCAATTAACGACACAAAGCAAAAGGTCGAGTTCTAATCGTAGCTAGAACCAATCTCACACCAAATGTCACACCACAACTTCTTCACACCTTTTTCTTCTTCTATACTTCTTCACACCACAAGTATCTTCATGCCTTCATGATGAGGCGAAAAATGAACCACTTTTAGGGGGTCATTTAAGCCCGGAATTGAATTTATTTGATCAAATATTGCCCTAAATCGTTCCTTTTGTGATTTTAGGTACTTTGGGAGTGAAATCTGGAAAAGGAAGCAATTCGGACGTTTTTGGAGCATAAAAGTGAAGAAAACGACAAAGACTTAATTTTCCAAGCTGGGAACAGTGTGTGACGGCGTCAAGAGTAAAGATTTGACGGCGTCAAGAGAAAATATCATGACGACCCGGTACAGAAATGACGGCGTCACAAGGTAGAGCGTCAAGAGTTAAATACGTGACGGCCTGGAAAAATGTATAACATGACGGCGTCAGATGTAGATCAAGGCAGTTCGAGGATTCTTTTGGCGGCGAGATGACGGCGTCACAATGTTGTTCTTGACGCCGTCAGCCTTAATTATCTATATATAGTTTTCTAATTTTCATTCATTAGGAGGAACAAGTTTGGAGAAACCCTAAGGCCGAACCATATACGAATTTTACAGGTTTTTCAAGGGTTTTCAGCCCTTGAATGCTTACATGTGCTATTGAGATAAGTGTTCTTTTAATTCAATCAATATGTCTATGTGTTGGTTGTCTATATCTTGTGCTTGTCTTGATTCCACCATGCTAGGCTAGATTTATCTTTTGTTTGCTTAGATCTAATGAAACCTAGATGTTGATTATGTGTTGATTACTTGTTTATGGTTGTATTGGATGAATGATTTCGATGTTAGGCTTAAGAAAACTAGCAGATCTCCAAATGGTAACATGCTTGAACGTCTTAGGAAACATGAACCGATGTGTACTAGGTTTTATTGGTTGTATTTAATGCATGAGTAAATTCTAATAATCCCATGTTAGAAGCTTCTTAGCCGGCTCGACATAGAGTGAAGTAGGCACTCATAGGATTGGGGAGTTAAGTACGCCACCCCATGAATGGTATTAAGGAATACAATCCGTCATCCACGCAACTATAACAAGTAATTAACGTGTAAAAGATATCTAGGGAGTAGTGAAATCTAAGTAAACACATTTCTCCACTTATTGCTCACAACCTTAGTTTTATTTTCATTTCTAGTATTTTATTTTGATTGCATCTTAGTATTGGTTAGTTGACTAGCAACTAATTCCGCCCAAATCCTTCAAACCCGAGATATTTACTTGTTTTCTAAAAAATATAAAAATACAAAAAGAATCATCTCTCATCCCTAGAACTAGTAATTAGGTTTTTCTAATCCTAGCGACACTATTCCTAGTTGAACGATCAATCCCCCGGTACTTGTCACTATACTATACTACAACGATCAGGTACACTGCCTGGTGGGGGTTGTAAGCTTCTCAAGATCCCTTGAGAGGTAAAGCCTGGTGCAATCCCCATGCATCAAGTTTTTGGCGCCGCAGCACGGGGAATAGTTATTGTCTAGGTTAGAATCTCTTTTTATTAGGTCTACTTGCTAGATTCCTTTCTAGTAAGATTTTATTTTTATTTTTAGGTTTTCTTTAGTCTATCTTTTTCTTTGTGCCTTTGTTAGTAAATTAAATTCATTGACTATTCCGTTGACCATTATGGAAAACGCGAATCCACCCCTTTCCCCTAGAGAAGTGGTTGTGTTACGTGAACAAATTGAGAGTGAGATTAGGGAACTTAGGGAGCTTAATAGGTTGATTAAGGTTGAGCTCGACCATGCATTTAGTGACCTAGCGACCGCCTTGTATTCAAATGAGGACCTAGGGCCTAATGATTTTGTGAATGTTGTTGAGGAACTAGAAGAGGGGGAAATAGATCCGAAGCTTAATGATTACTTTAATCTATACCCCACTAAGGAGGAGATTGCATACTATAATAATCTTATTGATAACCCGCGATCTCCTTTTACTATAATTGAACCTAAGATAAAGAGAGGCGATCCTAAGAATGCTAAGATACCATGCATGATTGGGTATAGACACGTTGACAATGCTTACATTGACTTTAAATCCCCAATCAACATTATGTCCTCAAATGTTTATAATGATATAGTGAAAACAAGACTTGAACCTAGAAGAGATCCCAAATACCCCGGTGGAGTTTGTAACTTTGTCGGGAGAGTTAAAGGTCTACATGTCTTTGTCGGGAATTTCACTTTTGTTGCCGACTTTATGATTGTGGAAGATCTTGCTAATGTTATTGATTGTCGATTGTCCAATGTTGTGTTTGGCAAACCGTTTGTTGAGGAGTCAAAGTTAGAATATGATGAGATAGAAGGGACAATCCGATTTGCAAGTAACACCGATAGGATCACTTATAGGATGCCTAATAGAATGAAAGAATTTCGCTTCATATCCCGATTTGATAAGGATAACGTTGGTGCTTTTGAGGACATCAATGAAGAGGATAAGAAAAGGGGCATGGATTATGTATGGGAAAAGAGGAGTCTTTTCTACAAAGATTGCTTGGCTCTAGGACCAAAGTATAAAGTTGATAAGGAATTTGCCCATAGGATTAAAGGAGCGATTGAGAAAAAGGTGATTGGTTTCTACAAAGAATATTTACAATCAGAGAGTGAAACCAATGATGAGGTCACGTAGTAACCCATGACCTTGAGTCTAGCTACAAGACTCGTAAATAAAGAAAAGCGCTTCTTGGGAGGCAACCCATGCTTTGTGTGATTTTATTTTGTTTGTTTGTTATTTGCTTCCGTATGCATGCATTATTTTTATTGTTGGTAGATCATGTTTCTAAACTAAAAAGTGGAAATACTATACTTTGTTGTTTTGGCCTAGTCTTAACTCCACCTAAAGGTATTTTTGCAAAAGCTAAGTGTAAGGGGAAACCCCAAATATGTTTTTAAGAAACAAACCGATCATGATTCTCCACAATATTAGATGAACATGTATATTCATATTTGTTAGAGTCAAATGCTTGTATTGAGTCATGATGAAGTTTTGCAGGATTTTCCAGGAAGTAGGACCAAGTTTTTCCAGAAATTTTCCGGAAACTTAACATAAGAATTTCTGCAGGTCACTTCTGACGGCGTCATGAGATTACTCTTGACGGCGTCACGTGTAAAAATCTGGAAATTTTACCAGTTTTGTTTTTCTAACGGAGTTTTAAAGTTTTTGTTGAATTATTAAGTTTTATAATCTCCAGGAAATCTGCAAACTTCATTCCACAAGCATTATATCTTATTTTGTTTTCTAGGATTTAGTAACTTATGTAGATTGCCGCCGATTTTATGCGAGGTTGCTTTGTTTGTTTTCTCAGGATTTACAGATTATGTATGACAAGAAGATGATTTATATTCTGGAAGGGAAGCTTTGATTGTTCATTTTCTTGGAGGAAGATCTAACCTGGCCACCTTATTATCCATACCGAGCGAATCAGGAGAGTATTTGATTTCATTCTTTTTACTTATTTCACTTTTACATTCTTTACTTGAACATTGGGGACAATGTTCATCCTAAGTGTAAGGGGAGGGTAAAATGATGATACCTTACAAATACACTTTCGCTTGAGTTTGTTTGTTTGATAGTAGATATGTAATAAAACTATGAGAAATACTTGTTAGTGCAATTTTAGCGCCAAATTTAAATTTTTTTACAACATTTAGGAGTGAAACTTTAGCCATAGCAAGCGTCTCATGGATAGGAGATTGTATGACTAGCACAAAACCGTATCATTCAGAAAAATTTTCCACCCAAATATGTGAGGTTCGCCTTTAGATTTGATAGGAAAAGCATTTACTATTAGTGCTTATGAGTGTACCGGTAGCATTTAGATTCTAGAACTTGCGTTAGTGATGCATCCCGAGACCGCTAGTGAGACTACATTCGTGTGGTAGGATTTACTACATGATAAGAGGCATTAGGATCACCATTGTGTTAAACCCGTATCATAATTACTTGACCATTTAAGTCATATTACTTGGCTAGTTAAGTCAACTAATTTTTCCCACAACTTAGCGTTGTACTCATTTTTAGTACACGAAACCCCTAGTACACCCCTCCGAGCCTATCTTTTCGTTTCTAACTTTAAGCATTTTACTTAAAGGAAGAATTTGTTACACCCCACTTAAATGTACACCCAAATCGCCTTAGCCTTCCGTGTATGCGCTCATTTTTAGTGCATTATTGTTATTTGTTAAACCCTAAGTTAACTATCTAATTGATTACATGGTTGCTAAGTCGAGTCATATCCTTGTACATATTGTTTTGGGACGATTGGGACTCATGGGTAAAGTACTTATTTTATGGAGTAATGGGGAAGAACATCATTTATTACCCCCGTATGTACGTTAATCTTAAAAGTACTCCAAGTGTTTTGATTTTCTTAATTCGAGTCATTAGATTAGTTTATTGTAAAATATGTAAAAAAATTCAAGTGTAAGGGGAATCTACATTCCCTATGATGTATTATTTTGGATGGTAGGGTAAGAGTGTATGCAAAAAAAAAAAAAAAAAAATCGAAAAAACAAAAGAAAAAGAAAATAAAAAAAAATAGAAAAAGAAAAGAGAAAAAACATACGGACTACCATCCCTTTTTATTCTATGTTTATTTTATATTTTTGTTATTTTTCATTTATTAGCTTAACTCGAGTCTAGTCTTGGCTTAGCAACGCCATATTGTACATGTAATTAACCAAGATTGTTAACTCGCCACCAGTAAAGACTACCTATATCCAACAAAACCGTGTATTTCATATCCCTATACCTAACGTTACAACCCTTTAAAAGACCTCTTTGATAGTTTATCCTAGGTGCTTACGCCATGTGGTGGAGGTTTGATCCTTTCCCAAGCCTATGGTAATCTATTTTGCTATGACAGGTAGTGAGAGATGTTTTCCATTTCCATATTGTAATTTACACTTTATTACACCCGAGAGATGTGAGTATCTAAACACTATTTGTGAGGTGCTAGTATATGACCTCCATGCTTGTCTTTGGTCTTTAGTGGAACGATTATTTGTTGTAATTACTTTTATATTAGTGTTAAATGACCCCTAACTTGTATTTTGAATAGAATAAAAGCGCATTTGCTTGAGGACAAGCAAATCTCAAGTGTAAGGGTATATGATGAGGCGAAAAATGAACCACTTTTAGGAGGTCATTTAAGCCCGGAATTGAATTTATTTGATCAAACATTGCCCTAAATCGTTCCTTTTGTGATTTTAGGTACTTTGAGAGTGAAATCTGGAAAATGAAGCAATTCGGACGTTTTTGGAGCATAAAAGTGAAGAAAACGACAAAGACTTAATTTTCCAAGCTGGGAACAGTGTGTGACGGCGTCAAGAGTAAGGATTTGACGGCGTCAAGAGTAAATATCATGAAGACCCAGAACAGAAATGACGGCGTCACAAGGTAGAGCGTCAAGAGTTAAATACGTGACGGCCTGGAAAAATGTATAACATGACGGCGTCAGATGTAGATCAAGGCAGTCCGAGGATTCTTTTGGCGGCGAGATGACGGCGTCACAATGTTGTTCTTGACGCCGTCAGCCTTAATTATCTATATATAGTTTTCTAATTTTCATTCATTAGGAGGAACAAGTTTGGAGAAACCCTAAGGCCGAACCATATACGAATTTTACAGGTTTTTCAAGGGTTTTCAGCCCTTGAATGCTTACATGTGCTATTGAGATAAGTGTTCTTTTAATTCAATCAATATGTCTATGTGTTGGTTGTCTATATCTTGTGCATGTCTTGATTCCACCATGCTAGGCTAGATTTATCTTGTGTTTGCTTAGATCTAATGAAACCTAGATGTTGATTATGTGTTGATTACTTGTTTATGGTTGTATTGGATGAATGATTTCGATGTTAGGCTTAAGAAAACTAGCAGATCTCCAAATGGTAACATGCTTGAACGTCTTAGGAAACATGAACCGATGTGTACTAGGTTTTATTGGTTGTATTTAATGCATGAGTAAATTCTAATGATCCCATGTTAGGAGCTTCTTAGCCGGCTCGACATAGGAGTGAAGTAGGCACTCATAGGATTGGGGAGTTAAGTATGCCACCCCATGAATGGTATTAAGGAATACAATCCGTCATCCACGCAACTATAACAAGTAATTAACGTGTAAAAGATATCTAGGGAGTAGTGAAATCTAATTAAACACATTTCTCCACTTATTGCTCACAACCTTAGTTTAATTTAGTTTTATTTTCATTTCTAGTATTTTATTTTGATTGCATCTTAGTATTGGGTTAGTTGACTAGCAACTAATTCCGCCCAAATCCTTCAAACCCGAGATATTTACTTGCTTTCTAAAAAATATAAAAATACAAAAAGAATCATCTCTCATCCCTAGAACTAGTAATTAGGTTTTTCTAATCCTAGCGACACTATTCCTAGCTGAACGATCAATCCCCGGTACTTGTCACTATACTATACTGCAACGATCAGGTACACTGCCTGGTGGGGGTTGTAAGCTTCTCAAGATCCCTTGAGAGGTAAATCCTGATGCAATCCCCACGCATCACTTCATAAAATACTTCACGACTTCAATGTCTTGCAACTTCACAACTTCAAAGCACCAATGTCTTCACAACTTCAAACCAGTAATGTCTTTGCACCTTCAAGCCACTAGTGTCTTCACAACTTTAATATACTAATGTCTTCTAGTCTTCTCCACTTTATTAGGGGCGTGCCGGTCCCCTTAATTAGGGGCGGTCCCCTTAATAATTATGGGGGCCGCCTAGTAAAATTAAGGGGGGCGCCCTCCTGAACGTTGGATTTTCTTGTCCTTTTGTGAGGGAGATTTTTCTGGATTAGATTTGCCATTTTTTGTTGAAAATTTGAATTCACAAATTTGTAATGAATTAAACATATTCTTTTAATGCCAAAAATGTTTTTCAAAAGATATAAAATGTTTTGTGACATTTTATAAATATCTAGTGATTAACAAAAGTGTTCCTTTGATCTTATAATACATTAGACACTTTGTTCATTCATACCTTAAGTGATTAATTGGTAAAGATGAGTATTTACTACTAAATACTTGTTTATGTCATAATCTTTGGTTTGATGAGTTTTCGTTTTGTGATTATCAAAACATAAAGATATCGAAAGATATGAATAACGTTTTTAGTCATTTATTTATATCAACAACAAGACTAGTTATTCATAGCTTTAAACAAAAGTCAGGGATAGACTATTTTGATACTTATGCTCCAGTGGCTCGTATCAGTACCATAAGATTGCTGATTGTTTTGGCATTAATTCACAATCTGATTATTTATCAGATGGATGTGAAGACAGATTTCTTGAATGGTGACTTAGATGAGGAGGTTTACATGAACCAACCTCATGGCTTCATCATGCCTGGCAATGAAAACAAGGTGTGTAAACTGATTAAGTCTCTTTATGGACTGAAACAGGCACCTAAGCAATGGCATCAAAAGTTTGATGAAGTGGTTTTGTCTAGTGGTTATTTACTTAACCACGCTGACAAATGTGTATATAGCAAATTTGATGAATCTGGTAAAGGAGTCATTATTTGTTTATATGTTGATGACATGTTGATCTTTGGCACTGACTAAAATCAAGTTAACCTTACAAAGGCATTTTTGTCATCAAAGTTCTCCATGAAGGATATGGGGGAGGCTGATGTTATCCTTGGTATTTGGATTAAACATGAAAGTAACAAAATTTTTATCTCTCAGTCTCATTACATTGAGAAGGTGTTGAAGAAATTTAATTACTTTGAGTGTACTCCAGTGAGTACTCCTATGGATACAAGTGAGAAGCTAATGCCTAATACTGGTAAAGCTGTATCTCAACTTGAGTATTCTAGGGTGATTGGCTGCTTGATGTATGCCATGACTTGTACAAGACCTGACATTGCTTTTGCTGTGGGTAAACTGAGCAGGTATACTAGTAATCTAGTGCTCATCACTGGCAAGCAATTCAGAGGGCTTTTAAGTATTTGAAGAGAACTATGGATTATAGTCTCTCATATACTGGTTATCCTTCTGTGATGCAAGTTGGATCAGTAACACTGAAGACAATTTGTCTACTAGTGGCTGGGTATTCCTACTTGGTGGAGGTGCAATTTCTTGGGCATCCAAGAAACAAACTTGCATTACCAGTTCAACCAACTTGCATTACCAGTTCAACCATGGAATCTGAATTTGTGGCTTTAGCAGCTGCTGGCAAAGAAGCTGAATGGTTGGAAAACTTGCTTCTTGAAATTCCATTGTGACCTAAACCTATAGCACCTGTTTTTATCTGTTGTGATAGTGCTGCTACATTGGAAAAGGCTTATAGCCAGATGTACAATGGGAAGTCTAGACACTTAGGTGTCAGGCATAGCATGATTCGTGAACTTATCATGAATGGGGTGGTATCTATAGATTTTGTTAGATCTCAACAAAACTTAGCTGATCACTTGACGAAGGGTTTGGCTAGAGACTTGGTTTTGAAGTCTGCTAAAGGGATGAGTTTGAAGTCTAACTTAGTCACTGAATGCTAAGACACCAAACTCCCTCCTGAGGAAACTTGGGAGCTGAGTTCAATGTGGAAAGCTGAACATTTAGTGGACTGGGGCACATGTTTATTGTCATCCCAAGGTTGTGCTCAGAACCTGCTAAAAAAGGAGGATGAAGTCTTTACTTCTCAATGGTTATTTTCTTTGAAAAAGTGCTAAGCATGAGCATGAATAAAGAGGAACCACCTATGTAAATGTTGAAGTTTTGCCGCTTCAGGAAGCTTTGAATTTTTAGCTTTTACAACATTTATGAATTGGATATGGACACATGGCTTGTATAGTGTCAGGTTTATTTAAGTGTTTGAAAATGTATGTGTATTTTATCTTCAGGTATTCAAATGGGTTGAAGGGTTCAATTCTTAGAACACACTGATTCTAGAATATTTGAACGTGTAATGTACTAAGATGAGAATTCAATCTTCAAGATATTTTCATTTATGCATATGTTTTGTTTTGTGTTTAATTTTTCATGCAAAGGAAGTGAAGTAAATTTGGGGAGGATTGTTGGAAAATTTAGTGCACTTGAGGGATTAATTCACGCCTGGTAATGGGTTTGGAGGTACGGAGTGTACACCCATTTGGTCACTGAATCCCCTGACTCAATAGTGGTTATACTAGTGTGAATCTGTTTCTGCTGATTTGATTCTGCTGCTAGTGGATTCTGCTGACAGTGGATTCTGCTGTTAGTAGGATTCTGCTGCTAGTGGATTCTGCTGATAGTGTGATTCTGCTGCTGGCATCAGTTTATTCTGCTGCTCGTTTTTAACCACTGATTCCTACTATTATGGAAAGTATTATGATATAATTAATGGGCCGTTAATCATACATAATTCCATGGGCTACGGTTTGAGTATTCTCTATTATAAATAGAGGTCATAATACATCTACATGAATACGATTAACAACACAAACCCTAAACACTTGAATACGATTCTGTTCTTGATTTGTGCCTAAAACAAGAACATTACTTGGTCTTATCCCATAGAGATATTCGTGTAACCCAGGCATAGGGTCGAATAGTTTCTATTGGAAAGTGATAACACGATTTCAAGTGAATATCCGGTACTTATTGATTATCTTAACCCTAATCTGGGAACATTCAAACACATAATAACCAACATTATGTTGATGGAAAATAAACTCAAACTTTTATTAAGCTCAGTCTTTTCAATGAAAATATATTTTTTGTTCTTTTTCTTTCTCTTATATTATAGTTCAAAAATTTTTTTCGCCTAATCACTTATAGTCATTGCTCAACATTTAAAGGGGTGTTTGTTTATTTTTATGTTTTAGGATTAAGATTATATTTCATAAGCACCTTATGCCTTAGAAATAAAAAGCTCATAAGCCCATTTTTTTGGTTTTTGAATTAGCTTATTATAGTTAAAATGAACAATAAAATCATTTATACCTAAAATTGTACAGAGTTGTTATAAGGTGGTAAAAAGGTCTTTTGCTATGAGCCTATGATCACACCCTTTAAATAAGTCCGCGCTCTTTAAACAAGCTACAACTTTTTGGCTTATAAAGACCCCTCATATAAGCTTATAAGCTTAAGTTTATAAACTTACCCAGACACTTATAAGCTTAAGTTTATAAGCTCATGAGCCCCCCATAAAAGCTTAAACAAACACCCCTAAACATAAACAACAGGTTATTTTGTAATCTCAGACACCCTATTTGAGAATTAGATACTCGAACAGTCGAAGTGATAAACCATACACCGAACCACCTAAAACCGAATACGTAACAGTAACGGTTTCTAAAGTCCAAAATCCAAACTATCCCTGCTTTTATTTTACTTAAAGTCAAAACCAACTTGATTTATCATAAAGTTGTTTTTTTTTTTTTTTTTTTTTTTTTTTTTTTTTTTTTTTTTTTTTTTTTTTTCTTTTCAGTTCAGATGTTAAATTTTGGACTTCTAAGTTCTAACTACTCACATTCTACATGGAAGGAAATGGTTGTATGATATAACAAAATTGAGCAATGTCCTAATTCATCCTTCTAACTACAACATTATGCATTTGTGACTATCTATCTCTTCATCCATTCTAGCCAAATATAATCATCCTATAGTTTAGAAGGATCTTTAATTACAAGTTTGTAAAAAAATATATATCATTCATCCTAAGAATAATAATAGCATCAGATGATGGGTGTGTGCTTCTAAAATATGGCTCCTGTGCAACTATGTACATCTCGGAACAATTGTTCATGTCTCGTTCATAACTGTTATTTCCAATCTTTAAACATGAGTTCATTGATTTGGTCGATGCCAATATCAGAGTAAGGCTCGATGGGTCGATCATCTTCCTCTAACGTAGGGTCAGGATACACAGGATCTTTGCTGTTTTCGTCTGCAAATTGATATATGGAAAGAATTTAAACAAGGATCTTAACAATATAGTAACATTTTCATTGGTTAGCAACTTAGCCCTATGAACCTAAGTTCTTCCCAAGTCAAACTCGACTCAAAAGAATATATTCACATTCATTTCATGGGTGATGATTGATGAACTATTGTGCATCAATAATCTGTATAATGTAATGAATCTAAGTTGAATCTTGAGTTATTTTTTATTTTTATTTTTTTCATTAGAAAAGAACTAGCTTGCTTTCTAACAGAAGTAGATTTCGACACACTCAGGTCATGAAAACTTTGGCATTAAGGCGAGTAGAAATGTTGAATTAAATTAAATCATTTGAGATCAAGTCAGAATGTAATTATCTTAATCAAGTAGATGGAACTCCAGCTACTCACTGCTTTATTCTTTAAGTGGCACATAGGGCAGGTCAGGTAATGAGTCAAATGGGCTTTGACTGGAAAAGGTTTTTGCCCAGTTCAGGAAGGACCTTCTGGTTTATTCAGTTCCACTTGCTTACAGCATTACTCTCTACTTAGTATTGGAAGGAGCAGTAAGTATACAATCCGTTTTCTCAAACATTACTGCATTATATGAGAAGTAACTTACCATATATTGAGTTCAGGGATGTTGGAGGTGGAGTTGCCATAAAATTAAGGCCCATGTAGAACATAAAGATTGTTGCAACTGTCACAATGGCGTAACATGGAAGTGCCAACACCCAGTACCTGAAAGACAAAATCACAAATATTAGATTGCATAACGATTACTATTAGGTATTAACATACATTAATGGGAATCTGATTCATGTGACTGTTCTCTTTTTGAGTAATCAGGAGAGCTAGGTAATCTTGCCTACATATTAGTTCTGCATAAAATGCTGCAAGGGTGAGAAGTCATTTGAAGTGCATTTACACATCCTAAGAGGCTTTATTCAAAGATTTAGAATGTTCGTGTAATTATATATTATTTATCAAATCAGACCGGTGTTCCAAAATGGGGGTTATGTATGTAATGTTCTTATTTATTTTGGTGTTTGCTTAGTCTTTGCTTCTCCTGCTTGAAGTTGCTGTTGGTTGTATTTTTTTCCCAACTTTCTTAGCTGGTGCTCTTACAAATTTTGCAGCTCCATTTTTTAAATTATATGTTTATTGCATTGGACTTGCTAAGAAACTATAATGAACAAAAAACGTATTCAGGCCAACCCAACCCAACCCGTTTCAACCGTCCTGCTACCTCTTTGGTTTAGGGTGCAACACTTAGGACTCAGGGTTCTGCACGTAATTAGGCATTGCATCACTCACAACCTTGCAATGAGCGATATACACCAAAAGAGTAACAAATTTCATGCAAACAAAATATACCAAAAGAAGAATTACACCTTTCATGGGAACAAATAACAACTAACAAGAACCTTAGATCGCAGCCTTTCTCTTCTTGTTAGCTCTGTTTTTTGCACGCTCCTTGTTAAAAAGGCTTTTCAAATGTTACTTTTACCTTTCTTATGTAAGTTCCAACCATTGTCATCTAGTGGTCCAATCTTACAAAACTTGCACCGATGTGTGAACTTCTTTGGTAAGCTTTCACCTACAATCTTATCTTTCTTAGAATCGACTGAAACACACTGGCTTAGATTCATGACTTCTTAAGGTTGTTCCATGACAAGAGTTATTTTTTACAAGGCCAATGTTAACACCAGTAACGTTGCCAGGTATTTTTTTTCCCTGCTATATGATCACTTAAGCAACGCGCAGATGTGGCACTAACTTCACAAATAACACAATTTCACTCTTCTATTCTTTTCTTTGAACTGTCTAGAAAAACCCCACTAGACACATATAATGGTGGTGTTGATTGTTTTCGTTTTACGACAGACACTGTTAGATCATAGGTTTATATAGTCTGGTCTTGGCCAAATCTATGTTACCTGGACACGGCTGAATGGCCGGCATACCAGGGTCGGTACGACGCGACACGGATCCGGGTATGAAATCCGGTCCGGACACGCCACTTTGAGCTTGAGTACGGCAACTTCATCATTTTTCAGGCCATGTCGATCAAGACACAAACACGACACAAGGACGATACCACTTTAAGTTTTCATCATTTTTATTCATCAAAAACATTAAACCCAATCGATTTACACCAAAAATAATGAAATACTTACGGGTTGACTCGGGGACGAGTCACACCCACGCGTAAAAACGCATTTCTTACCGTTTCTCACTAGATTCACAAATATAGATATGAAATGATGACGGTGGTGTTGTTTTGACGGCGGTGGAGCACAAAACGAGGTGATGGTGATGATTTTTGGGGTGCGTGTAGCATATCACAAGAAAGAGGAGGTTGCAAGGAGTCTCGTAATGGTGGTGGTGTAGTACGAAACACAGTGGTGTGTTGGTGGTGGCGAGTTGCAGGTGTCGGCGACCATGAGAGACAGAGGAAGGGAATGAAGATGAAATGTTATGTTTAGGTTTACGCTCTGTTCTCGAGTTTTTTTTTTTAAAGTAATGGAAGGGGATGGGAAGGGAAATCAAAAAAAGGGACGTTCTTGAGTTTTTTTAAGATGGAAAGGTAGGGGACAGGAAGGTGGGAGGGAGGGAAGGGATGGGCTTTTGTGTGTATTTGTAATCCGCCCATATTTGGGATGATCAGGAGGGAACGAGTTTTCTAAGAATATGGGCTTTTGTTAAATTACAATTATATCCCTGTTTGTTCATGTACGTACCATATTCTGACCTAGTTACAGCAGCCCTCCACCACAAATAACCACAAGAACGAGCAGTTTTTATCACAGAAAATCACAAGATACCAATTGTAAGTGTCTACCCTAATTACAGTTATTATCTTTTTGAATTCTTTGTTATGGTGTAGTATATATATATATATGAATTTTTGTATGCGTATAATGCATGTGTATATATATATATATATATATATATATATATATATATATGTGTGTGTGTGTATACATATGATCATGTATGCGTATAATGCATGGGTATATATCTGTATATTGGGCTATCAGTTCAAGTAAGCAGAAGTCATGAACTATATATGCTGTGGACTGTTTTGGTGTCTTCTTCGATCCCTTGTCGACCTGAGTATAACACATATGCACACCCTGTCACAAATGGCCATTAATGAGGCGTATAAATTAGAAACCCTATGCAAAAGTTATCTGCAATGCTATACATTGCTTCTCTTTATTGGTACATGACCTTTGACCAAAGATTCCTTTTCAATTACCTATGCAAAAGTTATGTTAAAAATATATATATAAACTTGTGAATGATTGTGAAAGAAAGACTTTTCGAGTTCTTGAAGACGACTCTTTAACTGATATCATATGTATTGTTGATGAATGTTGCTTAGAATGTTCTAAAGTGTTGACATTGCTGTACTAATCATATGAGTAACAAGTTGGTACTAGCTCAAAGTCTCTCTAAGTTTTGATTATATGTATTAGGACTTATTGCTGCTATCAATTGGTATCTTAAAGGTTTGCTTGCAAAGCAAACTGTTATACTTATTTACTATATGCGAAATTTTGCTGTTTGCCTTTGGAACTAATGGTAAGATTTTGGAAATAATTTTTGAAAGTGGAACTAAAAAATAGATACTCGGAGTACATAGCATACTGATGTACGTGAGAGTGAACCTGTGAATGTGTAAAAGAAAGATCCTTTCATGTTTTTGTACGACTCTCTAATCTCTATTGTGATATGTATATAACTACTGTCAAAATACTTCATGAGTTTGGATGCCATTGAGCATATGATTTCATGTGAGAATTTTGTTATGTTTTGGACTCGCTAATCCTCTAAAAGTTGTGGGCTGTTCTTGCAAGTCGTGTGTGTGGGATTAGACCTGGTTATATCACATGTTGATATCGTGTTTAGGGGTGTTGGTTGTTGTTGTTGGCTGCTCTTGAAACCCCTCGCACATCATTTTTTTTCTTGCTGTCATTTATAGTATAGATATACTTGCTGGTGTCATTTTTTTTCTTGCTGTAATTTATGATATAGATATACTTGCTGGTGTCATTTTTTTTCTTCTGATATAGATATACTTGCTGGTGTCATTTTTTTTTCTTGCTGTCATTTATGGTTGTTGTACTTGTCAATATAATATGGTTGCTGTATTTGGTTGCTATCAATTTATACTTGCTGAATAACTGATAGAGTGGGATACAAAAGTGTATTACTTAGCTATGCAGAAATGTTTTATTTAGTTGTAGGATTATTGAATGAAATGTATGCAAAAGTGTTTTACTTAGAGTGGGATATAAAAGTGAAATGTATGATAACTTATATACTTTTGTTCAGGACTAACTCACATGTAAATTGACCAGAAATATAGTAGCTCAACTCAATTCACCATATGCCAATAACATAAATATAACGTAGCTGCATAAAAATATATGGAACTTTGTTGAATCAAAATATATGGAACTTTGTTGAATCGTATATATGTCAAAAGATGTGAGCTATATAAAAGTAAATTATGTTTTGAGGGTATCTTGGTAATTTGGGTACCTTCCTTTCCTTTCCTTGCAACCTATAAATAAAAACTCAAGAACACAAATAAAAATAATCACTTTCTTCACATTGTCATTCCTTACTTTCCCCTTCCCATCCCTTCCCCTTCCCTTCTTTAAAATTTAGACTCGAGAACAGAGCGTTAGGGTTGGAGTGATAAGGGGATAAAGGGTATTGGGTTTCTTATTTATCATTTGGTCCTTGGAGTATATTAATTTTATGGTGAGGGGCTGGTTCTAAACACATGGACCATTCATGAGATTTTATCAAACTTCCCCGATTCTCCTTCCTGAGCTCATATCGATTAATAATGTTGCACGAATTATCTATATGTATATTTTTTTAGGAAAAATTATTGCCGTATCCGTACCCGAGTCCAAAGTTAGGACGGTGTCCCCGTGTCCTAAATTTTTTTGGATGACGTATCCGACACTCGGATCCGTACCAATATCGGATACCCGTACCCGTGTCAATGTAACATAGGGCCAAATATAGCCGGGATTTAGCCGGAATAGCCGGCTCTAAACGGATATAGCCAGGATTTGGCCGGAATAGTCAGGTCTAGCCAGGAATAACCGGGTCTTGGCAGCTCATCAACAAGACTGATGTTATCTTGTTTTTCAGTTCATCAGTCTTGTTAATGAACTGATGAACAAGAGTAACATATTAGAGTTGGCTATTTCGGCCCAGATCCAGCTATATTTGGCCAAGACCCGGCTATATAAAAACGAAAACAATCAACAACACCATTATATGCTGCTGCAAGTTCTAGTGGGGTCTCTCTAAACAGTTCAAAGAAAAGAATAGAAGAGTGGAATTGTGCTATTTGTGAAGTCAGTGCAACATCTGCCTGTGGCTTAAGTGATCATATAGCAGGGAAAAAACACCGGACCAAAGTGGCAGCTGTGAATGCAACTGGCAACGGTACTGGTGTTAACAGTGGCTTTGTAAAAAATAAAACTCTTGTCATGGAACAACCTTTGGAAGTCATGAATCTAAGCCAGTGTCTTTCAGTCGATTCTAAGAAAGATAAGATAGTAGGTGAAAGCTTACCAAAGAAGTTCATACGTCGGTGCAAGTTGTGTAAGACTGGACCACTAGATGACAATGGTTGGAACTTACATTAGAAAGGTTAAAAAAAGCCTTCTTAACAAGGAGCGTGCGAAAAACATGCGAAAAACAGAGCTAACATGAAGAGAAAGGTTGCGATCTATGTTGCTTGATATATTTGAATTTGATGTACAATAGAAATGCTGAAAAGTGCTAATGTTGTCACCTGCTCAACATGGTTTAGGTGTATATTCATTGACACAAATTGGTGATTTAAAACCTAATGTATGCTACGTTTCTTCGACTTTTGCTCTAGTGTGTTCAAGGTTTTCAGTTATGAACATTTTCTTGCAGTAATTGAAAGTCTAATTTCTGGTGTCTTGTGATATATAAGGTGAAAGAGGCAGGCACCTAGAAGAAATAAGTAGTAAATGGTTGTCAACACTTCTAACGTAAGAACACAAACATGTGAATGTGTGGTCTTGTTAAAAACTCTTATTAAGGAATATCACAGTATGCTAAATGAAAGGGAAAGAGCACGAAAAATGTAGCCAACTTGACACTTTTTGCTTTGTTGTGTAGATATCTTTATTTTTTCATATCGTGTATACATTATACTTTTGAATTTCGTCTATTATATGTATTTTGTGACTAAAGCAATACACACAAGCAAAGATTTACAGAAGTCGTGTAGACTAACTTGCTAGGATAGTAGAAGATCCCAATAGAATGTAACCAAGGATCAGGAACATATGCCCAAACCAAGAAGATAACTGTCATTATAAGAAAGATATTCAGTATTAAGATCTTCACACACATATATCGATGACATTAACACTAGCAGTATTATTGCAGATGACTTGGATAGTGGATATGCCAAAACTGTAACCCAAGCAAAAACAAGAGAACTTTCAAGAACCTACAAAAGGAGATACTTATTTAAGTCCCACAAATATTGCAGCATTTCCTTCTTGACAAATTTTGGATATGCCATTATTTCGTAATGCTACAGTTTGTGGTCAGATGTGGTATTTGACCCACATGTTTATATATGGGTCGATTTGGGAAATGCTCTATTATAAACAAGTCAAATGGGTCACATTTCAGAGCTTTAGCTAAGAACTAAATGGGCCAAAATTTGCCCAAAGTAGATGCACACAAGTTTCTAAATCTATTCATTCAAGATATTAGATAATTATTGTTATAATAAAGTTTTTATACCATGCATTACAGGTTAACCTTTTATAAAAAGTCAAAAACTGGACAAATGATGGTTGTGGATGAACTTAAACTAACTCAATCCGTTTTAAGTCTTTGACTAGCACCAAAAACTACTCGTTTTGACTTTTGAGTTATGACTAGGAACCCCAACCCGCCTGACTTGCCACCTACTTTTGGTCCACACATTTATCAGTATATGACTGTTAATAGTAAAATCATATAAAACATTTCGCATGAATGTTTTTGGCAATCGTATTAGATCCCTACTGTTGGAGTAGCTATGAAGAAAAACATATAATAACAGTTTTAAGGGACAGAGAATACCAGTAGCAACAACAGTGGAGATGGCTCCAACAAAACCATAAACTTCGGAAGGGTTAGGACCATGCTCTCCTGAGACACCCACCCCAGAAGCCTTATTGTCTGCTTCAAAAACAGAAAAAGTTGCTCCCCGGTTTCTAGAATAACTGAGTGTCCTTCTAGGACTATTGAAAGAATGTTGATCTTCCATTGGCAGTCGTATCAGTATTCACAACTAGTGTAACAAAAGCCAACAATCATTACACCATGCCAACAAAATTATATAGTAAACTTTTAAAACTTGATAAAGCATAGGACATAATATACAAAGAGATATCAATCAAACATATACAGACTGCAAAAAGAACTTTTCTTATATTAATGTAGACGACCAAAAAAGACAGTTTTGCCAACAATTCACAATGTTAGACAAATGAGGTTATTTGGTGACTGTTGTGCTAGGATCTACGTCATGTGCTAGTTGATGGTTGGCATAATATTGTTATATAGTTGGTATTTAAGTAAACTCACGTAGCAACTTTTTCGAGCTAAACACGGGGATTCAAAGCTATGGAGCAAAATAGTTAACCTTCTTACAAAAAGGGAAGTTGAATTTAGTAAAGCAATTGCTAACAACTTAAGAAAAAAAACCAAGTAACAACGTGTGAACAAGATTAGAGTGATACGAGATATGTGAGGTAATGCAACATAATTAGAGGTCTTATGTTGTTAACCAAATTAATTACGCGTTAGTACATGGACACTAGCACTACACCGGAAAAGAGAAAGCCAAGCAGGCGTCAAGTCATAGTTTCGCAAAAAATCACGGTATTGATTGTTACAATGTCCATAACAACTTGATTTTTGAAAGTAGATAGTTAATAAGTACTTTTGGGTTCAAAGTACCATTGAGGTAATTTGAGGAAAAGTATATTTTTATTAATTATATGGCCTAAAAAAAACTAAAAAGTGAAAATGGTTATAAATCTAATACAAGATTAAAGAATTGCATTGTAAAATGGCCTAATCTAAGTCAATTAACAGGTGCAGGAAAACTTGGATAGGTATTGAGATTGAAAGAGCAAAAAGGGGAATATGTGATACCTAAAAAAGAATCGTGAGCAGGTGCCAAATAAGAGGGGGGGGGGGGGGGGGGGGGGGGGATTAATAGCTATGGTTAACATCGCCTTTTCGGCATCACCATTGGGAAATTTTGATTTATGACTTCTGATCTGGTTTTAGAAGTGGCCCGAAATGATGGGGTTGTGCTCGACTTCAGGGGTGTTTGCTAAGCTTATTTAGTGGGCTTATGAGCTTATTATAGCTTATAATCGAGTGAGGCTTATAAGCTTATATATGGGTGTATATGGGATAGGGCTGAGCAAACGACCCGAACGGACCGGACCGACCGAAACCAGACCGGGCCAGACCAGACAGGACCGGACCGATCACATTCGGTCCGGTCCTCGGTCTTGGATTTTTGGCTAATTCGGTCCGGTCTGGACCACAAACCGATTATTTGGCCTTGTTAGACAGGACCGGGCCGACCACATTGGGTCCGGTCCTCGGTCTTGGTTTTTTGGCTATTTCGGTCCTCGGTCCGGTCCGGGACCGATACTCACCCCTAATATGGGTGTTTTGATAGCCACGGGGCTTTTTTACGAAGTATTCAGCTTATATAACTCTCCAACTTATAAATGTACATTTTTTACTTCATTAAACTCTCCATAACTAACGTTCCTCATCTCCATTAACTCTCCATTAAATTAACCTCCTCCTCCATTAACTCTCCATAACTCTCCACCTCAGGTATATTATCTCATTAACCTTCCATTAATTATCACATTATTTTTATTATTTAGAATTTAATTTTATCATTTTCTTATTCTTATATTATATTAGTCGATTGATTATCACATTATCTTTATTAGTCGATCGATTTCAAGAGGTAAAACCCATTATTATGTGAATCTTTTAGTCAATTGATTTTAAGAGGACCTTGAAAGTTTATGGGGCATTAGGTGTATGTGTCTAGTAGTTAAGAAAAAAATATAAATTATTAACTCATTCATGTGGGAGAAAAGAAATTAAAAAATAATTAGTTAGACAACATAATTGACTTCATTTTCTGGTTCTTTTTGTCATGTGGTGCTGGTGTTATATGTGTTGTTGTTATAAGTTGTTTTAGTCATATTTCAAGATGTTTATGTTGCGCCATGTGGTGTTGTTGTTGTATGTGTTGAACAATTGACTTATTTTCTCATTCTTTTTGTCATGTGGTGTTGTTTTTATAAGCTGTTTTTTAGTAATATTTCAAGTTGTTGTGCTACAATAATAAGTTGTCTATGTTGCGTCATATGTTGTTTTTTCGAGCTCTTTTATTCCTACTGTAAACTATCTTTTTGTTGTTGTTAGTAAGCTAAAAATAAATATTTGTATGTTGGCGATATAGATTTTGATCTTCTTAGTTCATTCATGAAGAGGAAAGAAAGAATAAACTCGTGTCTCTAATTTTTTTAATTGAAAAGGAAAAGAAAATGAAAGAACAATAAAGGTGCATTTGGTACAATCGTATAAGTTTGATTAAAGGGGTGTATAAGATTGGGTTGTTTGATATAAAATTACAAGTATAGGGATCACATTAAAGTATTCAATTCTATTAGTTTTGTGATAGAAATAATAATAAATGCGAATGGTTAACAAAAAACACTTGTCTCCTTTAGTTTGGATCTATGATTGTTAGAGGGTTCGATACAAAGGTTGATGGCTCAAGCCATCACCTTTGGCGCCACCTTATGGCACGAGACACCATATCGAGGCTGGGTTGGTGGGTCTTGGCGCCATGGCCACCATCTCACACCGAAGTTGATTTTTTTTTTTTTTTTTTTTTTTTGGGAGGGTGGGGTGGTTGCATTTGTTTCATTTTTGTTTGTACTTGTGTTTCTGATGTGTTTGTGTGATAATGTGATTTTTTTATTTATTTTAATTATTATTATTCTTTATTTATTTATATATTTATTTTTTGTGTTTTGCAGGTGGTTGAAGGAAGAAGGAAGAAGGAAGAATACGACAATGTATGAATGGGTGTTGAGTTTTGATCATTGGCGGATTATTATTTGATATGTTTAAAATAGCAAAAATTGTTTCTAAAAAATATCATTTTATTTTGGATGATTATACCTTGTGCAACTTAAGTTTTGCTATAATCTGTGTTTGGTAGTTTCAACTATAAAAATAGTACTTTTTATCATGTGGGTAGGGACTTTTTTTTTTTTTTTTTACCTTGTGCAACTTGTTTTATTTAAAAAATGAAAAGAAAAAAAAAAACTGCATCATGGCTTAAAAAACTAGTGTTATGATAGGGAGGAGGTTTTGTGCCATAGCCAAAACTAATACCATGAATAAAAAAGTGTTGAGGTGGCACTACTTTTCCTATGGCACCACTCTTCGGCACCAAACGATACCTAGCCCTCTTAAAATGATAGTTTATCAATAAAACTCCAACCAAACATTTAATATAACTATGATTGTCGTTACTTGATTTCTATACCCCTCAAATAAACGCCTTGTTAGACTAATGCTAATGGCAACACCATTTCCACAAAAGCAACCCCGCCACCTCAGCTTTCTCTCTCCATAACTCCACCTCAAACACAATTAGCTAGTGATGACCACAAAAGCATTTTTTTTTTTTAAATTGGACTAAACCAAACAACATCCAATTTTTGTTTATGTGGCTCAAGCCGGAAGTATGCATTATGCAATAAGAGTCCAGTAATAAGCCCAATAAAAACCCTTATCAAACCAATCCTCATTTATAAGCATCACATCCCTGATTTTACTCATTTGGTTAACCCTAATCCACTCTCACATCCGCCCCATCACACCTTCTCTCTTGAAATGCAGTCACCAAAGAACCGGTTATCATTTCATCTTGATATTTCCATCCTTATAACTCCTTCGAGTCACATGAGCAGCCACCAAGAACATACAGTCGAATGGAGTTTTAGTTTGGAAATGAAGATATGACGCAGTCGACATTTATAGAGAAGAAAGTTTTTTTTTTCCCACTACTAATGCTCACATTTGACCACCATTTACTCCCCAACGGTCGAAAAATTAAGGCAAGATAGTGCAATTGTTTCGGTTGGTGAGGCAACCGAGTTTTTGAAAAAGTTAGGGGTGACGCGTCACTTTAGGCTGAGCTAGGGGAGAAACGCGTTGCTTTGGGCGGTTGTGGTTGCCAAACGACGCCTATTAGCATTAGTCTTATACATATCAAAAAGATAAATTGTTCTTGCTTTTTGAACTTTAAAGTTTAAACCTTTCAAATATAGATATGATTGTAAATTGATCATTTTTTTTTTCATTTTTCAAAACTCAAGAACATAAAAGCTTATTACTTTTTCTTTCTTTACCTATAAAACTTAAAACCACAAATATTTTTACCTTTTAATATTTTCTTTTGTTTACATCTTTACCTTTCTTTTTTTTTCTTTTTCTTCTTTTTTTTTCTTTTATTTTGGTCTAAAACTCAAGAATGTATCAGTTAATGAGTTTGTTTAATGGGCTCTCATGTGGCTTTAGAAATGGATTGAAAATGGTGGATTTCATTTGATGGGTGTATTTGTAGGTTTTTTTCTTAGTTGATACTTACATGAGTTTCATTTGGTTTTGAGAGATGACCAATGTATAGTGTAGCCCAACTGACACACCAGCTCGTGTGCCTATTCAAGCAAGAAACACTAATCTAACACATGCCGATTTTGATGTAACACACTACTTTTCTAAAATATGATGTACGAGAGTTCGGAAGCTATATTTTGTGTGTAAATTTTTATTTATTTTTATTTTTGTTACCTAAGTTTCTGACCTGACATTACGAGCAGACTACCCTTTTGGATATTTTGTATGTAAATTTACCGTGATTTAAAATTGCCAATGCAAATTATTGAATATCATCATACACTTACCTAATCAAATCCAATTGAATAACTACATCAAGATTCTAGTCAACTAAAGAAAGTTGTAAAAATATTTAGTCAATAGTTTTTACTGGATAATGACTCAAACAACAAACACTTCTATCTTATGATCCCAAATGTATATTAAGGTTTTGTTTGTAGGTTGGGCTTGAGAAGTCTAACCATGTAAAGATCATTGTGCTTGATGTTTCTTACTATTCAGAATTACCGACGGGCTTTTAAATTAGAGTATTCGTGAAATTGCAAATGTTCATTGTTCCTCAACCAAAGTAGTTATAAATTAAAAATCCCAACAAAAAAAATGTCTAAAAGATAGGAAATTTCATTGATTCCTAAACTCGTATGTAACTACCTCAACCACCCGTGAAATACATGATCACACGTGGTATTTCACACTATCAACAATAGTTTAAAAGCCAAACAATTTTCTCTTTTTATGTTTGTGAGTATGTGTTGTGAAGTATATTTGTGTTTAAAAAAAAGATATGTTTATGTGGTGAGTTTGATGTCACCTGATAGCAAAGTTCAGAGGTTGGTTTGATTTCAAGAGACTAAGAAAATAGAAAACGCGTTCAAATTGGGTTTTTCCAAAAGTTTTATTGGAAAGATGTAAAACCTGTTTTCTAAGTTTATAACTAAGTTTTAGAAAACTCATTTTATGAGTACTCTATAATTTTCCCATTTTAGAAAACCCATCTAAACACGTTTGCAAATGTTCTCTAGAGAAAGAATAGCTATTCTATTCTCAAAAAAACCGAAAAATAAAAACTATTTTTGTGGAAAACTAGAAGGGGGGTTGAATAGTTTACCTCTTTTTAAAATCCTTTTCAACATAAAAATCCTTTAATAACTTTATGTTTGCTCAATAATATAAACACACCATTATATGTTTGTTTCTTTCAAAAGCTTTTAGTGTAAGTATCAATTCTAATTATACTTGTTTCTTACTTTGAAAAGCTTTACTTGTGATGATCCTAACTTTGCTTGTTTAGTTCTTTGAAAAGCTTTTACACTTGTTTGAAAACATAAAGATAACTTTAATTGTTTTACTTCTTTGAAAAGCTATATATGTGGTTATCGATTCTAACTAAACAATAACATGCAATAAGCAAAGATAGAGAAAGAAACGATCAAACCACAACACGATTGTTTATCGTGGTTCGGCTACAAAGACTCTTTTTCCTTGCCCTACATCCACGCCTCGAGTTTCCAACTCGAGAGTTATAAACACTAATCAACAAGCTCCTTTCACCGGCGGAGAAAACCTTACACGTCGCTTATACTTTTACCGACACAAAGCTAGATGTCGAGTTCTTTTACAAGGGTACAACCACTCCCATTCCTCGCTTACACTTTTACCGACACAAAGCTAGATGTCGAGTTCTTTACCAAGGGTACAACCACTCCCGTTAGTTCTTTTACTAGGGTACAACAACTCCCAACACACTACGTATTTTGAGGCCTAAAATACTAACCAACAACTTCTACATACATGACACAAATGAAGTATAAACTACCAAAGCTTATACATGACCAAGCTACCAAGACTTGCAACTTTAGAGTTGAAGCTTGCAACTTCTTGAATGATCTCGTGGAATTCCTTGCTACATAAGAGAATCACACAAGTCAAGGGTTACTGAGTTAGTTTAAAGAATATGTGAAAATATGTCCTAAAGGGTTACACAAAACAAACAAATGGTTTGGTATTTATAGCACACTATTCTGCAAGTCTGGCGGATCAGGCGGAACCCTGAGATGGGTTCCGCCCGTGTACCCCCAGGGTACCGCCGGGTCTGCAGTAGGTTTTTGCAATAACTTTCCAAACCAAACAATGTCTTGTCTCATAACTTCTAGCAACCAAACAATGTCACATCACTTAAAGTAAGTCAAACATGATACTTGCAAGCAACATGAAAGCAAGTCAAACACATAACTTGCCATAAATACATAATGACAAAACTTGCCATAAATGTGATGTGACTATTTCTAATTTAAGAAATAAAACCAATATTTAGTTTAAAAGGAAATGTAAACATTAGTTAAACAAGACTTAAACACTCAAAGTGATAATTTACTTTTAGCTAAAGTTCATACTTTGTTATTAACAAAACTTAGCAAAGATCGTAAAATATAAATAACGTTTTTAGGCGATATTTGTATTAACAATCTCCCCCTTTTTGTTGATGACAAAACATAAACTTTATTTAAAAGTAAATCATAAGATTTAGTGTTAAGTCTTATAAAGTTAGTAATGAAACTTGTTTTTGCAAAGAGTTAGCTACGCGGAAGTTTAAAATAATAGAGCAAGTTTCAAGTTTCATATAAATTCTCCCCCTTTTTGTCGAAACAAAAAGAAGAGTAGCGAAGCGGAATTATAGGCATGCTCCCCTTTGGTTGATACTCCCCCTAAATGGAGTGCCAAGAGAGGAGACATAGATTTTGAACCTACAAAAGAAAAGTTAGTTTCCGCACAAGATAAGTCATGAAAGTATTTCATGTTTAAAAACACAACTAAGAGTTGTGAAGCGGAATAAAGCAAGACTCATGCTCCTCCTTGAATGTTACTCCCCTAAATGGAGTTTTCAAGGAAGGAAAACATGAATAATGAACCTACAAAAAGAGAGGTTAGCACAAGATTTATGTATGGTACCATATCAAGGTATAGTTCACTCATCATACCTAAATGGTCAACAAACCCTTCAAACCTTGTTGTAGAATTAATTTCATTTAACTTGTAAAATTTTGACTCTTAGAGAGTCAAAGACACAAAATTAAGATGACAACATCCTACAAAGACAAACTAAAAAATAAACTAAGAACATAAAATGCTACAAGTAAATCATCATTTTCCTTAATGAGAAACATTATCCAAAAACAAGGATTGGGTTGTTTAGGGATGAAAATGTGGATTGAGGGTTGTAGCGGGTTTTATTTGGAGATGTGAGGAGGTGACTTGGTTTTGCTTTGTTGGTTAAAATGGGGACTTTTTCCAAAAGAAACGGTTTTGTTTCATTTTGGAGACTCTAAGGTTGTGGTGGATGAGACAAGGATTGTAGATGATCCAAAATGTGGTTTAGAATAAACCTCATTTCTTCGGTTAACTCGCGAAGTTCCGTTCGACATCTTTCACTAATGCGAGCGGTTCTTTCGCAATGTCCGCAATCATGGCGGGGAAAGTTTGGTGGAAGAGAGGTTTGATTTGTTGGTGGTGGATGGGTTGAACTTGAAGGAGCAAAGGTGGATGGTTGAGAAGTGTTTTTGCTTCCTTCACTTGTTGAGTGTAATGCCGTATTGAATTCCATAACATGGTTGATTTGAGAATCAACCATTCATTTGAAGGCATTGAGGTGGCTTAAATGAGTGTTAATTTCCTCATTTGTGTTTGGAGGTTCTTGTGGTGATGGTTGTTGTTGTTGTTGTTGTTGTTGTGGTTGAACTAGGTGACGGAAACTTGGTTCTCCGTAAGGATCACCATGAAGATTTTTGTAAATAGGATGAAACACAAATGAATGTGAGTGGGTATGACCTTGGTCATTTGGAAAAATAGTTGGTCTAGCATAACGGTAAGCCAACCGTTCTACCGTAGATGGGTAACGAGGTTCATCATTGAGTTGCTCATTATGTTGTTGTTGTGTTTCCATTTGAGCAATGGTGTCAAAAAGTGAGAAGGATGGTGGACTTGATGATAAATCATCAAAAGTTTCCAAATTGGGTGTTGGTGATGTTGGTGGTGTATGGAAAAGTTCCATTGGTGTAAGTGTTGGTGATTGAGGTGAAGAAGTTTTTGATTTAAAAGCTTGTTGGGAAGGTGAGGTTGACACACTCAAAAGTTTAGTTGGTGATGGATTAGAGGCTAGGTTTGAGTTGCAAAGTGGTGGAGAAGGTGGTGGAGTAGCAAGATTGAGCAAATCTTGAATGGTGATCACATTGGTATTACAAGGTGTTGAGGGTGTAGTTGAGGTAGTAAGGTTAAGAAAATCTTGGATAGGTGAAGAGATGTTTAGTGAGGCATCACTTGATGATGATGAGCTTGACTTGGTGGTTTTGTTGAAGCAACAAGTTTTCACACTAATCCTAGTGGTTTTAGCACATGATTTTGATGACTCGGATGAGGTGTTGGATTTGGTCATTTCAAAGGTTTTGGTTTTGGTGTTTGAGAGAAGAAGATTTGATGGTGTGATTTGAATTGTTGCAAACCTTTCACATTTATAGGATGAGAAAAAGTGTTGAAATAAGTGTTTGGATTTGATGTTTTACTATTCAAAGATTGAAGTTTCACATGATTTTCATGACTATGTCACATCATGTAATGTCAATCCAATGAAATAGGATGGAGTGGAAGACCAAACTAAGCACTCAATGCTTTGTGATCATGGAAGTGGTTTGGTTGAAAATGTATCAAAGGTTTGAAGGATCCTTTAAAAGGGTTCCTTTGGTTGGTTATGTTTTGAATTTGAATTTTGGCGGGAAGTGTCTTACTAATTGTTTTAGTGATTGAGGTTTGTTCCAATATGGTTGTTGGTGTTAATGAAAGATGTTTCTCACTTGGGATAATGATTTGACACTTTACAAGTTATGATCTTAAGAAAAATGTTCACAAATTTTCTGCAGGTACTGGCGGCACCCTGAGACTACACAGGCGGAACCCTGTTTTGGGATCCGCCTGGTCCGTTGGGCCAATTCTGGAATTCCCAGAAATTGTACTGGCGGAACCCAAATTTGGGATCCGCCGGATCCGCCAGGCCTGCAAAACTTCACAGTCCGCGTTTTTGACCCGCGAAACGATTTTCAAAATTTTCGAAAACTCTTGGAAATGAAAATTTACTATATGACAGATTAAGAAATGCAAAAATTGGGCATATAGACATTCATCTCTTAGGACTTTGACCGGGGGCTAACGATTTTCACTTAACTTGGTGAATTTTACCATAAGCATGAAATTGACGCATACCACTAATATTGTCATTAATCATAAAAGAGCATACAAAACATAATCCATCAAACGTAATAAGACATGAATATGAGAAGTAATACAAATCACATAATTCACATAGTTTTAACACAAAGACGCTTCTAAGGCACACATAAGACAAACGCTCCTTAATCTTCTTACAACCGGTCAATCTTCTTTTTGAGCTTGTTTAGGTACCTTCCAAAACACTTGAACATTCCTTTGGTTTGCTTGAATTCTTCGGAAGCATTGTCAATGATGGGGAGAGCTTCAAGATATTCTAAAGGAGGTAACTTAGAGTTTGGTAGTTTATCATCGCCGCTCATGCCGGATGATGATGAAGATGGAGTAGGTGATCGAGTACGTTTGCCCTTATTTTTGAAAACTCGTTTATCACTTAGAGGAACGAAGGTGTGAGGAACTAGAAAATAGTCAAGGCGTATTCCATCTTCGTTAGGAGAAATGGGTGAGATTCCTCTAAAGAGGCGAGTAAGAAGCATACCATAGGGAAGAGCGGTTGTTCCTCGGCCATCCTTTTGGCTAGGTAGTAGGCTAAGTTGAAGGGTTGACCGGTTGAAATGCTATAGAGCATATAGCAAAGACATGTGTTGATGTGATTTCTATTTCCTATGGTACTTATGACGTTAGCCCTAAGAATTTCTTCCCATTTCTTAAATTGCGGTTTAAGCTCATTGAGCTCCATACCAAAAGTATCTTTATCTATAGTATTCCCCGAACGGTTCACCCTAGTGGTAGAGGTTCTAACAAAGAGGTGTTCCTTAATAGTTTCCTTACTAGCAAGAGGTGTATCGTATGGATAAAAACGATCAATAGTATCAAGACTTGAAATGGGCCACTTATCCGTGTAGAGGCAAGTTCCCTCATTTGGTACACCAAGAATTATAGCTAAGTCTTTTAAATCTATATCATGTGATATTTGATTGGTTGTGAAGTTTAATGAGATCCTACCACCTGCACATGAGGAAAGGTTTACGGTTGCATACAATTCCAAGATGAACCTAAGACAAATGGGCTCATCTATATCAAGGAGACAATCAAAGTGAATTGTGGCAAAGTTTTGGCGAATAGAAGTTCCTTCTAGAAAGGATGGATCAATGGTTCTACCTTCGTGAACATAACGTTTTTCTAATGCCTTAAAGGTTTCTACTTGAACTGGGTTGAGACCTTTGGTCATATGGTGTTTGGGCATGTATTTAAGGGTTTCTTTGTGATCGGATTTGTTTGCGGGAGGCATGTTGATTCCTAGAAAACACAAAGAATTATATGTTAATGACTTTTAATCAATGTGCATGTTCTAATGTGTTCCTATATGCACACAATGCGGAGACTTGGTTATCTTGACTCATTTTGATGCCCAAGTTGTTTTGTTTGAGAAGTAATGTTATGAAAACAAAAGATAACCAAAAACTCTCCTAATTGAATATATCTTCGATTGAATGTACCCGAAAATACATATTGGTTATGTATTCCCTTTAGCATTCAAGAGATAATATGCAAGTGATGTTTCAATGATGTTTTTCATTTGTTTTAACAATGTGGTGATGAATTGTGTTCTAGTCTTGGATTGTATTTAAAAGATAATGCACTTGGTGTGTTTTGTAAATCAAAGTAAAAACAAAGAGGATGCAATACCTAACTAATGGAAGACATGATTAGTTGGCCACCAAGTTTTTCATGAATTAAGAGGTTTTATGCATAAACCCTAAGATTCTAGTTAATGAATGTAAATGAAAATGTTATTCTTGAATCAAAAATGCAATTATGATTAGAACACTTACAAAGTTTGTTGGATTTGAAGAGATTTGATTGAAAGCCCTAATTTCCGTATGGTTATGTGTTTTTGAGAGGGTAATGGCAGTTTGAAGGTGAATGACTAAGTTAGGAGGGTGTTTGGTTTTGAAATTTAGAATAAAAACAATCTGTGGAATCGGCGGACCAGGCGGAACCAAAAAATGGGTTCCGCCCGTATGGTCTGAGGGTGCCGTGGGTGTCTGCAGGAAAAATCAAAAAAGGGATTGTCTTGATTTTTGTGGTTTTATCCTAATGTTCAAACCTAAGACTTTAAGTCTTATTGTGTATGACTAAACCTAGGAATGATGAATGTTTCACATTCAAGTGGTTTAGTGAAAACGTTGATGGATTGATTAACGTAGAAAAACTTTCTTAGTTAAGATGTTCCTCAATGAACAATTTTAACATGACAATGATGATGGATCACAATATGTCTGTAAAGACTGTGATGATTTAAATAGTTGCTGAAGTTGATGCATCCTTTGTTGACGAGATAACATTGTTGATGAAGAAATTCCTTTGTTGATAAGAATTAACTTGTTCAAACGGAGCTTGTTGATGTGCTTCTTCATTAAATTCTCAAATGAGATCCTTCAGTGTTTTGGAGAATCATTGGGTAAGTAAGTATTAAAAGTGCAAGTACCACTTGTGCTTTTCTTATCAACTTATTACCGATGCAATTTTATTTGGCATACACTATGGTTTCTAATCCCATTCTTTTGGGACACCATAATCCTAGTGGTGTAGTACTTCTAAATGAATCAAAGCAAGCTCTTTCGAAAGAGTTGTTTAAGGATCTTCTCTAAAATCGAGCACATAGACAAGCACTAAACATAATGTTGGGTTACATTTGTTGTAAGAACAAGTATACTTCCAAACATATCTCTATGTTTAGCTCTACCTACGGATTTACTAATCTCATTCTTGATAAGTCATAAAGGACTTAATCATTGTGAACAAGTGAATAACTAGGAATGTTTTTTAAGTGATTATCCCTTACTTTTGGAGCTTGCTTAAATAGTCTTTCAATGATTAACATTCTTTTCTATTTTGAAAGTCTGTTTTGTTTTAGTAATTGCTTTACACTAATGTCCAAAAACACTTTTTATTAATTTGTTTCAATTACTATTATGACCCATGTTTCAGGTTTTTATAACCTTGTTGATATTGCTTGACTCAATGTTTTATACAAGACGAAAGGATGTTGTTTTTCAATTTTTAATAGTCCATCTTCCTTGTTATTGATCTTGACATACTTGTCTTATCAATGTTGGGCTTTCGACTAAGTCATCATCTACCAAAGATGATATCTTAGAAGGAGGTGGTCTTTCATTGAATTTTAAACTCAATGATTCCTCGACTTTTTGGGTTTATTTTCTTAAGACCTCACAAGTGTAAATGTCTAAGATATGCAACATCATAAGACTATGGGTCGAATTTGATGTTCACATCCTAGAAGTTTAATAAATCATTTTCTCCCAATCATTCAAATAAAATTCAACTGATTTATTTTACTTTGTGTGTCTTTCGTGAAGCTTTTAGCAAAAGAATGATTGGACTTAGGATGCTATTGAAAATATATGGTATAATACCAAAAGACTTTTGTACTACAAGTGTTTATGAAATGTTTTGGTTTTGCTAGATTTGCAAGCATCACAAAAGTGTTGGTTGTCTTATCACTTAAGAAGTTCTTAGTTCACTCACTTGTAGATAAGAATTAAGTGAGACTTACTCAAGAGTTACTCGTGTATTTTCCCGAAAGATTAAACGAGGCAAGACACCTTATATCTCCTACTAGAAGTAGTATCAAACTACTTTACCTAGGAAGGATCTAATCCTTATTGTTACTCACACAGTCAAAGACACCTTATAGTAAAGACTACTACTAATACTTATGACAAATCATACTGTTAATCAACAAGAAACATTTAAAAGGTAAGTTGAAGAGACGTGTACCTTTTAAGCTCCATCGATTAGCCATCATGAAGAAAAACATAAAGCAAATAATCTAGATACGTAGAGAGGCTAAACACAACTTCTTATAAATCCAAGAAAGTTAGAAAGACACATAAAAGTATTGACCATGATATTTTTATCCCTTTATCATGTGTTCCTATTAGAGCTAGAGTAACTTCTACAATACACTCTTAGGTTTCACAAACACAACATGTTTTGTTTTACTTGTTGATGATTTATTAGAGTTAAATCCTAATCCGGTTCTATCTCTAAATGACCTTTGATTCTTCAAACAACTTTCAAGAGTTTTTGAACTTTCTTCAAATTTAGGAAGCATTTTTCCTTTTTCATTTTGTTTTAGAATTTCATGTTTGTACTCTAGACATACTTTACATTCTAAATCAATTTCAACATGACTCTCAAGTCTAGACATCTTATCTTCTAACATGATTTCATTTTCAAAAGTGTTTACACAAGATCTTGAAGTTTCATTGTTACAGATAGTTTTTAGGTCCATGTTGCATGAAAGTTTAAACTCATTTTCTATTTTAGAAAACTCTAGGATAAATGTGTCAAAGCAAAAATTTTGGTTTCAAAATGTACCTTGCTTGGTGATTTAGCTAAGAGAGAATCACAAACCAAACCGGATGGTTGACTTCATCTTCATCCGTGTTAGTCCATGAATCACAAGCAAGTCCACCAAGAGCTTGACATGAGAAGTCATCTTCACTTACACCTTCATTTAAAACATTTAAACTAGTAGCACATGTATTAATCTCAACTAAATATCTATCAATTAACTTTTCTAAGACCTCTAACTCAAATGTGAGATCAAATTGATCATCTTGGTTTTCAAATTTACTTTTCCATTTAAGCACGCTTTCTTTTTCAAATAGCGGTGGGTTTTGAATTGGCTCCCCTTCTTTGAGATTTTCAAAATCCATGGATCGATCCAAGTTTTAAAATACAGTTTATTTTAAGGAACTTGGGTAACGTAGCTCCTGATGCCAATTGTGGAAAACTAGAAGGGGGGTTGAATAGTTTACCTCTTTTTAAAATCCTTTTCAACATAAAAATCCTTTAATAACTTTATGTTTGCTCAATAATATAAACACACCATTATATGTTTGTTTCTTTCAAAAGCTTTTAGTGTAAGTATCAATTCTAATTATACTTGTTTCTTACTTTGAAAAGCTTTACTTGTGATGATCCTAACTTTGCTTGTTTAGTTCTTTGAAAAGCTTTTACACTTGTTTGAAAACATAAAGATAACTTTAATTGTTTTACTTCTTTGAAAAGCTATATATGTGGTTATCGATTCTAACTAAACAATAACATGCAATAAGCAAAGATAGAGAAAGAAACGATCAAACCACAACACGATTGTTTATCGTGGTTCGGCTACAAGGACTCTTTTTCCTTGCCCTACATCCACGCCTCGAGTTTCCAACTCGAGAGTTATAAACACTAATCAACAAGCTCCTTTCACCGGCGGAGAAAACCTTACACGTCGCTTATACTTTTACCGACACAAAGCTAGATGTCGAGTTCTTTTACAAGGGTACAACCACTCCCATTCCTCGCTTACACTTTTACCGACACAAAGCTAGATGTCGAGTTCTTTACCAAGGGTACAACCACTCCCGTTAGTTCTTTTACTAGGGTACAACAACTCCCAACACACTACGTATTTTGAGGCCTAAAATACTAACCAACAACTTCTACATACATGACACAAATGAAGTATAAACTACCAAAGCTTATACATGACCAAGCTACCAAGACTTGCAACTTTAGAGTTGAAGCTTGCAACTTCTTGAATGATCTCGTGGAATTCCTTGCTACATAAGAGAATCACACAAGTTAAGGGTTACTGAGTTAGCTTAAAGAATATGTGAAAATATGTCCTAAAGGGTTACACAAAACAAACAAATGGTTTGGTATTTATAGCACACTATTCTGCCAGTCTGGCGGATCAGGCGGAACCCTGAGATGGGTTCCGCCCGTGTACCCCCAGGGTACCGCCGGGTCTGCAGTAGGTTTTTGCAATAACTTCCCAAACCAAACAATGTCTTGTCTCATAACTTCTAGCAACCAAACAATGTCACATCACTTAAAGTAAGTCAAACATGATACTTGCAAGCAACATGAAAGCAAGTCAAACACATAACTTGCTATAAATACATAATGACAAAACTTGCCATAAATGTGATGTGACTATTTCTAATTTAAGAAATAAAACCAATGTTTAGTTTAAAAGGAAATGTAAACATTAGTTAAACAAGACTTAAACACTCAAAGTGATAATTTACTTTTAGCTAAAGTTCATACTTTGTTATTAACAAAACTTAGCAAAGATCGTAAAATATAAATAACGTTTTTAGGCGATATTTGTATTAACAATTTTTTTTTCTATTCTATATATATACTAAAGTTCGACGTCGGCGCACAATAAAATATTAAAAACGTTGGGCCAGTGTTATTAGCTGCTTTTTTAGCCCATTAAACTTATAGGCCCATCAATGAACAATTGTTTCCTGACTGCTGCTGAAGTGGTCTTGGACAATGTTTCCGTAACCTTTTCGCACAAATAAGTTTTCTCTACACAACACAAGGAATAACTTCACATTGAGAAAGAAACAAACCAGGCGTTAACACAGCACCCACAATTTGCAAAACAGGTTGCCCATTGTAAACGGAAAAAAATGAAGTAAACCCGCCGCGACGCGGCGGAGGCAACCACCTCGTTACTAAACATAACCAAATTTTTTAAACTAAAAAACAATACATTTCAAAAGACCATGGCCCATAACAAAGCCCATTTTAACAAAAAAGGTCCAACTCTAATCTACAAAACCTAATTTAAGGATACCCATTTCTTCTTCTTCCTCAGCCGACTAAGGTGTAACTCAACATCCGGAGGAAATCATAAGGTCAAATCCCTTTTTCATTAAAAATATGTTTATTGTTAATTTCACTTATCTGCATGGATTATGTGTTTCATTTGCTTATTGTTTTAGTGTAAATGAGTTATTCTTTCTTGCTTATTACTTTCAGAAAGTTATTTAATATTGGAAATGTTTATTGAAAGAGTTTGCTTTTTGATCCTTTGAAATTGTTTGTACTATTAAATTTGATATATCATATGACTAGCTTTATGTATTAGGTTAGGTATATTGGCACATATTGATTTTAGTTTTAGAGTTTAGTGCTTTTAGGAATTTAAGGATATTGAATTAGAGGTGCATTTGTTATGTGCTATGCTAAACAAATTTATAAATATAATGTTGTTTTATATAGTTGTGTCATTATTTAGGCTTGTTAGTTTTATTTTTATTGTGACCTTGGATCAAGAATACTTATTCTTATTGAGCTAAGTAATCGGTAGAATGCCAGATAGCTATGTAGAACGTTACAAGGATCATGCTTTCGTGTTTGTTTTTAGATCACACTTTGAGGTTTGGGTACAGTTAATACCTATAAAATGTAGCTTAATCAATACAATCCGAAATTCTGAAACTTTTACTGAAACCAAAAACTGTAATAAAATTTAACATTGAATGGATCAGCAGAAACTTATTGCTGTATGAGTCAAAATTTGATCAAGCTCAGAGTCGATGTATGATGTATCTGAGCTTAAAGCTAATGAGTTCACTTCTAGTGCTACCTTATTTATATGTTTATTATATTTTGAGAACGGTACAAATGCTATTGTGTCTACTCTATGGTCTGTAGTCTGTACTGAAATGTGTTTTTACTTTTTCTAGACAATGGCTCCAAAACAGCCAAACACTGGGCTCTTTGTGGGTCTAAACAAAGGGCATATCGTGACCAAGAAGGAATTGGCACCACGTCCTTCAGACAGAAAAGGGGTAAGCAAATAATTATGTAATTTATATCAATTTAGAGGCACACATATATTATAAGCTTAACTGGCTTTATTATTTGTGTTCTACAGAAAACAAGTAAGAGAGTGCACTTTGTGAGAAACGTTATCAGAGAAGTTGCTGGATTTGCTCCCTATGAGAAGAGAATTACTGAGCTTCTTAAGGTTGGAAAGGACAAACGTGCCCTCAAAGTTGCTAAGCGAAAGTTGGGTACTCACAAGAGAGCAAAGAAGAAGAGAGAGGAGATGTCCACAGTGCTCCGCAAGACAAGGTAACTTTAAACCTCTACCTTTTACTGTATATGTTTTATTAATCAATAATCAATTTTTTTTGGGTAAAAGGTGGATATTAATTAAATCTTTTATATGCTTTATTGGCAACAGAAGTGTGTCAAAACAGATCAAAGGGGTCGTGTTGACCTAATAATAAGATACTTTGCATTGAAACACTTGTGGCTAGTTTGACCACTTACTGGCTTGATCTTTTCGAGATAAAACATGGGTCAAAGATGCCACCACATACCCTAGTCTAAATGGGTTAAAGATGCCATCGCTAAACCCAAAATTGATGCCACTTTACATCGTATGTTATCAAGTATGGTTTGTTTTGTTTGTTTAGATTTTTAAAAGTTGATTTTGTTATTTTGTAGGGCTGCTGGAGGTGCTGAGAAGAAAAAGTGAGCTTTGTTTTGTGCTGAATAGAGTAGCGGTTTCAAGTGTTATTTTTAAGCTCCTTGTATCATCTTTTGGATTTTGACTTGAGATTTTGTTTCAAATTATTTAGACAACATCAACTTGTCTTTGTTGCACAACTTATTTGTGGCTGCCTTCTACTTGGTTGAATTTGTCTTTCTGCAAACCTTCATATTCCGTGTTTGGTAAAATGTTTGATAAGGGTGAACAAGAAAGAAACAATGGTTTCATGTCCTGTGTTATGTTAGTTATTTGTAAGCAATTGAATGCTTCCGAGTTCCATCCAAATGCTGGATTATTTTTTTTTTTTTGAAAAGTAAATGCTGGATTATTTAGTAATCTACTCGCATAGAGTGCAATAAACCACCATAAAACATAGAAATGTAATATGTTCCGGAGAACACATTTTTTTTTTTTCTTTTGTGATTAGAAAGTTTTTGATTTGTGTCCTTCAAAAAAATGGATTGAGGGTTTGAGATATATACATACAGCCAGTTAGTTTGAATTTTAAGCTTCTGTTGCAAAACACCATTAACATAATGATCTTTAGTAATCTACTACCTTGATGGCTAAAGACATCCCACTTCGAGTTTATAGAAGCTCGCCATGGGTAATACCTTTGACCCAAAAAGAGACATCCCACTGAAAAAGTTTCTGCGCTGAGAGACTCATGTGAACAGTCAACAAACGCTTGAGAATACTTGGCATAAAATGCAATAAACCACCATCAAACGGGATACACGTTGATGAACACCCTTTGAAATCTAAATTGCTTGAGAGTTCAGATCTGTCTGATGATGAAAAGCTTGATTACAAGGCAGAGGTGTTTTGAGGAATCGCAACCAGTTTACTTGAATGCCTGTCCTAAAAGGTCACGTTTTTGAGACGTTTATGATTCATGAAAAATGCTAATCATGTCTCACTTTTATTGATTGTACAAAGACGCATGATGCATCTATAGAGAGATTGTACTCAACTCGTTTGACCCTTTTCATTTTCTAGTAAAGCTTCTACATTTTACCCATTGGATGTAAAACATAACAGAATTGTAATTATCATACTATTGAAAAATCAGTCAAAGAATACATGTAAACGCCATGGCAACTTGAGTACTTTACCAAGTAATACATATGTTACAGTGTAACTGTCGCTATCGATTCTACAAAAACACAATGTCATAACCTTCAATCTATAGTAACGGTGTTCTTCCACGGCGTAGAAATCTCTTCTTCTCTGTAACTAAATAATCACCACAGAAAAACTCAGACATTACCTTTTTCCTATCTGAACCAATATACACCATCAATTCTTCCACACCCATTTCCCGAAACTCTTCACTGATTTCTTGTTTTACTAAATTCGATTCTTCTAAACAAGATTCGGTCACTTGTGGTTGATCACCCAACCGATCTTTTAGGACTTGTATTAACACAAAACTGAGACCTCTAAGCAGCTTCAAGTCAAATTTGTCTGATAAAAAATGATGCTCGATAAAAGATGATCTTTGGATAGCCATCTTCTTTAGACTAATGAGAAGATCGAGCTCAGATTCTGAGAGGGAACAGAGCCAACGGATGTCTTCAACCCGATTTTTTCCTATCATCTCATCACTTGTCATCAAAACAACTTGTGTTGTTTGGGTATTTATAGAAGTAAAGAGTTTCAAGAACTTGTAATCCTGCGAAAGAATGATAGCAAAGGAAAACATTGATCAAAATGACAGAAATTTAAAAAGTTAGTTTCAACAGGTGTTTAGATGTGCAATTTCAAATTGAATGTGGTATATGTTAATCCGTTGCGAGTCAGAAGAAGTTTGTGGTGTTATATTTAAATTCTAAAACTAACATTACTTATAAAATGGGTATATGCTTATGTTTGTCAAATTAGGTAAAGTCACAACATAATGTTGACAAATAACAACAGAAGTACCTAATCCCGCCGGAGCAGGGTACAGGGAGGTAGAATGCATAGGAAAAATTAATATTTGATTCTCGACAAATATCCTTATACTATACTATCAATTAAATCAAATAATAGCAACATGACTATAACTCTATAAGATACTCAACAATGAAAAACACGTGCCAAATTAATACTAAACACACGCAGATGAGGATATATAATGCAGTAGCAAATGAGCTCAAAAAAAAAAACACTAAGCATATGTTGATGAGCTCAAAATGTAGATAGAAAAGTCTATGCATAAAAAACTAGCTTCTAAAACTAAAAAAATGAGAAGAGACTATAAAAGGACCAGAATGCTCAAATAACATAGGGGGGGTGTTTGTTTCGACTTATATAACGGGCTTATGGCTTATGCGGTTTTCGGCTTATGTTTCATAAGCTCACTTTTTGTGACATATTTTGAAATTTGTTGGCTTATATAAACTTATCATGTCATAATAAACTTATATAAGCCGAAAAGTTTCAAAAGAAGCCACAAAAAATGAGCTTATGAAACATAAGCCGAAAATCAAATATATGGTTACATTTTCCGTGCTGTTGAACCAGTCAAGTAGGGTCTCATTGAGAAATTGGCCTAGGTTCAATTCCAACTACAGCCAAAAGGTCACTGTGACAACTAAATATCGCCTAGGGCCGGTTCTAAGGGAAGGTTCAGTTGACACAAATGGGTGCACAGGGTCATGGTTAAGAGAACCCCATATAAGGTTTTATATAGCAGATAAATAAACTGGAGATTTACCTGAGTTTGGAGACGAACTGATACAGAGCGCCGGCGACGGAAACCTAATGTCAAATTTTCAAAAAGCCGGTAGTATAGGTTCAACCAGTTTTAAAAATTGTTTGAACCGGTTTTAAAGGAATGGGCCTTTTGAAGTTAATGGGCCATTCGTCTATTTTATAGGAACGACTAACGAGGATGGCTTCGTCATGACTTAAATATGTGTCAGATTTTTTATAGCGTGTTTAGCGTGTACGGTTTGACATTTTTAATGAAATAGTCTAAAAGACTCAAGCAACATGATAAATCATCGAAGCAGATTTTGCAGTTTCCTCTAAGACGTTTACCAAAAGTGCACTACCAAATTACATATTTAACATACCCCTTAATATTTGTCAAATTAATACTTTTCATCTATCGGATTTAAAGCAGAATCATTCAACATCACAATCACTCACTTAATATAACACGCAAAGTATCCATTCCATTTGGGATTTAAGTAGTTGGTTTATTTAGTGCATCTATGGATGTCTTCATTACATACTACTAATAAATAACCACCTATAAGAATTGGACGGAAATAAACGTGCAAGAGTAAATAATAGTTACGTACCTTTTACTGAGTTGAGGGGGGGGCTAACGGATTGGCCAGGCTATCAGTAAATGTTGGGCTTGGATGATGTCAATTTGACATTATTGAAAGGCAGCGAATCACAATGCACCGAATTGATGACAAATTATATATATAGTAATTTGTTTGAACCGGTATACGTCTATTTTATCAACCAATTTATTTTATTTTTTTTAGAAAAAGTTTTCATTCATAATTTTAGTTTACATGACTTTCAAAAAGCCAATTAGATCGATTTGTAACATTTATCAAAGGGATTTTCAAAAAAAAAATGGTACATTTATCAAAGGGATTTTCTTACTTGTGTCATAGTGGCACAATCTTTTAATCATTCAACAAACCGAAATTACTATATTTATGTGTTAGTTTATATTAATAGTTTCTTGAATTTGTGATATTTGCTAAAATTATCACTATTTTACATAGAAATAATATTATTTAAGGAAGCAAATGTATTTATTTAAGCTCTAAACTTGTACCACCATGAAAAAAAAAAAAAAAAAAAAAAAAAAAAAAAAAAACAACGCATATTTAATTTATACGCAAGCTTAATTAAATTATCAGAATGGATTGTCGTGTTCTACCACTCATTTCAGATGCACCTACAAAAATAGATGCATTTCCCCTTAAAATTCTCTCAGATATTTGAAATGCGTGGTTAGAAATTTTTCTTATTCTCTTTATTTTAATTTCCGTGATAAGTTATCAATCAATGTTCATTGTTAAAGGTCATCACAAAACAGTTAAAAGTTTTGAAGATCATAATAATCCACTCGTAACAACAGACACAAAACCAATTCATATGTAATTATTATTAAAGGGGATGAAACTAACTTTTTTATATGTGTTAAAAGGGAGTTTTGTAAACATGTTTTATTTCTTCAAAACGTGTGACGTTTTGTATTTCAAAAACACGCTTTGTATCAAAACAAGAATCACAATTTCGCAAATATAATTATTTGCTGTATAAGAATCACAATTTCGCAAATATAATTATTTGCTGTTATACATCGCTTTGCGTGGGTATACGTATAGCAGTAACATATATATGAAGAAAATTTTATAAACCAAACAAAGTAAAAAAAAAAAAAAAATGAAATGAAACTCACAACATTATTTATAATTTTCGACTTATGTAGTTACATGTAAGGCCTCAAAATCAAAACCAAAAACACAACTCACTCTCAATACAAACCAGCCTAACACACTAACTTTGGTTACTGAAACTATATGTAATATTATCTATGATTTCAAGGCTACTTATGCATACATTAAGCTCAAAACAGTTTCATCTATCATATCTTCAAAGATCCATTCTTCAGTTTCTATCACTATTTCTCGAGTCTCTGAACGAAGATCCATCCATGTTTTCGACGCTTCCAAGTCTTTCTCTATAAGTTGATCTAACGACATTGAATAACGACAGTTGAGACGTGACTCTATTCTGTCCCACACCTCGTTTATTAGGTCTATTCCTTTAGGAAGTCGATGAGTATTTGATCTAAGACATGATAACTCGGGGAACAAACCTAATGAACGGTCACAAATCTCCTCGAGGATTTCATTAGTGGTATCGAAGAGGAGCAACTGGTCGTCAGCAGGCCGGCTTGAAAAGATTTGTAACTCATCGTATAATGATGGGTCAAGTATCGGAATGGAAGAAAGCCACCTTTTTTCAAACTCGTCCCAGTTAAGATCTGAAGCTAGAAGCACAGCTTCGATGTATTCAAATATAGATTCCTCATTCTCGACACTATTTAGACTACATGTTTCTTGATTTTTTCCAAGGGTGACAGTGTCTTCAAAGCGGATACGGAGTGGTTGAATGGAAGATTCAGCTGAAAATATAAAACCAATTTGAGTTAGCGTAAGCCATCACTAATACTAAATCCCAAATATTGCCCATATAAAGAACATACAGTTGATTTCTATTCATAGGAATGTACTTTCTAAACTTGTGTTTAAGTGATTATCTTATTTGCAAGTGCTTATTCCGTCTAAAAAAGCAAATAAGCCATTTATATATAGTGCATGGGATCGCTTATCGATCTGCTTTAGAACAATGCAATAAGCAGATAGACACTTAAATAAGCAATGTCAAATAAGGAATCCATTATCTGCATAGCCCTTAACCTAGAGGTAGTTTTCTTTCGTTATAAGTTTGTAAAATAGGCCCTCAAACATTGACTTAAGCCAACAGCTTATGTAGTTATGTTCATTGAGATTACAAAGACGCAACAAAACATGAATGCTTACCAGATCGAGTAATGGTTCTAGCCGGGCTAATATCATCATCTGAGAACATGGGCTCAAGAACAGATATAGGACTAGGTTTCCCGGATTTATCTTCTGAGGTACTCTCAACTTCTTCACTCTTTCTACAAATAGAAAGTGAAGATCCCGATGGGGACGCGGGAGAACAAGATAACTCGTCTTCTTCACTTGAATCCTGGAAGTTCTTCAGCACCGGCACATCGGTAACTTCAATTTCTTCCAGTGAAGGTGATTCGCATTTTTCTACAACATCTGCATTCGTGTTAACAAGAAAGATCAGCAATGTAAATGAAGCGTTTTTCATGATATACATAGTTTTGACCTTTTAAGTCAAACTGATTTGAATTTCTTTACAAAATTTAACACCATAATTGATAAGCAAATGGAAGCATGAAATTAATCAAACATATTCTTGACTCCAACCAATAAAATTTACTTTAAAGTGTACTATCAGTAGCAAGTTTATATGGAACTAAAAAATTTACTTGTTTTGAACGCAAAAATCAAACAGTAGTTCAACTCGTGAAACTAAAGATAGATAAGTAAAAAACAGTACCTTCAGCCTGATGAACCTCTTCTAAAATTTCCAGTTTTTGATGTTCGGCATCTGTCACACAAGGATGACTTTCTTTGACCATCGGCTCATTTTGAGGACTGACACCCGAAGAAAGGGAGCTGTAACCTGGAAAAGCTAGAAGCTTTCCTAGACTTCTAGAATGGTCCTCAACTGTCAATTCAGTATGTTCGTTTTCATTGTTGAGCATCTCGGATAAATGTTTCTTTGCCTCGAAGTATATATTAGATACCCGATTACTCGTTTCTCCAAAATCCATATTTTCACCCGTTTTTCTTTCGGATTTGGATAACCTTGAAACCGCGTCTTGCCTTTTAACACTGTTAGAAATTCTAGAAAATCTTTCTGAGTAGAAATGGTCTCTATTTGGCGAACTCCATCCACTATTCCCGTCAACAATGGGTTTTTCACGACAACCTGAATGCCGTGGAGATCTTGTCAAAGCATTCTTTAGCTTTTTCTTGATTTCGGAGAACGAAAAATGGGAAGCGCTTCTTTCGTGATGAAAACCATTAGGTGTAATTGAAGGTGGAGTAATATCATTGTCATTTAACGATATACATTCGTGTGACTTGCTCCTTCTTCTGAAAAAGTTGCGTGGTTTACGAATGACATGCTCCTCTGATACTGGATTGCTTCTTTTATGGTTTAATGAGCTTGATCTCTCGAGTGATTTCGGCTTTTCTTCTTCGTCGTTTTTTTCTTGATGGATTATCAAGAGCTTGTTCACAAAATCTTCAAGTTCATGATATTGTGCGGTTTTTTGAGATGGAAGTTGATGATCGATTAGATTTTCAAGATCACCAGCTTGATCACATTGCATTTCTTCTTCCATGAGTTCTTTCACTCTTGTTTGTGTAGTTTCGTTCTTGACATTGTTTGGAGATTCAATTTGTTGATGGATCTCTTCTGAATCCGTAAGTGAGTTCCCTTCAGATGTGGGGTAGCCTGCCAAAACAAGTTACAATTTAGCGATAACACGCCACTAGTGCACCAATGTTCGTGTTGGGTTGTGTAATGACTCGTGCGGTGTGTGTAACAATTTACTATATCTATTGTAGTACGAAAGAGGTAACTTTTTAGTGCGCGTCGGGTGGGCTGAAACATTTCTTTTATCGTATATCAACCTTTATGAATAAATACTGTGCTAAATTGATTGCAAAAACTACCTACATTATACTTTTAGTATGATGATTCATGAGATAATATGTGCATAAATACATCCTGGATTACTTTCCACAGGTTCAAGTTCAACCTTGTTTTATTAAAAAAAAAATTAACAGAACTTATTTGACCAGTCACACAAAAAAATAGCCTAGATCAACCTGCTTACAGGTAAATGGGTCGAAAGTAGAATCTCTGAAAAAACGAAGATACTTACCGGTAGTACTTTCGGTCATATAAGCTGTATGATCTGAAAGCAGTCTTCTAGTAATCCGGCCATGGCGGAAGTCAAAAATACCTACAATACCCGACATGCACCCTACTCGATCTTTATGCTGTCGAGCAGCTAAACGTTGTTTTAACCTTTTCGCCATAAGAAAGTCCGACTTTTTTAACTTCAAGTTCATCGATATGATAGTTGTTTAAGAACAGCAACAATAACCTTAATAAGCAAGAAACACACCAAAAATATGCTATTAAAAAATAAATACTAACAGTTCAACATTTGATTATAAATGTACAATATAAGTTCTTAATGCATTGACTTTGTAAATTGGATACGAAGTCTGACTTTGAATATACACCTAGCCAAAATGTAGTATGAAAGGTTACAAAAGACAACATCTTCATCTTCTTCAATTTTTATTTGAACTTTTCTGATGTATGTACTCCAAACTTTAGCATAGTTTTTTTTTTTTTTTTTTTTTTGTCTAGAAAATATAATATTTCCCATTTTGGGTAAGTTTATACACCGACATATTTTTATACTATAAGGCAGCATTTTTGTCCATATATGACTATATGTAGCATTTTATTTATTTATTTATTATTAAAAAAATAGTTTTTTTGCCATTAAAACATAAAACTATTAAAATTTGATATTTGTGTCTTGTTCATGTACAATGACCATTTTACTCTTCTTATCCGTCGAGGCCTCGTTTTACCTGCCCGGAACTGATTGGTTGCTTGAATATTAACAGAGTGGTTATAAAAATTAAAACGTAAGAGTAGAATTGTTACAAAATACACGTAAAAGTCAAAATTTGAAAACCTTGTGTTTTAATAGCAAAAGGAAAAAAAATGATATATACAGAAAAAACAAATGTGAAAAAGTTAGATACAATTCCTACAAAATATTGCTTATGCTCACAAATATGCATCGCCCTGTTATTAAGTATCGTATTAGACAAAGAACTATATTATATGTTTACTATATGTTTATTGTCAAAGGTCTTTCTAAAATTAGTGTCACTATACTCAGATATCCTAAATACCATAACAGGATTTGGTATTGTTGTTGTAATAAATGTTTCGTTTGTTTTATGACAAAAGAGCAGCATGCATTAACACTAATACATTAATGAGATTTATCAATTTCATCTCTGTACAAAACTGTTAGCCTAGCTAAAACAGAACAAATAAACTAAGAAACAAATATAAATTCACAAAATTTCAAGTATAAATACAAAAAATAAAGTACCTGAAATCAAGCCTTTTTTTGATGATATCAACAAGAACAACTAAGCTTAAAAAAGTCAGAATAAGCTCCAATTTTGACTTGTCAACTCTACAAAAGTCAAAACTTACGCTCCTATATTTTCTTTTGATCAAATGTAATTTCCCATCTAATTTCTTGAAGAATGTGCTAATCAAGATTGAACTTTTCAATCCCAAAAAGTCATAATATGACCAAAATGCTCCAAAACTGGCTTGAAATGGACATGCAAAGATTGTATACCAAGTTTTGCAGAATTTGGAACTCAATTCTATGTTGGTATCATATTCCAATCTTTTTATATAAAAAAGAGACACCCAGATGAGAATTTGTGCAAAAATGTTAGAATCTGGAGAGAAAATTTATGGCAGGGTGTAAAGGTGTAGCTTTTGTATGTGTTTTTCTGTGTGTGTGAGGAATAAGATGGTGGTGAAAATATGGGGAAAAAAAGTTGACAAGTGTGTGTTGTAGTGGTGGGGTCATGTAGACATACTAAAAAACATATACACTTAATTGTCGTAAAAGAGAAAGCTTTGGAATAAAGTTAACAATGTGTATGTGTGTGTTGTTTTTACAGCTAGTTGTTTTTATTTGGTTGCAGGATTCCATGCTGTTCAATCATCATCAACATCATAAGTTTCACCACCACCCCCACCCCACTCACCATCCATCTCATGACTCTTTCATTTGCATATCTCTCTCTCTCTCTCTCTCTCTCTCTCTCTCTCAAACACACATGCACACTCACTAATCACTATCACACATATACATACAACACTTGTATACTATATGACCCCTTTAGATTTATGTGATGTTAGCACTTGTTAAGTGATGTCTTAAAATTCGGTTTTAAAATTCATAAAAGGATATATACTTCAGATCAACTAATACTGACGGACAGTGTATCCGATCGTGTGTAGCCTATCTTAATAAGTTCGAGTATTGAATCCAAAGAGCTAGTAATTTGGTTATGTAAAATGAAATGGAAGTAAATAAAGCAATTAAAAAAGCCAGTCATGTTTTAGATCCATGCGAACAATTAATTTGAGATTAATTAAAATAATAAAAATGTAAATGATGGAAATTAAAATAGAGTAAGAGATGGCAAGTGGCGTTAACCTTGTTAATTCCTTATTCTTCTAATGACATGATTCAATTGTGCAACATATAACTATGATCCTATTAGTGGCTCTTTAGTCGCATAAATCCAATATGGTCATTGTTGCTTATGCCTATGATCTTTAATTAGCTAATACTATGATTTTAGATATCACCTAACTAAATCTCAGTCATTAAACGCTCCAGCTAACCTATATGACTTGTTAGTGATGATATTTCAACACATAACTCCTAATGAACTATCGTCCAAATTCGTTATCTTACACCTTTTAACCTATTAATCCTATTTACGCTAGCTTAACTTTAATAACTCTAGCCACGAAAAGGGATTTATTATCCATTTATGAATCTAGTGATTAATGTTCAGCTTTTAACATAATAATTAATCTATCAACTAAACAAGACTAATAAGCACCCAAACGCAAGTATCGGAAAACAAGCATATAAGTTATCTAATAAAATCTATAATTAAACGCTTAAATCATGTCAAATGAATAATAAGTTCATAACAAGGCTAACACATAAGTGTTTACCAATAATCATGCTTAATACATCAAAAGAAAATAAAATTCGACATATAAACGAAGTCATAATGTTTTGATAATCAAGCCGAATTAAGCTAGTGATTGTGTTGGACAATGCCTTCTTCTTCACTTGAATGCAACTTGAATGTGGTGGAAAATAGTTCTAGAGAAACCCTAAATAGATTGTGAAATCAATGTTAACCTAAATGACGTTTTTGGGTTTGTATTTTAAAGGTTTTGTTGGGCTCGACCTCTCTACGGCGTAGAGGCATGCTTAGCTCTATGCCTTAGAGCTCTTGTCTAACAATTTGTTATCTGTCTTTATCTCTCAGCAATATAAAGGGAAAGATTAGCATTTTCTTGTCTCTTCATTCCTCTACGCTGTAAAGACAAAAATTTCCTTACGCCGTAGAGGTCTCAAATAGGATTTTCTTCCTAATCTGTCTTATCTACGGTGTGTAAAGGGTAGAATCCCTCTACGCCGTAGAAAAACCGAATCCAATTTCCTTGTCTTTTCATTTCATTGCTTCATTGTACTATCATACAAATAAGAAATAATTAAATACCAAACATCATAAAAATTGTTAATACAAATATCGCCTAAAAACGTTATTTATATTTTAACGATCTTTGCTAAGTTTTGTTAATGACAAAGTACAAACTTTAGATTGTAGTAAAACATCATTTTAGTACAAGTCTTGTACAACTAGTCTTTACATTTCTTTTTAAACTTAACATTGTTTTTATTTCCTTAATAAGAAAATATTTCTTTAATAAGAAAGTGTCACATCTCATCAATGTGCATTTATGGTAAGTTTATGTGTTTGACTATCCATGAAGTTCTTACACACTTTGGAAGTATTCCATGTTTGATACAATGCATGTTGACTAGTATTTAGTAGATGTGACATTGCTTGTTTATGTGTTTGACTATCCATGAAGTTCTTACACACTTTGGAAGTATTCCATATTTGGTACAATGCATGTTGACTAGTAATTAGTAGATGTGACATTGCTTGTTTATGTGTTTGACTATCCATGAAGTTCTTACACACTTTGGAAGTATTCCATGTTTGGTGCAATGCATGTTGACTAGTATTTAGTAGATGTGACATTGTTTGTTTTGGAGTGATTTATTGTAAGTTTGGTTGAACAGTTCTGGCGGACCCCTGGAGGAACATGGGCGGACCCCTTCTGAGGGTACCGCCGTGTCCGCCAGACTGCTGACTTCCTTTGATATAAATACCAAAGGACTTGCAAGAAATCCCTCATCACTTAGAGTCATATTTTACACATATTCTCTCATTATACTCAGTAGCTACTAACTTGTGTGATTCTCTTATGTAGCAAAGGAGTTCACATATTCATCTAAGAAGTTACAAGTTTCAACTCTAAGTTGCAAGACTTGTTAGCTTTGGTGTGTATAGACTTTGATAGTTTATACTTCATGTGTATCTTGTATAGAAGTGATCAGTTAGTATTTTAGGCCTCAAAATACATAGTGTGTTGGGAGTTGTTGTACCCTTGTAAAAGAACTAACGGGAGTGGTTGTACCCTTGGTAAAGAACTCGACATCTAGCTTAGTGTCGGTAAAACTGTAAGCGACGAATGGGAGTGGTTGTACCCTTGTAAAAGAACTCGACATCTAGCTTAGTGTCGGTAAAAGTGTAAGCGACGTTGTAAAGGTTTTCTCCGCCGGTGAAAGGAGCTTGTTGATTAGTGCTTATAACTCTCGAGTTGGAAACTCGGGGCGTGGATGTAGGGCAAGGAAAAAGAGTCCTTGTAGCCGAACCACGATAAACAATCATGTTGTGGTTTGATCGTTTCTTTCTTTATCTTTGCTTATTACATGTTGTTCTTTAGTTAAAATAGCTAGTTACATATAAAGCTTTTCAAAGAACTAAACAAGTAAAGATGTGTTTATATCTTCAAACAAAAGTAAAGCTTTTCAAAGAACTAAACAAGTAAAGTTAGGATCATCACAAGCAAAGCTTTTCAAAGTATGAAACTAGTAAAGTTAGAATTTTTATTCACATGAAAAGCTTTTCAAAGAATCAAATATATAACATTGTGTTTATATCTTTAAGCAAACATAAATGTTTTTAAAGATATTCAAGTTAATAAGGATTAAAAAAGCGGTAAACTATTCAACCCCCCTTCTAGTTTTACACAATTGGCATCAGGAGCTACGTTACTCAAGATCTTTAAAATATAATGTATTTTAAAACTTGGATCGATCCATGGATTTTGAAAATCTCAAAGAAGGGCAACCTATTCAAAACCAACCGCTATTTGAAAAAGAAAACTTACTTGAATGGAAAAGTAATTTTGAAAACTATGTGAAATCAATTGATCAAGATCTTTGGCATATTATTTCTTTTGGTAATTTCAAACCAAAGAAAACAAGTTTTTGAAAACCAAGATAACTATCTTAAACTTGATAAAAATACTAAAGCTAAAACAATATTTTACAAAGCTTTAGTACCAAATATGAAAGAATGTATTTTTGTCAAAAGGCTAATGATGTTTGGAAAAATATGGTAAACTTTCATCAAGGAATATGTCAAGTCAAAGATGATCAATTTGATCTTACATATGAATTAGAAGTTTTAGAAAAACTAATTGATAGACATTTAGTAGAAGTTAATACATGTGTTACTAGTTTAAATGTTTTAAATGAAGGTACAAGTGAAGATGAGTACGTGTGTTTTGATGAACCTGCTTGCGTATCTTGGAATGTAATGGATGTTGACGAAGACAATGATCCAGTAGTTAATTGTCAATTTATTGAAACAACAAGCAAGGTGTAAGTAAAGGTGATTACTCGTGTCAAGCTCGTAGTAGTCTTGCTTGCGATTCATGGAATAACTCGGATGAAGATGAAGTCAACCATCCGGTTTGTGATTCTAAACTAGATAAAACATCAAACAAGGTACACTTTGAAACCAAACTCTTTTGTTTTGATTAATTTATCCTAGAGTTTTCTAAACTAGAAAATGAGTCTAAACATTTATGCAACATGGACCTAAAAACTATCTTCAAGAATGAGTCTTCAAAATCTCTTAAAAATATCTTTGAAAAGGAAATCTTATTAGAAGATAAAATGTCTAGAATTGAGAGTAATGTTGAAATTAATATAGAATATAAATTATGTCTAGATTACAAATATGAGATTAAAATGCAAAATGAGAAAGGAAAAATTATTAGTTAAATTTGATGAAAGCTCAAAATCTCTTGAAAGATTGTTGAGGAGTCAAAGATTGTTTAAAGATAAAACCGGATTAGGATTTAACTCAAAAGCATCATTAACTAATAAAACAAAGCAAGTAAAATTTGTCTAACCTAGAAGAGAGATTTAGAGATAATTTTATCTCTAATAGAGACTCATGATAAAAGAATTAAGATTATCATACTCTATGCTTTTATATGATTGCCTAACCTTCTTGGATACATGAGTTATTGAGTTTCAAAGCATGTCGTCAAACCAAGTTTTTACGCATAATGCTTATTCGCTTGATAGCATCTCTATGCAATTTAAAAGGTACGCATTACTTAAACTTGACTTTGGTTATATCTTGTCTCTAGCATTATGTGTTCAAATATGTGTTATTTGTAATACTCTAGAGTGTTTACCTGCTATTTGTAAATAACTAAGATTAGATTATATGCAACAAGAAATTTAGTCTTTAGTACTAGTAGGAGATATAAGGTGTTTTGGTTATTTAACCATCAAGAGATAAACACGAAAAACTCTTGAGTATGTCTCACTCAACCCTTGCTTACATGTGAGCTAACTAAGAATTTCCTAAGTGTTAAAATGTCTAACACTTTTGTGATGCTTGCAAAACAAACCCTTGTTAAACAATTTTCTCAAACACCATACTTTGAGTCTTTAATTGTGTCTTTCTTCAATCACCCCTTTATGATAATCTCACATAAAACACACAAGGTGAAATAAATCACTTTAGCATATATTAGGATGTGTGAAAGAAAATAAGTTTTCAACATCTAGGATTTACACATCAAATGTGACACATAGTCTAATGATGTTGTACCTCTTGGACTTTTTAAAAATAAATAGAGTTCATAGTGTCTTAAGTAAGAAAACCCAAAAAGTCGAGGAGTCGTTGAATATGACATTTAACGAGTAATCTCCTCCTTCTATGATATCATCTTTGGTAGATGATAACTTAGTCGAAAGTCCAATGATGGCAAGACAAGCATGGAGTAAAAGTACAAAACAACATCTTCTCACCTTGAGTTAAACATTGAATCAAGTAAAATTGACACAAGTTATAAAACTTGATTTATTGGTCATTAGTTGTGTCTAAACAAATTCAACAAAAACAATTTTTGGAATTTAGAATAAAACACTAGTGAAACGAAATTGATATTTCAAAGTAATCAAGTGAGTACAGTGTCAATATTTGAAAGACTTTTTGATAATAAAAGCAAGCCACAAAAGCAAGGGATTTTAACTTAAAGACATTCCTAGTTGCTCTCTTGTTCTCAATGGTTAAGTTATTGATGACTTATCAAGAATGAGATTAGTAAATCCGTAGGTAAAACTAAACATAGAGAAATGTTTGAAAGACTAATTGTTCTCATAACATTTAGATTCAACATTATGTTTAGCTTTTGTCTATGTGCTCGTGTTAACGAAGATCCTAAGACAACTCTTTAGTTGAGCCTATTTGGATACATCATAAGGTACTACACAACTAGGATTATGGTATCCCAAAAGAACGGGAATAGAAACCATAGTGTGTGACAAATGGAATTATGTCGGTAATAAGTTGATAAGAAAAGCACAAGTGGTACTTGCACTTTTATACTTACTTACCCAATGATTCTCCAAAACACGTAAGATTCTCAAATTAGTATCGGATGGAGAAACACATTAACAAGCTCCGCTTGAACAAGCAAACTCGCATCAACAACGGAATTCATCTTATCAACATTGCTATACCTTCAACAAAGGAAGCATCGACTTCAGCGACAATTCAATCCATTATGTTCTTAATTGACATATTGTGATCCATCATCATCGTCTTGGTAAAAATGTTCATTGAGGAACATCTTAACTAAGAAAGTCTTATACGTTAACCATTCTATCAACGTTTTCACAAAACCTCTTGAATGAGAAGCATTCATCATCCCTAGGCTTAGTCAAGGACTCATAAGACCTAAAACCTTAGTTTTGAACATTAAGATAAAACCACAAAAATCAAGACAATTCCTTTTGAGTTTTCTCTGCAGATCCCACGGCACCCTCAAACCATACGAGCAGAACCCATTTTTTGGTTCCGCCTGGTCCGCCCAAGCCACAGAATATTTTATTTAAGTTCAAAACCAAACACCTCTTTACTCACAACTCCAACTTACCATCAGCCCATAAGATTCACAAAATGAGCAAAACTTCAAGCATATTCCTCATAACCTTTCATCACTCAAACCTCAAACAACCAATGTGAAATGAGAAACCGAGTTATCCTTTGTCCTATCAATATCGAGTCATTCACCATCTTCATGCCCTCAAAGAAACCAAGAGTCAATATCATCTTCACCAAGAACTCCACCTAGTCATCTTCACAAGAAGATTCCACAATGTAACCAAACAAGTGTGTCATCCCCACTATAACCTAACCTATCTAGATTAAACCACCTTTCATGATACATAAACCTATGTTCACCTTTGTGTCGCTCTTTGAAACAAAAGGCAATTGTCATATCCATACTCTCATTAACATATTTGTCTATGTCGTCAAAAGTCAAGTGAATTTCATTATGAAATACGTCTCTTCCACTTTCTAGCAAGTGAAGAACACAAAGAAGATATCCAAGCTTTAAGTATTGTCAAACAATCACCACCTCATTTCACATATCCACTCTCGGTCGTCAACCATACTTTACCACCGTTCACCACATTGTTAAAACAAATGAAAAACGTCATTGAAACATCACTTGCATTACAAAAAAATTTTAAGCATCATAATGAGTCAAGTCAACCGCACCTCCACATTGTTTTCATATAGGCACACACTAGAACATACACATTACAATAGTCATTTACTTTAATGTGAAATTTTGAATTTCTAGGAATCATCATGCCTCCTCTAACTCACTACGACCACAAGGACACCATCAAGTACCTACCCAAACGCCACAAAGCCAAAGGTCTCACTCAAACTCAAATCGTTGTCTTCAAAGCCTTAGAAAAACGATATGTCCCTAAGGGTAGAACCATTGATCCATCCTTCTTAGAAGGTACAAACCTATACACGGAATTTGCCACAATCAACTTTGAGTATCTCTTAGAAATCGACAAGCCTATTTGTTCTAGGTTCATTTTAGAATTATATGCATCCGTCCCTTCTCCAAGGATGAGTATGGTCGCATGTCTATTAACTTTAGGGCTAGTAGTCATTAATACTCCTTCACTCTCGAGGAGTTTGCTCAAATCCTAGGTGTCTCAAACCATGGTACTTGCATCTACTCCTACTTGCATTCCTTCTCAACTCTTGACACACTCTTTGACAGCATCTATCCCTATGATACCCCTCTTGTGTCCAAAAATGAACTACGTGACCACCTCTTCATTAGGACCACCAACACTAGGAGAACTAGAACCGGAAATGAGGTCATCTAGGACCCATATGGTATGGAATTCAATGAACTCAAGCCCCAATTAAAGGAATGGGAAGAACTCCTTAGAACCAATGAAATTAGCACCATAGGAAACTGGGATCACATCAATGTTTGTCTTAGATACATGCTCTATAGCATTTCCACTGGTCAACCTTTTAACTTAGCCTATTACCTCGCCAAAAGAATGGCCGACATACCTTTGGTAGGAACAACCGCTCTTCCTTATGGAATGCTTCTCACCCACCTCCTTTAGACTACCTTCTAGAACTCCCCGTCATTGAAAATGTATCCGAAGAGTTCAAGCAAACCAAAGGAATTTTCAAGTGCTTTGGAAGGTACCTAAGCAAGCTCAATAAGAAGATAGACCGGTTATGAGACGATTAAGGAATGTTTGGCTTATGAATGCTTTAGAATCATCTTTGTGTTAAAACTACGTGAATTATGTGTTTTTCACTTTCATGGTTTATTATGTTTGTTGGATTATGTTTGTATGAACTTTTATGCATAATGACAATGTTTAAGGTGTTTGTCATTTTTTTTCTATGCTTATGCCAATTCTTACTAAGTATAGTAAAATCCTCGACCTCAAGGTCAAAGTCCCATGATATATATGTTTACGTGTCTAATTTTTGCATTGCCTAACCAGAATTACCTTATCTTTTTGATTTTAGGAGTTTTCGAAAATTTTGAAAATCGTCTCGCGGGTCAAAAACGCGAACTGCCTAATTTTTTACCTCTGGCGGATGTGGCGGTACCCAAAATTGGGGTCCGCCAGTGTATTTTCTGGGAATTCCAGAAATGGCCCAACAGACCAGGCGGTACCCTCAAATGGGTTCCGCCAGTGTCTTCTGAGGGTTCCGCCAGGCACCTGCAGAAAATTTTTCCATTTTTCTTAAGTCCAAAACTTGTAAAGTGTCAAACCATTATACTAAGTGAGAAACACCTTCCATTAACTCAAATAATCATATTAGAACAACTCTCACTCACTAAAACAATTAGGAAGCCACTTCCCTCCAAAAATTCAAATTCAAACATAACTAACCCAAGGAACCCTTTTGAAGGATCCTTCAAACCATTGGAACATTTTCAAACCAAATCGCTTCCCATGATCACAAAACATTGAGTTCATATGTTGGTCTTTCACTCCACCCAATTCCATTGGATTGACATCAAATCATTTGAAACCTCAATCTTTGTATGGAACACATCAAATCCAAACACTCCTTCCCACAATTCTTTTTAAGTTTGATCATTTTAGAATACCCCAAAACTCACACCAACACCATTACTTCTCTCAAACCAAAGATTTGAGATGACTTAATCAAACACCTTATCCAAATCATCAAGCTAAAACCACTAGGACTAGTGTTAAACCTTGTTGCTTCAACAAAACCATCAAATCAAGCTCATCACTTGACATTTCTTCACTTATCCAAAACTTCCTTAACCTTACTACATCAACATCATATTCAATACCTTGCAACATCAACATGACCATTATTCAAGATTTTCTCAATCTTGCTACTCCAACATCCTCTCCCAAACATGGCAATACAAACATATACACTTTTCAACCATCAAAAACTTTTTCAACCATCGATCACCAACACTAACACCAATGGAACTTTTCCATACACCACCAACATCACCACATCCACTATTGGAAACTTTTGAAAACCTATCACCTAAACCATCAAGCCCTCCATCGTTGTCACTTTTTGACACCATTGCCGAAACGGAAACCCAACAACAACGAATATTTCAACCAAATGAGTCATTGGATGATGCACCTCATCCACCGTCATTGCTTGAGAGTTTGGCCTACCATTATGCTAAAACCTCAATTTTTCCAAACGATCAAGGTCATACACACCAACAATCATTTGTGTTTCACCCCATTCTCAAAAAACCTTCATGGTAACCATTTACAAATAACCAAGCTTACACCATTTTGTTCAAAAAACCACCACCACAACAACAATAACTACCACCACCACAAGAACCTTCCCAACACTTTGAATCTCTATTTTCTTCGTATAAGAAAATAAAAGCATCTCAATGATCTTCCACCAAGACCAACAAGAATATCACCATCCAAAACCATTGTTGTCTCACCTTATCTACAAAGAGATCCATAATCCCCTAAACAATGCAATGAGGTTTATCCTAAACCACATTGTGGAACGTCTCAAGTTTAGAGTCTCCAAAATGAAACAAAACCGTTTCTTTTGGAAAATGTTGCTCATTAAAACCAACAAACCAAGTTTAGAGTACCACCACTACCTCAAGTTTAGAGTCTCCAAAATGAAACAAAACCGTTTCTTTTGGAAAATGTTTCCCATTTAAACCAACAAACCAAAACCCGTGTCACCCTCTCAACCTTCAAAATAAAGCCCGCTACAACCCTCAACACACATTTTCATCCTTAAACAACCTTAGCCTTGTTTTTGGAAAATGTTTCTCATTAAGGAAAATGATGATTTCCTTGTAGCTTTTTATGATCTTAGTTTATTTTTAGTTTTTCTTTATTTTTAAAAGTAGGATGTTGTCGTCCAAATTTCTTGTCTTTGACTTTTTAAGAGTCAAACTTTTTCATGAAATGAATTTCATTCTACTACAAGGTTTGCATTGTTTGTTGACCATTTAGGTATAATAAGTGAACTATACCTTGCTATGGTAGCATACATATATCTTGTGTTTTAGGAACTAACCTTTCTTTTTGTAGGATCATTATCCATGTTTTCCTTCCTTGATACTCCATTTAGGGGAGTAATATTCAAGGGGGAGCATGAGTGTTGCATTATTCCACTTCACAACTCTTAGTTGTGTTCTAGACATGAAATGCTTTCATGACTTGTCTTGTGCGACAACTAACCTTTTTTCTTGTAGGTTCAAAATCCATGTCTCCTCTCTTGGCACTCCATTTAGGGGGAGTATCGTCCAAAGGGGAGCAAGTGCATACTTCCGCCTCGCTACTCTTCTTTTTGTTTTGACAAAAAGGGGGAGAATTTATATATAAACTTGTTTCAAAATTTTTTTTTTGCATATCACATCTTTTTAGAAAAAACAAGTTTTTATACTAACTTTATAAGACTTAACACTAAAACTAGTGTTTTGCTTATAAATAAAGTTTATGTTTTGTCATCAACAAAAAGGGGGAGATTGTTAATACAAATATCGCCTAAAAACGTTATTTATATTTTAACGATCTTTGCTAAGTTTTGTTAATGACAAAGTACAAACTTTAGATTGTAGTAAAACATCATTTTAGTTTAAGTCTTGTATAACTAGTCTTTACGTTTCTTTTTAAACTTAACATTGTTTTTATTTCCTTAATAAGAAAGTGTCACATCTCATCAATGTGCATTTATGGTAAGTTTATGTGTTTGACTATCCATGAAGTTCTTACACACTTTGGAAGTATTCCATGTTTGATACAATGCATGTTGACTAGTATTTAGTAGATGTGACATTGCTTGTTTATGTGTTTGACTATCCATGAAGTTCTTACACACTTTGGAAGTATTCCATATTTGGTACAATGCATGTTGACTAGTAATTAGTAGATGTGACATTGCTTGTTTATGTGTTTGACTATCCATGAAGTTCTTACACACTTTGGAAGTATTCCATGTTTGGTGCAATGCATGTTAACTAGTATTTAGTAGATGTGACATTGTTTGTTTTGGAGTGATTTATTGTAAGTTTGGTTGAACAGTTCTGGCGGACCCCTGGAGGAACATGGGCGGACCCCTTCTGAGGGTACCGCCGTGTCCGCCAGACTGCTGACTTCCTTTGATATAAATACCAAAGGACTTGCAAGAAATCCCTCATCACTTAGAGTCATATTTTACACATATTCTCTCATTATACTCAGTAGCTACTAACTTGTGTGATTCTCTTATGTAGCAAAGGAGTTCACATATTCATCTAAGAAGTTATAAGTTTCAACTCTAAGTTGCAAGACTTGTTAGCTTTGGTGTGTATAGACTTTGATAGTTTATACTTCATGTGTATCTTGTATAGAAGTGATCAGTTAGTATTTTAGGCCTCAAAACACATAGTGTGTTGGGAGTTGTTGTACCCTTGTAAAAGAACTAATGGGAGTGGTTGTACCCTTGGTAAAGAACTCGACATCTAGCTTAGTGTCGGTAAAAGTGTAAGCGACGAATGGGAGTGGTTGTACCCTTGTAAAAGAACTCGACATCTAGCTTAGTGTCGGTAAAAGTGTAAGCGACGTTGTAAAGGTTTTCTCCGCCGGTGAAAGGAGCTTGTTGATTAGTGCTTATAACTCTCGAGTTGGAAACTCGGGGCGTGGATGTAGGGCAAGGAAAAAGAGTCCTTGTAGCCGAACCACGATAAACAATCGTGTTGTGGTTTGATCGTTTATTTCTTTATCTTTGCTTATTACATGTTGTTCTTTAGTTAAAATAGCTAGTTACATATAAAACTTTTCAAAGAACTAAACAAGTAAAGTTAGGATCATCACAAGCAAAGCTTTTCAAAGTATGAAACTTGTAAAGTTAGAATTGTTATTCACATGAAAAGCTTTTCAAAGAATTAAACATATAACATTGTGTTTATATCTTTAAGCAAACGTAAATATTTTTAAAGATATTCAAGTTAATAAGGATTAAAAAAGCGGTAAACTATTCAACTCCCTTCTAGTTTTCCACAAAAATATTATATAAAAAAAGCAATAAATGTAAGATAATGATAATTAAAAGATGTACATGTATAATGGCAAATAATTATTTGCAAAATCTTGATTTTAGTTTGACCCTTAATGCAAAAATTACGGGCTCATTTTATAGTAACTGTGAAAAAATATATGCGTTAAATACAAAAAATGATAAAAATTTAAGAATTAAACAATGTTTAAAATATTAATTTAGTGCTAGATGATGTTATTATTTTTAATCAATGGTATAATAATTTATTAACATCACTCAATTTTTAGCTTTTAAGTTTCAAAAAAATATCATTCATCTTTTATATAATAAAATAAAATCCCTTATTGAGAATTTTTCATTTCAAAAAAATTAATTCATACCTTATTTAGTAATAATTGTATTTAAAAAAAAGATTATTTTCTTATTAGGTAACATTTTATATTTATCCATAACACAAGTAGATGATAAATACAAAAAATATAGATAAGATACAATTAACACAATTAGAAGATAAATACAAAAAATATAGATAATATACAATTAATAATAGAATTAAAATTTTTAAATAATTATTTTTAATAATAAAAAACTATAATTAAACAGTATACATCAAACAAAATAAACATTAAATTATTTGTTTTTTAAATAAAAATATATGATTCAAAAAAATTTAAAAAATCCGCGCGTGCACGGGTATTATAACTAGTTCTTTATATATAGCAGAGATAATATTTGCATCTACGTGCAGTGTCAATGAAATACAGGGAGACAATGTTGTCTTACTCGATGATCTATTCGGAAAATGCTTAAACGTGTTACTGAATCTCACGGCCATATACTTGAAAATCTTAATGTATGGATGCCATGCGAGTTTGGGCATAAACTTAAATCTCACGGCCATATACTTGAAAATCTAATGTTAATTTTATTACAACCTTATAAATATATAACATCGATGTAGTCATTCTCTAACTTGAAAATCAGTCGATTACACCAGTAAAATTCTGCATGACACATAGTTTGTGACAAACACATTACGTGATAGAGAAACACAACAAAATATATTAAAAAAAAAAAAAAAAAAAAAAAAAAAGGGGGGGGGGGGGGGGGGGGGTGTTAAGCCTCAAGTTGCCCAAACATGTTTTTCTCCGATTGTACTTACGGAATTACATGTGCAACTACTTACAAATATACATGTAGTTACATGTCTCAAATTTATTGTTCATCGAACACAAACACACACTTCAAAAGAATACATTACTCACATTTTCATTTTCACAAAAGTCACTAAAAAGACAATTTTATCTTTTGCAATTAATTCACGTTTCTCTTTAATTTTGTAGATATAAATCTTAATTAGAGCTAAATATGATAAACTTACACTTTAATCTAATATATTTAGTAGTGGGTAATATTATTATTATTATTAACTTTTTTATAGAAGCGGGTTATTATTTTTGAGACAATAATTGTAAGATACATGACGATATTTCGAAGAAAAGAACAGAAAACAAATATTCATATAACTTCACGTAATAGTGGAGCTTCACTTCACGCGTGACCACTTAGGTGGATACCCCCTCCTCACACACGACATGCGTTACAAAGACACCCTCCTCACATGTGGTTAGATCACAGCAGTGAGGGCATCACTGTGGTGAAGAGGTTTGTTTTGTGTGTTGTGAGTGTTTAATAGAGATTAAATGATGAGTGAGTGATTAAGAGATGGAGAAAAGATGACATGTAGCTAAAATAAAAATGAATGCAATGTATAACAATAGTTACCACCAGAGATATTGCCACTGCAAATTACTAGTATGACTATACTAGAGTATATATTTTCATCTAGTTAGATGGACATTTATCTGGTTGGATTCCAGGTCATGCCTACCTTAAGTTTTAGATGAGTTGGTTTAGGAGACATACAAAACTCTTAGACTGGTCCCCCGTTGAAATTTGGACTTAGATGTGGTCAAATGAATGGCCAGAACTACATTACGAGTAATATATATAAGCAACAAAGCACTTTTTAAATGCAATTTAATTCTTTTAACTATATATTGAATGTTGAACATATAAGACATTTAGACCTATAACGATCAAGAAAAGGAAATGTGCATGGCCCCTACAATACCTTTCATTTGATTCCTTGCAAGGTACATTATAAATTCTCAGGCAGACATTCTTAAAAAAACATGTTATTTGACATCTTATAGTACCACGATATATATCATATATGTTTGGATTTTGTAACTTTTCTAATATATATAATAATAAATCATGCGGCATTTTTATATTTTTGAAAAACATTTGAATCTTTTTTATAACCAGACTTTCTAATCCAATTTGTGAATCAATTACCACTTACAAGCTAAAGGTCTCACATCATTACTAGTGACGGACCACCAAGGGACTCGATTACCATGGCCTGTAAATCATTAATGTTCGTACCCCTTTTATCATAAATCTTCCACATTGCCTTCATCAATTTCGTTGAAGAGTCTCAAAAACTGATCGTTGGCAAATTTGGTCGAACCAATTCATATAATTGATATGTGGTCCTCTTCTTTATGTTTAAAAGACAATTATTACGTTCTTGCAAAATGTATGATTGTGTTGTTTCGTAATAGTTGGATTTTCCAATTCAGTTCGTTATAAATCGCCACTTATAAGCTAAGTCTCATCATCTCATCAGACAGTTATGCATGTGTCGATCATCATTAAGTATATAGACACGTTGTCTTAAACTTCTATCAAAAAAAATTCGTGATCAATTCAAAACTATCAAATAAAGTTAACGTAATATGAGATGTTATGAATCAATTAAAAGTTATGTCTTGGGAGACTTGTAGTGAGCATTTTATGCAAATACCAACCACGTACATTAAATTTAACAATTGATTTATTAGAGGTAAGAAAAAGGTAAAACTTACAAGACATCAAATGCAAATCAAGTGTCATATATATGAAGTTAGAAAAGGCTTGTGTCAACAATAATTACTGTACCTTCTTGGTATAGAAAGCTCCAAACCTAACAAAGCCAAACTTTAAAGTTTTAACCACTTTTTAGAGCAACATATCAACCACATGCGATAAATACAAATTTCAAGGTAAGATATCATGCATGCATGCTTGATTGAAACTGTACATTACTCTGTATGATATGTCCACATTGAAAGCTCGTAGCTAGATATACTTTTGGTCATCGCTCTACTCAAAATTTTGTTCATCACTTGTGATGAGGAGGGACATCACGCCTGAGGGGGCAACACCATTAAGTTTAGCTTTATATCACACTTCATAATTGGTAGTTTGGTACTATACATTCTACATTAGAGAGACCTACGTTCAACTAATCTAAAGTGTCACACTTTGATTATGCTTATGGTGACAAAGTACGTTAGATGCATGGCTCTGAACTTACAACATGAAGTCAAAGGAAATTTAAATAGTTAAAAGAAATGTTGGGATAAAATGAAAAAGTAGATAGTTATAACCTTTAAACTTACAAGTGTTATAATTTCTAAGACACATTTTGCGTACAACTAAATATGGCACAAGTATGACAACAATTTGATTTTTTGGCTATAAACTGACCAAATTTTGAACGGTTTAAAACTTTAAACCTCTGACCAAATTTTGAATTTTGTAATATCACATACGAAAGTACAATATAATTTTTTTTTAATCATAAACATCTAACCAAACACTATAAATTATGATGCATTTCTAGTCGTTTGATTTCACACAACGACGAGTAGTTAACCAAACAAAATTTAGCAAATCTCCAAGCGACCTATTGCTTTAATTTAACTCGCTTCTTTTTACTGAGCTATAATCATGTATCATACTAGTATAATTGTGTACGATATTGAGGAGAAAAAAAAAAAAAAAAAAAAAAAAAAAAAAAAAAAACACACTAGGAAAGCTATGATTTGAGATTCTTAGGTGACTTTTTATAAATAGTAAAGTTTGATAGAAGGCTGTGGGCTTGCTTGAAATTTAAGGCATTCTTTTTGACTTGTGTGGATAGATGTTAAGTTGGATGCTCCTAATTTGTTGTCAAAAAGCCTCCACCACATGTCAAATTAAGGATCAAAAGTAAAACACTCCTATCGTTTCAATCATTCTATTTTTACTTTTCATGATTCATTGGACATTATAGGAGAGATAAAAATTCACTTAATAGGTATATAATTCACTTTGAAAAATGAACTGAACAAAAAATGATATGACTTGACAGACTTGTCAACTAAAGTGTTCTATTTTACTTGTTATGTTTGATCAAATGTGTTGCTCAATGTATGATAAACAGATATAATAATGAAGTTATCATTAGTTTCGATAATCTATTACTGTATTACTTTCTGTGTCCTCAAAAAATTGTTAAAAAACATCAAATGGACAAATTATGATATTTATAGTTATTGCAAGTTTTAATTGATGAAAAGTTATTTTTATCTTCACATTTGTTACATAAATTAAAAATGATTAACTAATTCAAGTTTTGATTGAGTAGACAAGATAAAAAAACAGTCATAATTACTATTGGTCTGGACATTTTTTAAGACAAATATGAATAATAAAACGAGCATTTTTTGTAGGACGAAAAGAGCATGGCTTTTTACTTATAGGGTTACATGTAATTTTAGAAAAGCAATAAACTTGTATTTACTACTGTTATATCAAACTTTGAGATAATTATACAGCTATTTTTACCTTGGGATGTAGTAGTAATGACTAATGAGTTATAATTTTAGAAGGTAATGTTCAAAATGGGCTTATCCTCACTTTCCGGTTAGAAAGAAAGGTAATGTTCACATTTTGTTCATAGTCATAGTAACAGCTGCTCATTCCGTTTTAAAATTTGTATTCATCTTTTCATTTTGAAATGTTTTAAAATAATTGTCTAATTTTTATTTCAACCAATCTAAAGAGAGCTTAGTGAGTAAAGATTATATTTGATTGATTGAAAGTTGTTTATTGTTATGAGTCCACTTTTCTTAAGCAGTTTGTTTTTTGTCTGATGACAATAATTTTAAACCGGAAGGAGTTAGAATTATAATAGTGCCACATTTGTTGAGTTTCGATAAACAGTTTTGAGAAAGGTTTCAATAAGGGTGGTGATACTTACACCACAAAAGTGATGCACACACCAGAAAAAAAAGTTACGAGTTTGATATAAATCCATTATATCTTGTCTCTCTTGATTGCTCTGGTCACATGTATTGAGAATTTTAAAAGTTGTATTTCACATCCATCTTTAAACTTATCATATGAGAGAAAAAACGAGAAAGAAATTAACCAGGTATATATGAGAAAACCAAAACAGCTTAAAACTATAAACATATATTTTTGAACTACATGCCTGAAATTGAGATTTTTAATAAACATTAGCATTAGTGTATTGCGTTACAAAAATCCATAAACTTCCCGGGACTTCAACCTTATTCTGTCTATGCTTCATATTGCATGCATTCAGGACTTATATGACAAGCTGTAATACTTACGCACTAAATAAGACAAGAATATCTAACTGCAATCTACTTTAATAATAATGAGCAATTATTAGGCAAAAAGAAAGTGAGAAGCATAGGTATGATAACTTCAGCCTCATCATGAAGATCCAACAACCACCTTTAATTCTAAACTAAATTCCCTCCGACGTTTAATCATCTTGATTCACGTAGTTAAATTTTATTTAATCATTTTCAGTCTCTCTTTTTTCTTTTTTTCTTTTTTTTTTCCCTTCAAAAGAAAGGGTCAGAATGGTACGAAATTTAAACTTGTCCATTAGTCATAAATCATAATCACTAGCTGATAGTTTCTTCTCCCATGTCAAAATTTTATGATCATAATTAAATAATTCTATAGATTTACAACTTTCTTCTAACGATAATTAGATTTAAGACTATTAGTTGAATATTCGTGCGCAATTTGATTTGGTAAAGTACTGATCATGTTTCATTAAAAGTCAAGTTTCAATCATGATATATATTGGCCGGCCAAATACCACATCGTGTGGCATAACACCTGAAACATTTTCTACTTTTCGAGCCACGTGAAAATTAAGTTTACCATGTACCGCAGATTTTTAGACCAAAATATCGGATGTCATGATTACCAATACAAGAAATAATCAAAATATCATGTCAAACATAAAAATCAAACTAAACATCTATTAAAGCAAAACCATATTTGGAGCCTTGGAGGTGAGACGCTCTTGTAGGCCAATCAATTGTGAGGTCCAATAAACCGAAAGGAAGTTATGTTGAAAGACCCATTCATACATCATAAAGCAAGTTTACACTACAAGATAAGCTTTGTATCTGATCCCTTATACTATTCCACTAAGGACTTTTTCATTTGTTAATATATAAGAAAAAGACTTGTGTCACAAGGAATCCACAAAAATAACATACATGTTTTTGTTAATGTATCAGCATAAACTTGTTTTTTTTATGCATTCCAGATAAGTTCCCAAAAAAAAACTTTTAGCGCCTCTAGCAAAGCTTGTAATACAGCTGATTTAATTTTAAACCTAGTAAAAACAAACGAGTAAAAGAACAAAAGTACATACAGGTCATCAAAATGTTACCTGAAAACCCTATATACTTTCCATTACTCCATTAGTATCCATTATACCGGCTGATTGAGAAGATGTCGTCATTGGTGTATGGTGCACCCAATCTAGCCTTTTAAGGTGTAAAAGACCATTCACATTTAAGAGATTAGAAAAAAGGCATAAACAGGACATTGTCTACCTGGATTTACAAGATTAAGTGATTTACTAATTGGGTCATAACATATGATAACTTTGACTAGATGGTGTCATAGGTCTAAGTTACATACATAGCCTCTAATTTGCTTATTAAAAAGTACAACAACAACAACATACCCAATCCCGCCTAGGCGGGGTATGGGGGAGGTGGGATGTAGACAGATCCTACCCCTACCCCAGGGTACCCTGCAGGTAGAGAGACTGCTTCCAGAAAGACCTCCGGCAAGTATGTGCAAAGTGTGCTCGAAGTAAAGAAAACGAGAAATAGAATGCAAAACAAAGAAAAGCAAAAAAGCATACAAGCAAACAGAGCAATACGAACATATAGGCAATACGACACAACATGTATAAAAGCAAACATAAAAGCAAACCGACACAACAAGTAAAAGAGCAAACAAAGCAAAACGACAAGACAACCAAGACAAAACAACCAAAATAAAACCACCTAGACAAACGCCAGCAGATAAGGGTGCGAGGGGGGCACAAGACCAAGGCCAAACCAAGCAGCTAAGACCAAAGAGGGCAACGCAAAGGGCCTATAGCTAAGGCAAAGCAAAAGGAGCAAGCAAAAGGCACAAGCAAAGGGGCCTAAAGCCTAAAGGCACAACAAAGGCAAAACCAAAGCGCTAGCCGAGGCAAAGCAAAAGCTCATATCTCCTAACGGGGGCAAGCCAAGGGACCCTAAAAAGCCTAAAACACAACAAACCCCAAACCCTCTACCAACCTAGCCCCAAAACTAACCACGAATATTAATCATATCTCTCCACGCGTTCCTATCTGAGGTCATGTCCTCGGACAAGTGAAGCTCCACCATGTCGAGCTTAAGCCTATCCTCCCATCTAAGTTTAGGTCTACCCCTCCTTCTCCGACCATCGACAATAAGCAATTCAACTCTCCTTACTGGCGCTGTTTGTGGTCTTCTCCTGACATGACCAAACCACCTCAACCTTCCTTCTCTCATCTTCGAGATAATAGATTCTACTTCAAGTGCCGATCTGAACACCCCGTTAGGAATCATGTCAGACATAGTTTTACCACAAGTCCATCTGAGCATTCTTAGTTCCGCTACTTCCACCCTGTTTGCTTGAGCTTTTGTGATAGGCCAGCACTCTGACCCGTACAACATAGCCGGTCTAATAGCCACCCTATAAAATTTACCCTTAAGCTTAACGGGTACTTTCCTATCACATAGAACCCCTGACGCCGCCCTCCATTTCGCCCAGCCTCTTCCGATACGGTGGGTTACGTCGTCGTCTATCATCCCTGATTTTTGAATCACCGAACCCAAATATCTAAAAGACTCCTTAGGTGGTAGGAACTGGTCTCCGATACAGACGTCCGTTTCTTCGTTGTGGCTGATATCGCTCCTGCCGAAAGCACATCTCATGTATTCAGTCTTCTCCCTACTAACCCGAAGGCCATTCTCTTCAAGGGCCTCCCTCCAATGCTCAAGTTTGTTGTTCAACCCGTCCGCTGACTCTACCACCAATACAATATCGTCTGCGAATATCATGCTCCAAGGGATGCACTCTTGGATCCCTCGTGATAGCTCATCAAGAATCAAGGCGAATAGATAAGGGCTAATGGCTGAACCCTGGTGTAATCCAACTTTCATAGGGAAAAACTCTAAGGTTCCCACTGTGGACCGTACACGGGTCTTCGCCCCCTCGTACATATCATTTATGACTCTCAAGTATCTCCTTGGGGTTCCCTTGTCTATCAGAGTTCTCCAAATCAACTCACGTGGGACACTATCCTATGCCTTTTCTAGGTCGATGAAGGCCATATGCAAGTCTCTTTGCCTTTCTCGATATTTCTCCATGAGACTTCTGAGGAGGTGAATAGCCTCGATCGAGGACCTTCTTGGCATAAAACCAAACTGGTTCTCTGACACCCTCGTTTCCCTTCTCAACCTTCTCTCAATAACCCTCTCCCAGAGCTTCATCGTGTGACTAAGGAGCTTAATACCCCTATAGTTGCTACACACTTGTACGTCACCCTTGTTCTTGTAGATAGGGATGACTTCACTAAGCCTCCATTCCTCTGGCATCTTATCGCTAGAGAAAATCTTGTTGAAGAGGGAAGTCAACCATCTTAACCCCTCGTCACCTAAGATCCTCCAAGCTTCTATGGGTATTTGGTCTGGGCCTACCGCTTTGTTTCTTCCCATCTTCATTAATGCAACCTTCACTTCACCTTGGCTGATATCCGAGTAGTCGCACTCTGGAAGCAAATCTTGGCTAGGGGTCCCTCTCTCCCCGCTTTCTTGTGTAGCCCTCTCATTAAAAAGAGAGGAGAAATAATCTCCCCATCTTTTCCTAATATCCTCTTCGTTGACAATGCTACGTCCATCCACATCTTTAATGAATCTTATGTTTCCCAAATCCCTGCTTCTCCTCTCTCGGGCTTTAGCAATCTTGAAGATATTGTTTACCCCTTCCTTGGAGTCCAAGTTCTTATACAGAACCTCGTATGCTTTGTCTTTCGCCTGGGCTACTGCCTTTTTCGCTTCTCTTCTGGCTACTTTATACCTCTCCTCTGCCTCGACCCTATTCTCTAGATTACCCGCTCTACTCAAAAGGAGCTCTCTGAACCTAGATTGTTTCGCCGCTACCTTGGTTTGCACCTCATCACTATACCACCAAGATTCTATTTGGTTTGTTTGGGTTCTCGTTGTCCCAGTAGCCACACCTAGTGACTCCTTAGCTGCGTCTTTAATGATGCAGGATAGGGTGTTCCACATCTGATCCGCGTCCATAACATTTAAGTCCTCCGGCCGATCCGACAGTCCCTCTGAGACTCTCGCTGCAAACTCCTGTACCGCCGGACCGTTCAATTTCTTCCACATAATCCTCGGCATGTTAGTCGCCCTCTTCCCACTTCGTTGCCTCTCATAAAATGCATCCATGGCTAACAATCTGTGTTGGGATGAGCATGTCTCGCCTAGGAATACCCTGCAGTCACTACATGCTCTAAGGTCCCCTCTGCGCACCATCAGATAGTCGATCTGAGTGTTGTGCCCTCCACTCTAGAAGGTAATTAGGTGGGCCTCTCTCTTCTTGAAGAAAGAGTTCACAACTACTAAGTCGTGCGCTCTAGCGAACTCCAAAATAGAGCGACCTTCGTCATTCCTAACTCCATAGCCAAAACCTCCATGAACCCCTGCGTATCCATCCGTTGCAGCTCCTATGTGACCGTTCAAATCACCCCCTATAATTAGACGCTGATCCCACGGGCACTCTCTCACTAGCTCGTCAAGGGCGTCCCAGAAACTCCTCTTCTCTGCGTCGCTGAGCCCCACCTGTGTTGCATAAGTGCTGACAATGTTAATAGTCTCATTCTCAATTACCAAAGTAATCGCCATGATCCTATCGTTGCACCTGTTAACTTGCACTACATTGTCCTTTAGGTCTGCAGCCAAAATGACTCTAACTCCGTTTCTCGCAGACCTAGAACTTGAATACCACAGTTTGTAGCCGTTCCCCTCCCTCGTGCGGGACCCCTTCCATTTCGTCTCCTGAAAGCACGCTATATCAACCTTATGTCTCCCTAAGGCATTGGCAAGCTCGAAGAGCTTCCCGGTCAACGACTCTACATTCCAGCTACCCACCCTAATCCTACGAAAGACCGCAGGTCTACCAAAACTCCTAGCCCCGCCTACCCTCCCTATCCCTCCTACCCCTACCCCTACCCCTACCCCTCTCGAGCCGCTAGAACATGACCTCAGGTGACCATAACAATCTAATGCGTCTATACTAACCTCAAGGAAACAAAGGCAAAGTCAGGCACAAGCAACAAAAAGTGGGGGCAAAATGCGCAAAAGAAGCAAAACAAAGGCACCTAAGAAAGAAGCTAAAAAAGAAAAAGGGTCTAAGACACTAAAAAGAGGGAAGCACAATAAAAGGCAAAGAGAGACAAAATACTGGCCAAAGAGATAGAAATATATATATATATATATATATATATATATATATATATATATATATATATATATATATATATATATATATATATATATATATATATATATATATATATATATATTTTATTATTTTAGAGAAGAAAGCTTAGCTGCCAGAAAAATGAGTTTTCCGGTGGTCAATGGTTGTCAACGGCGGCAGTAGCGGCGGCCGGTGACTGCTGCGACGACAAGACTACCTGGATCGGACTCGGGACAGTGGGGGGGGGGGGGGGACCTCCACTCGCCGGAGGTGATGGCCTACGTAGCCGGGAAGTCGCCTGAAAAAGTACAAAACAATAAACAAAAACCGTTACCACTGCCGGCGCGTGTAGTCGCGTGACGGCACAGGTGGGTGTCGGAAAAGTCTTATACTTAATGTAAGCCCAAACTGCAGATCGATGTTTTGACTTTTTTCATGGAAGGCAAAACTCAGAAATCAATCGTTGGTGGATATCTTCTTGTCAAACGATAGATAATTAGATTACCGATGATGATGATGATTTGATGATGATGAGATGATGATGATGATTTGATGATGATGAGATGATGATGATGATGATAGGAAGAAGAAAGTGGAGTGATGCAAGTGTATTGTCAGTGTTCACGGGTCGTTCTGCTTTGCAGGGTCTTAGTTTCATACTTATTAAAAAGTGTTTCTCCTAAAACTTATAAAAAAAACAAAGAAACTGTTGATATAAATAAATGACTAAAAACGTTATTCATATCTTTCGATATCTCTATGTTTTGATAATCACAAAACGAAAACTCATCAAACCAAAGATCATGACATAAACAAGTATTTAGTAGTAAATACTCACCTTTGCCATCTAATCACTTAAGGTATGAATAAACAAAGTGTCTAATGCATTATAAGATCAAATGAACACTTTTGTTAATCACTAGATATTTATAAAATGTCACAAAACATTTTATATCTTTTATAAAACATTTTTGGCATTAAAAGAATATGTTTAATTCATTACAAAATTATGAATTCAAATTTTCAACCAAAAATGGCAAATCTAATCCAGAAAAATTTCCCTCACAAAAGGACAAGAAAATACAACGTTCAGGAGGGCGGCCCCCTTAATGATTAAGGGGACCGGCACGCTCCAAAACAGTATTTTCTGGCCCTATAAATATTGGATCATTCCACATATTTTTCTCACCTTTTTGCACTAAAAACTTTCTGATCTAAACATCCATTTCATTCCTCTAAAAATCCTTTGATCTTATATACTTTGATCTTTGTTTCAAAGTGATCCAAGCCTCAACACTCAAGTGCAAAGAGAAGAATACTTCTATTAGAAGTATTACAACTTAGTATCATCTTGCTATCTAAGTTGTTTGTTTATTTCATCTAGTTGATCCTTCATATTTTGGTGAATAAGGTGTATGTATTAGTTAGCTAGATTGTGTTATAAAATCTAGAATTGTTGTAAGTGTGAAGTGGAACTTGAAGTGAAGAAGTAGTGTTAGATAGTAGTGGTGATAGGAGATAGTAGCAATATAGTTTAGTAGTGAAGAAATTGAAGCTTCCAAGTAGAGAAGAATAGAAGACATTAGTGACTTGAAGTTGTGAAGATATTAGTGGCTTGAAGTTGTGAAGACATTAGAGCCTTGAAGTTGTGAAGACGTTAGTGCCTTGAAGTTGTGAAGTTGCAAGACATTGAAGTCGTGAAGTATTTGTGAAGGCGTGAAGATACTTGTGGTGTGAAGAAGTATAGAAGAAGTGAAAAAGGTGTGAAGAAGGTGTGGTGTGATATTTGGTGTGAGATTGGTTCTAGCTACGATTAGAACTCGACATTTTGGTTTGTGTCGTAAATTGGTGTAAGCCTTTGGTGTGTACGGTTTTCTCTGCTATAAGGGAGGTTATTATCTTAGTGAAGAAAACTCTCGAGTTTGGTGCTCGGGGAGTGGAGTAGGGCAATGAAAGTGTCCTTGTAGCCGAACCACTATAAATCTTTTGTCTCTCGGTTTGATCTTTCCATCTCTCACTCTTTGCTTGTTTACTTATTAGCTTTTCGTATATTGTTATAATTGTGTGTTGTGCATATATTGATTTCACATAAAGATCAAACTAGGTTCTATTTACAACATTAATTGTACAGTAGTAAAATATAAGTATATACACTTATTAAAACACATATACATATATAAATACAAACTTATATTTAAGTGAGATATATTCTATTCAACACTTTAAATAAGTAGTGTCTATGTGATGTATGTGAATTAATTTGTATCTATACTTTAGCTTCAAAGGTTTTTACAATTAACATCAATTCTTTAAAAGCAAACTTTTATTAAACGAAAAAGACGCAAAACTATTCAACCCCCCCCCCCCCCCTTCTAGTTTTCCACAATTGGTATCAAGAGCCACGTCTAGCAAGATTTTTAAAATAGATTGTATTTTAAAACTTGTAACGATCTATGGAATTTGAAAAATATTTAGAAGGGGAATTTACGCAACAACCACCATTATTTGAAAATTATCATTTTCTTGAATGGAAAAACAAATTTGAAAATTATGTGAAATCAATAGATCTTGATCTTTGGCATATTGGTGAGTGCTTATTCACTCACCATTTTATGGCTAAATAACGACCCAAAACGACTATTTGAGCTAACAAATGCCAAGAAAACATATGTTTTTATGTTTGTGATGTGCAGGTACGAATATTATGAAAAACGAACAAAACAAAGCAAAACCGAGCACAAGAGTGGAAAAGGATTCAAAAGCCGATGTCGGGAAGCATTTTTCAAGTCCGGATCATTATTCGAGCTTAAAGTGCCAAATCAATCCTTGAAGATTTATCAGTTGTCATATTTAGCCCGTGGAATTATTTTACAAAAATGGCAGAAGTGGTCCTCATGATTTCATAAAGTATACTTTTGGTCCTTGAAGTTATATTAACCAAAATCTGCCAAGTCTACAACATAAAAGCCTAGTCCATAAACACAACTCCAGCCCACTCTCATTATCAAACCCAAGCCCAATATCTATTCCCTGACCCGAGCCCACTCCTATCCTTGGTCAAACCCACACACAACCGGTCAAATTTAATTCAATAAATAATAAAATAAAACAAACAAACGCGCCCAATTTACCCCTCTTTCCCCTAAACCCAGCTAACCATGAACCCTAAAAATTACCTTTCCCAATTACCCTATCCCAAACAATTTTAACCACAATTAAGGGTATTAAAGTCAAATCAAGGGTACTCTAGGAGCGTGTCAAAGTGTGGCAGAGCATGTCAGAGTATGGCAGAGCACAAACGGGCTACGTGGCAGGCTATTACTGGTACAAACGCGTCACAGGATCTAATCCAAGGGCTATGAATAGATGAGGAATGATTGAAGATGTTCGTATGGTCCTGAGGTGATTGAAAGAAACACAAGCACACGGATTGCCAGCTTGGCAATCCGTGACCCTCAACTCTTAGTTTAGCTATAAATAGGAGATATGTTAGCTTGTATTAGTGTGGAGTTTGGAATAGCCAAACTCTGCCAAAATTTCTTTAGAATTGTAATCCCTTTTAAATTCAGTTGTAATGTTTAGTTTTCTTTTAATGAGAATTATTTTTTTAGTTAAATCATTCCTGCTTATTGTAGTTTACAACATTTAGATCAACTTTTATCATTGTCTAATTAGCTTATTTCACTTCTCATTTCTTAAATTTCAATTCAGTTTTACTTTTCAGTCAAAAGTTTATTGAATCAGAGATTTAGAAAATTAATGATAAAAGTAGTTTAGATTGGAAATCTGTTTTCATAAAAGTTAATTGCAGCAGTTTGAATCTCATAAAAAGTTCCATAGTTTTTGAAAGAGTGTAGTTTCAGTTTCATTGGTTCATGAGATACTCAGTCAACAATTAGTCAACTGTTCTTGGTTGATTGGTGATGCAGAGGGGATAATTGGTATGTTAAGCTAGCATTGGATGAGCTTAGCCTATCTAGAGATAGGCTGTGTTGGATACCTCTCTATTTTGAGCTGAGAGGAAATGTTGTAAGTCTCACTCTCATTAGTTTTAGGCTTTTAGCAGTTGAATATCATACTTATGTTACTGTGTGTTTGTTGATTAAATTTGTGTCTGATAGTTATAATTGCTTCTAGTAGTGTAGTATTTGGAATTTTGATCATTAGATTGATAGTTTGTAGTACATTTAATCAATGTTGCAAAAATCGTGAATCGGTCCCGAGGCGGTCGAGGGCCGTGTAGCGATTTTTGGCCAGTTAATCGCCGATTCCAAGGTCCAAGGCCGATTAATCGGCCGATTACCTTGTAATTCGCTCCAAGGTCCAAGGCCGTTCAGCTTGTAATCGCCGATTAATCGGCCTTGTAGGCCGATTTTTGCAACACTGCATTTAATCATTTCTTAGTGATTTCTGCAGTTATAGGGGTGTTTGGATCAGGTAGTTTAACTGTGATCTTGTTGAGTTATTGCTGTTTATTCTGCATGAGTAGGTAACTGTATGCATAAGTAGATTAGAAACAGCTTAATATCAGTAGGTTAAAGCTGTAAAAGTTTAATTACACTTTTAAAATTCATAACAGTTAGTGAATTCAATTGAGTAGTTACATAATCATAGTAGTAGAAGTATTAGTTGATAATCTAGTTTAATCTAGTTTAGTTATAGCTTAAAAGTTCATTTGTAGTCATTTAGAGTAATTTTAATTTCAATTTAGTCAAATTTCATTTCAACATAAAAAGTCAAAATCATTGATAATGTTCAGTTTTGGTCATCATTTGTAGATAACTTGTAGGACTCATTAGTGGTTAGAATTAGATAGAAATTGTTGATTTGTGATCTCTGATAGTTAGTTATTCATAATCAGTAAGTAGACTTAGGTTTTAAACTCAATAGCTTATCTGAATTTTGGCTTATAGTTGGCTGATTGAGCCTTAAACTTCCCTGCACACAGGATGCAGGCCTGATTTCAAGGCATCATTTTGATTAGTAGCTTATAGTCCTAGCTTAAGATTTTTGTTCTTATTACATCTCTGCATGGTAGTCTCTTAATTACCACCATTAGTTTCTTCTTAAAAGCTTTTTAGATTAGCTTATTCTGGCTTGCTATTTGGTAGAGTAGCATAGATTTCTGATTTTGATTTAAGGCTGCAAGTGCTCATTTGAGCTTGTGGTTTGAACTTTTTGAGTGATCTGAGTTTGTTTTAATGTGTTCTAGCTTTTTCATTCAGATTCTAGTTCATGGCTTATCCTTAGTGCTTATTTGCTTATCATTAGCTTTCTTTGGTAGCTTTTTAGCTTGCAATCTATATTTCTGTGTTTCATTTGCTCTTTTCTTGGCTTATTTGAGTTCTTTTTAGCATTATACAGTAGTGGTATCAATTTGGTAAAGTTTTGTGGCAAGTGCTTATTTATAAGCACTTGCCATAAGCTGATTTGGTGCTTATAAGCTCTTCTGCTTAATTTTTCTTTTCCAAAATTTTTCTGTAAGCTCATTAGAATATTTTAGAATTTCTGTAAAATTTTCATAATTTTCTGAGTTCATTTACTATTTTTCTTAATTTCTTTTAGTTTAAAATCATTTTTAAATCAATTTTAAATAACAAAAATCCATAAAAATACAGAAAAAGTCTTGAAAAATACAAAAATAATTTTAGAATTTCTTTTATAATATTTTAGAATTTTTAGAATTTAATTTCATTTTTCAAATTTGTTTTTCTATTTTTCTTTATTTTTAATTCATTTTTAATTCTAAAAATAGAGAATTAATTCTAGAAAATAAATAAAAACCTAAAAAAATATTTTTCTTTTTCTTAAAATTCTTTTTAATAGTTTTAGATTTTTAGAAAATATTTCCAAGTTCGTAGGATAATTTTTAAATAAACGTTACGTTTTAAATTACGCGTGTGCATTCCCGTTTTTACGCTTTTAACATTTGTACATATATAGCTTGTACATCCTGCTTATTTCATTATTACTTTTCATTATTTGAATTCCAAAATCATAATTTTTCACTTTACCACTTTTCACGACTCGATTTCGCGATTCGATTATTCACGATTCCATTCTACCTTCGCTGGGAAAACGACCCGGGAAATACTTTCACGAGTATTTCTTCGGAATAATTATATACTAAAAAAGACTATATCAAAATGGCGCCGCTGCCGAGGAAGGTGGACGTGAGTTTTGAATATTCGTGTTGAAAAATCGTGTTGCGTTAAGTTTTTCACTATCTTGTATATACTTTCTAAAATTTTAAAATAAAAAAAAACAAAAATAATCTTCTTATACTCTAAAATTTGATTATTCTTCTCAATCCCTCTTACGTTTAATTCTCATGGATCCGATTTGTCTCTATTGTGGAGAACCGTTCTTCGAAGGGTTGTGTGTATGGTGTACGTGCGACGAATGTGGAGATAATATTCGAGATGGCGTTTGTATGAATTGTAATTCTCATACGTATGATCAAAATTCGTTCAACAATCCGTCAAATATTCCCGATTTTTATACACCACCACCACCTTCGTTTTATTGTTATAATTGTGGAAACCCGTCCGAAGAAGGAAGGCCGTGTGGGCGATGTTTTTGTGATGGATGTGGATACACCGATTGTATGTGCTATGCTCTGAATGCCTACACGTCTTACGATTACAACTCGAGCTTGAATAATTTTCCTCAAAATGATTTTTATGAGCCAAATTCGTGCTACAATGGTGATTTTCAAAATACATCGAGTTTTGAATATTGTGGGAGATCGTTTGAAAATTCTTATCATGAACCTAATTCTTATTACGATTCTCATGGTTTTTACCAACCCCCACAATCTTCCAATTTTTCTAATCAAATTTTGGAAATCAAATCCATGATGGATGAGTTGAAAGAGATGGTGAATAATCGTTACACATCTTCTCCCGAGCCTAATGAGAGATCGATGGAAGAACCTCTTGTTGAAGAAAGAAAGTTCCAATTTTGTGAGTGTTGTTTGTATAATGATAGTTCCACGATTACGATCAATCTAAATCCTCAAAATGATTCTATCTATTCTCCCGTAGAACCAGTGGACTCTCTAACAATGGGGGACGAGCCTCTTAACACTATTCCGGCAACGGAATCTGACGAATTCAAATAAATGTTACGTTTTAAATTACGCGTGTGCATTCCCGTTTTTACGCTTTTAACATTTGTACATATATAGCTTGTACATTCTACTTATTTCATTATTACTTTTCATTATTTGAATTCCAAAATCATAATTTTTCACTTTACCACTTTTCACGACTCGATTTCGTGATTCGATTATTCACGATTCCATTCTACCTTCGCTGGGAAAACGACCCGGGAAATACTTTCACGAGTATTTCTTCGAAATAATTATGTACTAAAAAAGACTATATCACATATCATTTCAATTGATGATCTTAAACCAACCAAAATGGATTTTGAAAATCAATATAATAATCTTCAAACCAAAATTGATAAAAATACTAAAGCCAAAGTACTTATCTTCAAAACTCTACCAAGAGTTGAATATGAAAGATTATTTCTTTATAAAACGGCAAATGATATTTAAAAATATCTTTTAAAGTCTCACCAAGAGAAATGTAAAACCAAAGATGATAAACTTGATATTGCACAAGAAATAGTTACTCTAGAAAATTTAATAGATAAATATTTAGTTGAAATAAATACATGTACTACTAGTTCAAATGTGATCATTGAAGGTATCAATAACGAAGAATACATGAGCCAAATCTGAAGAAAGAATGTTAATAAATCATGGTGCAACAAGTACAAAGAAGACGATGATAATACGGCTTGTGAGAATATTCAAACAAATGGAAATACAAGTATTGATGGCAAGGACTACATGCCTCTCGATCTAAGCGAAACTACAAGTAAAACATGGAGCGACATGGACAATGGAATTGATCAACATATAGCATGTGAAGATTATACAACTACTAATAAGGTACAATCCGAAACCGAATATTTTTGCTATGATCAATTTATATTAGAATTTTCAAAATTGGAAAACAACTTCAAACATTTTTGCAACATTGACTCAAAAATGATTCCTAAAAATAAATCTTCAATATTCATTGAAAATAATTTTGAAAAGGAAATAATTTTAGAAGATAGAATGTCTAGACTTGAAAGCAATATTGAAATTGATCTTAAATGTAAATATTGTCAAGACTATAAACATAAAATTAAAATGGAAAATAAAAAAGCAAAAATATTAGCAAAATTTGAAAATAGCTCTAGATCTTTAAAATATTTACTTAACATTCAAAAGCCATTTTATGATAAAACCGGCTTAAGATTTATCGTAAATGATCCTTCAACAAATGTATCAAGACAAATAAAATTTGTTAAACCTAGTGAATAAATTTAGAACTAATACTATTTACACTCATTATTTATTACTTTAGTCAAAAAAGTCATTGTTTGTTAATTAAAACAAACTATTAATGAATTCTTGTACTTATCGACGACATCCTCATCATGTGCATTCAAATGCAATGGATGTTTTCAACTAACCAACTAGGACCCATGAGAATTTGGGTACCAAGCTTTTTATCATGTTTAGGTAATTAACGAACGAAGAGTCTATTACGTGTTGATTTACTCATCTCGCTTTATTACCTTTGACGGCAATTGGTTCCTATCACTATATTTCACATTCTGCAAATGTTTTGCCTATGACGTTGTTGCGGTCATTTATTGCCTTGGCATTTTGTTTTTCACTCTTGGAGTATTGGTATCATGGTGTGTCCGTTAATATTTCAAGTTGAAGGCTCCAAAGCACAATTATTCTTAGTCTTCATGACTTGTGATGATTGGTGTGATCGATTAAGCATTTCGGATTAAGCTCCCTTGATTTCTATTACGTTGGAATGTCACTTTGCTACTTCGACATGTTTTGGACATACTTTTAAGTTATCTTCCATTTCCCTCATGCTCACTCTTAAAGAAAAGCTGGACATGAGGTAAGTTTTCTTTTCAAAAACTTGCCAATATTACATTATATTAAAGAATGCTTTAATGAGTATGTGAATATGATTTAACTTATAAGTTGCCATGCTTTTAGATCATTAATACTAATATATGCGTATATGATATTAGAATTATTACCCTTCTTATTGGTTAGTCTATTATCATTTTTCTTAGTCTTCATTTACAATGAAGATCTTTTATGATCTATAGTAGAATACTTTCCATTTAAGTTATATGATCTTACTAGTTGCATTAATAGATGTGTTATAATTGAGACTTGTTGGTAATTTGATATTATAATGTTCTTTGTATATATATATATATATATATATATATATATATATATATATATATATATATATATATATATATATATATATATATATATATATATATATATATATATATATAGTATAACTGTCAAATGAGAACCATTTTAAATGCAAGAACTGTGAAAACCACCTTTTTTCACCTAATAATACATAAGGTACATCATGTCAATGCATAATGGCATTTTTGAAAATATATGTAACTTAATTTGATAGGAAAAATTAAATGAGGGGCAAAATAGGAATTTAGTTTTCCATCAAAAAATCCGTATATACCAAAAACTGTTTTACCATTTTTATTATTTTCAAATCTCTCTCTCTTTCACTTTTGATCTCTCTCAAGAACCCTAGCCGTCGTCACCATCACTATCAAGACCAGGTCTCCACCATAAGGCATCCGACACAAGGTTTGGTTATCATCATCTATGATATCTATGTAACCGGCACCAGAAACCAATTTTAATAAACAAGAACAACCGATGCTCGATTCGCTTATGTATTATTTGTTTCGTCAATGATAAAAAAAGACTACATCAAGCTCTCACCGATTTAAGGTTTGTTTTTTTTTTTTGTTTTTTTGTTTTTTTTTATAATGAAATAGAAATTTATTTTTTGGGTAAAGAATGAAATAGAAATTTATAAAAACATT